>CM067320.1:85833232-86338232 GCA_034231615.1 Meghimatium bilineatum
ATGAATTAATTGTCGCGTGCGCAAACATTTATCATAGATTATTTGTTAATTTAACACACATTGTCATAGATTATTGGTGAAGTTTGCAAATATTGTCATAGATTATTGGTGAAGTTTGCAAACATTGTCAAAAATTGTTTGTGAAGTTTGCAAGTATGGTCAAAGATTATTTGTGAAGTTTACACAAATTTGTCATAGAATATTTGTTAGGTTTGCACACCTTATCATAGATTTAGATTTACACACATTGTCATAGATAATTTGTGAAGTTTACACACATTGTCATAGATAATTTGTGAAGTTTACACACATTGTCATAGATTATTTGTGAAGTTTACACACATTGTCATAGATTATTTGTGAAGTTTACACACATTGGCATAGATTATTTGTGAAGTTTACACACATTGTCATATATTTTTTTTAAATTTACACACATTGTCATAGATTATTTGTGAAGTTTACACACATTGTCATAGATTATTTGTGAAGTTTACACACATTACCATAGATTATTTGTGAAGTTTACACACATTGTCATAGATTATTTGTGAAGTTTACACACATTGTCATAGATTATTTGTGAAGTTTACACACATTGTCATAGATTATTTGTGAAGTTTACACACATTGTCATAGATTATTTGTGAAGTTTACACACATTGTCATAGATTATTTGTGAAGTTTACACACATTGTCATAGATTAGTTGTGAAGTTTACACACATTGTCATAGATTATTTGTGAAGTTTACACACATTGTCATAGATTATTTGTGAAGTTTACACACATTGTAGACACACATGCGGTTATATCTATGAGTCTGACTAATGGACGACTAGACAACACACTCATGCAATACAAAACATGAATAGAATACATGTCGGTGTATTGGTGTATTGGTGTATTGAGACTCTCTTATTTTATTTGTCAGGTAAATCCAGGAATAGAGGTTGTGCTAATAAATTTAAAAAAAAACACTTAATAACACACACAAATCGACATTTCGACTAAAAGGCGTTTATCAAGACAAAAATTGAGAGAAAATTAAAACATATATCAGAAAACGGACAGTAAGGATATGGACGGACACTTTGGTATGTGTAATGTAGATTGACCGGAAGAGGTGAGACGACACCAGGCAAGGAATATACAAAAATGACTTGATACATGTGACACGAAACAATTAGAAACTATGGATCAACTAGAATAATCCATGAGACAAGTGCTCATTAATACTGTCTGGTTTAAGAGTGCCATATTGTTAAATGTTTCGGTCCTCAAGCGCCAGACGTGTTCGCTCGTCAGAGAAGCACGTCTATATAGCAGTAACCTGAATATCCGGGCGCTACGGACATCACCCTATTCCTAGCTTTACCTGTTATATTTTAGTTTTGCTGCAGTAAGTACATATTATCGATCTTCCGTAATTTCTTCTTCTTCTTCAGCGTTCTCAAACTCCCGCTGAATCTCTCTTGTAGCAGGACCATTGTCCAACTAGATTTCCAGCAGGATGCAGTCTAGAGAATGGAGATGCGTTGTATCGCCGTTTTATTTGCACCAATGGTCCGACACATCTGTATTCGACGGCATTCCGTCATGTTATTTGTGAGGTTTTCACACATTATGTAGATTTTTAATGAGGTTTATGAGCCTTGTCGTAGATTATTTGTGAGTTATCCACTCGAGTTTGAATGGATTACACAACATTCGGTGCAAGTGGTCGCTATTTAATATTTGTTTACAATATAATCTCATTCGACAACCAAAGTTAATTTAGAAAATCTTGAATTGGTCGGCTTAACAGTTCCTTGTTGAGTACAAACCAGTGCCCGTTATCACAAGCACGCAAACCTTTTTCTGGGGAGCAGACAATTATCCAATAGGATTGTTCATTTAGCGTCAATGGCGCCCTCTGTCTGGCATGGGAATTACGACATCTGCCAGTGACGGCCATTTTCTAGCGTGATTATGTGGACAATTTCTGGAAGATATTTCACACAATTCAAAGACCGCAACGCGTGGAATGTCTCACGTCATTTTGTTTCTGTCGTCCCACGAAATGTAAATCTCAGCGGGATGACATATTTTTCAGATTTAATTGAGGGAGGGGAAAAAATGGAAATAAATTGATAAAAATTAATTCATTAACACAATGAGTTCATTTATACACGGTTGGAACATGACAAGATTTGTAAGGAATAGATGGGAAGAAATAGTGAGAGAAATCAGACATTAGAAGGAAGAAATAGTGAGAGAAATCAGACATTAGAAGGAAGAAATATGTAGGGATGAATACGTTCATAGGAAGGAATAGAGAAGGAAAATATTGAAAGGAAGAAATATGTCGTGGAAGATTCATAGATCTCTATCTATAAGATGTGGCCCTTGTTCGCCTTGCGACGTCAGGGGTGGAAGAGTTCTCTGGAGATGGATTTATTGTGTGCTGTTTGTAAGCTTGTTCATGTGGCTTCTTGGATTCAAAGATAGAATATGAAAACAGATGAGATGTTTAAAACTTAGAATCAAGATCATATGACATATACTTTCCACAACGTGGTCTTACTTATGCATTCTCTGAATACTCCGCGATTTTGGGCGAGTCGGCCTGCCGCATATATAGAAATGTTTAAACAATCTGATATATCACTGCACCACCGTCGTCGTGGACGTCCTCTTCCCCTGTTTCCGCTAATTCTTCTTTCAGCTATTAATCTTTCGTTATGTCTTTAAACAAGACAGCTTTCTTCGTACACTGTTGTTATTTTAGTAGTACGAGTGGTAGTGGTAGTAGTAGTGGTAGTGGTGGTAGTAGCAGTATTGGTAGTAATAGTAGTAGTGGTAGTGGTAGTAACAGTAGTAGTGGTAGTCGTAGTAGTAGTAGTAGTAGTAATAGTAATAATAGTGGTAGAAGTAATAGTGGTAGTAGTGGTAGTGGTAGTGGTAGTAGTATTAATAGTAGTGGTAGTAGTAATATTGGTAGTAGTGGTATTGGTAGTAGTAGTATCAGTAGTAATAGTAGCGGTAGTAGTAGTAGTGGTGGTAGTAGTAGTAGTGGTTGTGGCAATAGGTGCAGGGATTAATATACTTCTCAATGCTAGTTGTTGTGTTACAACAGACGAAGCCTGCCCATAGAGAGGTGCAAGAGCAAGGAGAAGGGACAGCCTTTGTGTATGGAACAACATTACAGGCTGTTCACGTCCTACCGACAGCCAGGTAGAGACCAGGATATTACGAGGACTGACCTGCTGTCTCATGGCACGGAACACATCGTCGTTGCCTGCAATAATCAGGTCAGCTTGATCTAATTCACTATAATTGAAAAAAAACCCAACTAAGATTGTCCAATTTTAGGAGGATATGACAGGATCTAGGATATGACAGGATCTGTCATTCTAGGAGAAGACATTTATCTAGTCTACTACATGACATCTAAATCTTGAATATGACAAGACATCTTAGTGTACTTCATGACATGATATCTTAGTCTATAACATGACATTTGAATATTTAATATGACATGATATCTTAGTCTACAACGTGACATGACACCTTAATTTACAAAATGACATATAAATCATGAATATGACATGGCAGTTTACTCAACAACACGACACTGAAATATTCAATAAGACATGACATCGTCGTCTAAAACACGACTTGAAATCTTAGTCTGGAGCATGACATTGCATGACATTTAGGCTTGAACATGACATCTTCGTCTAGAACATGACATCTTATTCTAGAACAGGGCGTGCCATCTTAGTATAGAACATATCTTAGTCTAGAACATGACATCTTCGTCTAGAACATGGCATCTTATTCTAGAACATGACATGACATCTTAGTCTAGGACATGACATGACATTTTTGTCTAGAACATGACACGACATCTTAGTCTAGAAAATGACATGACATCTTAGTGTAGAATATGACATCCTAGTCTAGAACATGACATGACATCTTAGTCTAGAACATGATATGACATCTTAATTTAGAACATGACATCTTAGTCTAGAACATGACATCTTAGTCTAGAACATGACATCTTAGTCTAGAACATGCCATGACATATATAAAAATAAAATCTGTCATGTAATTGTTACTACTATAAATCAATGTCTAGAACATTCAGAAATATTGAATGGTGCAATGTTGCTGTGCACATAGTTGGTATAGTGGATATAAAAAATGTTCCTGTTGAGACATTCATTGTTGAGAAGTTGTTGAGTAGAGAGTAGAAGAAACTGTGGAATAAACAAGTAATATTTATAGAGGAGATGGAGTATTAAGAGTATATTTAATTAGTGTGCCACGGGAACCTAGCAGCCTAAGATTGATTCGAGGTGCCACTACCAACGTTTCGGCTGCAGGAACATTCAATGACACTATGACTGTCGTTCCATTATCGCAAATCCAAGCTTCTGCATGCCAGTGAATCTATGTCAGAAACACGAGATTGGCATATTCAATGTATGGTATCTCCGCAAGCACACAGAGACAGTAGATCTATGTCAGAAACACGATATGTGAATAACTCAACATGTGGAAATGTGTGAATAACTCAACATGTGGAACATGTGAATAACTCAACATGTGGAACATGTGAATAACTCAACATGTGGAACATGTGAATAACTCAACATATGGAACATTGTCAAAACACCACACATGTCAACAGACACCACACATGTCAACAGACACCACACATGTCAACAGACACCACACATGTCAACAGACACCACACATGTCAACAGACACCACCTTTGTCAACAGATACCACGCGTGTCAACAGTTTTTGACTTACCACCATTGTCAACAAAGACCATCCATATCAATACGAGATGTCAAAAGGCAAATGCAGTAACATACCAACTGTCACCACTACTTCTTTCCCCCAAGATCGAGATGGAAGTTAAAATACAAATGATCTACAGTATATTCCTAACAACACTGTGTTACCAGTGCCAAATCTGGTCTCTCTTCACATTACAGAAAGATAGTGACATATGAGATGAAATGCTTATGGAAAGCAGCGGGGTCATCAGGCTTGATAGATTACAAAATGAAGATATCAGGGAAAAAAATAGGTATAATACCTTGTACAGATTACATAAAAAAACCAGCTGATCAAGTGGTTTGATCACATTATGAGAATGCATCACACAAGTTGCCCGTACAAGCATATAACCAAATGAGATCAGGGTATGAAGCGAGAGGAAGAGCACGGAAAAGATGGATAGAAAACGTCATGGACATCCTGAACAGACACGGTCTAGCACAGCCGAGGCCACACATCTGGCTTTAGAACGCAAGCTCGAGCTCCAATCACCCCTACGCTTAACGGCAAGAGTGGATCACAAACCATCTGGGGGTAGACAATAGACAGTTCAAATTATTTTGTTGACATCCAGTATTCTCTACACCACTCCCTCCTCCCTCCCCCGATTGTCAGAAGCTGCCAGACATACTCATACCGGCCCTCCTCATTTATTGTTGATGTAATATAAGGTCAGCTTCCCCCCCCCCCCTAATGATAATTATGTTGATAATATTGACACAAATACAGATAGTGATGATAATAATGAATTCAATATGTTGAGTGTTGAGTGATGAGTGTTGAGTGTTGAGCGATTAGTGTTGAGTGATGAGTGATGAGTGCTGAGTGATGGGTGTTGAGTGTTGAGTTATTTTATCAATGATAATGAATTCAATAAGATGAGTGTTGAGTGATGAGTGTTTAGTGATGACTGTTAAGTGTTGAGTGTTGAGTGTTGAGTGCTGAGTGTTGAGTGTTGAGTGTTGAGTGCTGAGTGTTGAATGATGAGTGATGAGTGCTGAGTGATGGGTGTTGAGTGCTGAGTGTTGGGTGTTGAGTGTTCAGTGATGTCATCAATAAGATGAGTGTTGAGTATTGAGTGTTGGGTGTTGAGTGTTGAGTGATTTCATCAATGATAATGAATTCAATAAGATGAGTGTTGAGTGATGAGTAATGAGTGTTGAGTGATTTCATCAATGATAATCATTTTGTTTACATATCTGTGTGATGTGTTCTCCAGTTCTACAAATTGGATGTTAGGATTGGTTGCGCCTACATTTCCGAGTCAGATCTCTGTTTACAGTTGTCAAGGATACTCAAGATGGCTGCCAGAAGCGTCCAAATGCCAGAGGTTGGTTTATTGACATCACAAGCACGAGACGTGTGGGCAGAGAACCGAGAACGTCTCTTGCAAGGTATAATGTCTCTGTCTTCAATGTAAATCTATTTGGTGTGCGTCTTAGTTATATCTTATCGAAACAGCAAGACACATAAGGGAAATGCTGCACAAAATAGTTCTACATGACGCTCTACATTTAGGCAATGTGCAACATCTTGTTGGTTGGATGGTTGGTTGGTTGCTGATTCAGCGGTCCATGAGCCCATGCCCTTTGACCCACTGCCAATGTGTGATATATTCATGTGTTTGCGAGCTGTGTTTTTGTTCCATAAAATGTTTTCCATTTTTCTGGCCCTGGAGGGTAACATCTTGTAAAATGAGGAGAAATGCAGCAATTTAACGAAGAATAATACTAGACATGTGTGCTCAGAATACGGCTTATTTGCCATCTCCGAACGCATACTCATGGACCAATAACTCTACTAGAATTTGATAAAGTGAATGTTACAAATGACCATCATCATCACTATCATGTGATGCACGGACAAAAATATTAAACTGTCACAATTAAAATGTTCAATTTATATTTATATGAATTTGGAAACAAATACTGCCCAGGTATATGATCTTATATCGTAAAAAATGTGACAAGCATGTCAAGTTCTATGTTAACCAATGTTATGAGAGTGTGAAATTCGGTAAGTCAATGTTACAGACATATATAGCTCTTTGTTAGTCAATGTTACAAGTCTGTAAACATTTAGGTAGTCTTCTCGATGGCTACTTCCTGTCTCCTGTCTGTAAAACTGTCTGCACACAAAATTCAAATACGATAGTTCTACGTGACACCAATCTCCAGTAGTGAGACACACGTCGATGTTTGTTATCTCAGAAATAACGTTGACAAGAAGACATTCTGATTTGTGTTCACAAAATGTAAACCAATCATTCAGTATACCATTGATTTTTGATAGCACAATTATGTTGTTGTCGTTGTGGTCATCAATATTGATTGATGTTTCGTTGATTGATATATACATGATTGATTTTCTGTTCATTGATGTCTTGTGTATTCTGATTTTATACGAGAATATATTAATATAATATATATATATTAATATATATATAAGTAATATATTACTGTTTATTAAGTCCTGCATTTTGAGGTCTTGAGTATTGATGTCTCGCGTATTTAAGTCTTGTGTATTAAGTCTTATGCATTGACAAATTGAGCATTGAAGTATGTGTATTGATGTATTTTCTTTTGTACTGAAATACTTTACATTAATGCCGTGTGTATTGATGTGTCAGATACTACAAACAGAATGAACCTACATGTGTTGGAGAACTGTTTATTTATTGTTTGTTTGGACAAGTCAACTGTTGCTACCAACGGATGTTGTCACACTGACTTAGTGAAGGACTTGACAGCACGAACACATCACATCATTCACGGCCAGGGGGTTAGACATAACACAGCAAACAGATGGATGGACAAGACAATACAGGTATGCATGTTTACATCTTTCAGGGTACATGTGAGTAAAAAAAACTTTAAAAAAAACTTTGCTTGAAAAACAAAGACAAACATGTTAGTAGATGTATGCATTCTTTAATTCACTCACCTATCCTTCCACTTACATGTTTATGCATACCTACATATTTTCACCTGTCCTCATCCATTCATTCACTCAACAACTCACACATTCATAGACTAGTTCGACCACACCTATACTCACTAATCCATATCTTGGATAGCTAAGGTTCTTCATTCTCACCAGCAGTTATACATACAGATAGTTGGACAACAATGGCAACCTACTGAAATTAAATGTTGCTTAGACAATAAGTACAGCAAAGAAATATGAGTCTATGACCACTCCCTGAATGTTCTGCGAAGTCACTCAACCTGTGTATCCACTCAACCTGTGTATCCACTCAACCTGTGTATCCACTCAACCTGTGTGTCCACTCATTCACTCAGCCTGTGTATCCACTCAACCTGTGTATCCACTCAACCTGTGTATCCACTCAACCTGTGTGTCCACTCATTCACTCAGCCTGTGTATCCACTCAACCTGTGTATCCACTCATTCACTCAGCCTGTGTACATAATCATTCACTCAACCTGTGTATCCACTCAACCTGTGTGTCCACTCATTCACTCAGCCTGTGTACATAATCATTCACTCAACCTGTGTATCCACTCAACCTGTGTATCCACTCAACCTGTGTATCCACTCAACCTGTGTGTCCACTCATTCACTCAGCCTGTGTATCCACTCAACCTGTGTGTCCACTCATTCACTCAACCTGTGTATCCACTCAACCTGTGTGTCCACTCATTCACTCAACCTATGTACATACTCATTCACTCAACCTGTGTATCCACTCATCCACGTATCTATTTATTCATCCATTTATTCATTTCCTCAACCCTCTTCTACGACATGCCTGAAAAAAGACAGTTTCAATTATTCTTTGCTCCCTGAATTACAAGTGCAGTTCTAGATGCTACACGGTGACCAGCTTGATCTAGAGGTATAGCAGACACCGTGACCAGGTGAGAATAAGGTATAGCAGACACCGTGACCAGGTGAGAATAAGGTATAGCAGACACTGTGACCAGGTGAGAATAAGGTATAGAAGACACCGTGACCAGGTTAGAATAAGGTATAGAAGACACCGTGACCAAGAGAGAATACGGTATAGCAGAAACCGTAATCAGGTGAGGATAAGAGATAGCAGACACCATGACCAGGTGAGGATAAGGTATAGCAGACACTGTGACCAGGTGAGAATAAGGTATAGCAGACACTGTGACCAGGTGAGAATAAGGTATAACAGACACCGTGACCAGGTGAGGATAAGGTATAACAGACACCGTGACCAAGTGAGGATAAGGTATAGCAGACACCGTGACCAGGTGAGAATAAGGTATAGCAGACACTGTGATCAGGTGAGGATAAGGTATAGCAGACACAGTGACCAGGTGAGGATAAGGTATAGCAGACACAGTGACCAGGTGAGGATAAGGTATAGCAGACACAGTGACCAGGTGAGGATAAGGTATAGCAGACACCGTGACCAGGTGAAGATAAGGTATAACAGACACCGTGATCAGGTGAGGATAAGGTATAGCAGACACCGTGACCAGGTGAGGATACGGTATAGCAGACACCGTGACCAAGTTAGGATACGGTATAGCAGACACCGTGACCAAGTGAGGATAAGGTATAGCAGACACCGTGACCAGGTGAGGATAAGATATAGCAGACACCGTGACCAAGTGAGGATAAGGTATAGCAGACACCGTGACCAGGTGAGGATAAGGTATAGCAGACACCGTGACCAGGTGCGGATAAGGTATAACAGACACCGTGACCAGGTGAGAATATGGTATAACAGACAGTTTCTGATGCACGTTTGACACCGTGACCAATCAACTGTATAATGCATAACTACATAATTTAAATACGATCTTTTGGTGAAAATGTACGGGAATAATCGAAAGCATGACCCACAATGGCTTATTTGCCTTCTGTGTGTAGGTCTTCTGTGTGTAGGTATTCTGTGTGTAGGTATTCTGTGTGTAGATCTTCTGTGTGTAGGTATTCTGTGTGTATGTCTTCTGTGTGTAGGTATTCTGTGTGTAGGTATTCTGTGTGTAGATCTTCTGTGTGTAGGTATTCTGTGTGTAGGTATTCTGTGTGTAGGTATTCTATGTGTAGGTTATCTGTTTGTAGATCTTCTGTGTGTAGGTATTCTGTGTGTATGTATTCTGTGTGTAGGAATTCTGTGTGTTGGTATTCTGTGTGTAGGTCTTCTGTGTGTAGGTCTACTGTGTGTAGGTATTTATGTGCGTAGGTATTCTGTGTGTAGGTATTCTGTGTGTAGGTATTCTGTGTGTAGGTGTTCTGTTTGTAGGTATTCTGTGTGTAGGTATTCTGTGTGTAGATCGTCTGTGTGTAGGTATTCTGTGTGTAGATCGTCTGTGTGTAGGTATTCTGTGTGTAGGTCTTCTGTGTGTAGGTCTTTTGTGTGTAGGTCTTCTGTGTGTAGGTCTTCTGTGTGTAGGTATTCTGTGTGTAGGTATTCTGTGTGTAGGTATTCTGTGTGTAGATCGTCTGTGTGTAGGTATTCTGTGTGTAGGTCTTTTGTGTGTAGGTCTTCTGTGTGTAGGTATTCTGTGTGTAGGTATTCCGTGTGTAGGTATTCTGTGTGTAGGTATTTATGTGCGTAGGTATTCTGTGTGTAGGTATTCTGTGTGTAGGTATTCTGTGTGTAGGTGTTCTGTATGTAGGTATTCTGTGTGTAGGTATTCTGTGTGTAGATCGTCTGTGTGTAGGTATTCTGTGTGTAGATCGTCTGTGTGTAGGTATTCTGTGTGTAGGTCTTCTGTGTGTAGGTCTTTTGTGTGTAGGTCTTCTGTGTGTAGGTCTTCTGTGTGTAGGTATTCTGTGTGTAGGTATTCTGTGTGTAGGTATTCTGTGTGTAGATCGTCTGTGTGTAGGTATTCTGTGTGTAGGTCTTTTGTGTGTAGGTCTTCTGTGTGTAGGTATTCTGTGTGTAGGTATTCTGTGTGTAGGTATTCTGTGTGCAGGTACTCTGTGTGTAGGTTTTCTGTGTGTAGGTATTCTGTGTGTAGGTATTCTGTGTGTAGGTCTTTTGTGTGTAGGTCTTCTGTGTGTAGGTATTCTGTGTGTAGGTATTCTGTGTGTAGGTATTCTGTGTGTAGGTATTCTGTGTGCAGGTACTCTGTGTGTAGGTATTCTGTGTGTAGGTATTCTGTGTGTAGGTATTCCGTGTGTAGGTATTCTGTGTGTAGGTCTTCTATGTGTAGGTATTCCGTGTGTAGGTATTCTGTGTGTAGGTCTTCTGTGTGTATGTCTTCTGTTGAGGTCAGTCACGATTAAATGAATGATCAGCGTACATTGAGAATTGTACAGAAACACAGTGCCATGGACATATATGACATTGGGAAGTTGTACCATCAGGTTGACTATTGCCAATTACAACAAATATAGCTTCTGTTAACTTGTAATGTATTTATTTTAATTGTCAGTTGATCGTCTCAGAAGATGGAACATGCGGTATCAACATGGAGCACTCGGTGGCAGAAGGTATCGCCCTGGGGCACGTGATAGAACATACTTTCAGTTTCATGTAAGTACCGACACACATGCATTAAAATTTTTATGTAAGTACCGACAGTACAGCGAAATGTGCTAACAGGCTCTGACAGACATGAATTCAGTAACATGTACTAACATACACAGGCAAACTTACAGACAATGTTACGCATGAAAACAGACTGGCAGACAGACATAAATACAGATAAATGTGAAGATATCTAAACAGACATGTATAGAAGTGGAGATTTACAAACGGAGAAACATCATTTTCTGTTTTAATATTGAGTAGTGCCGTATGAACTGAGGATCCTGGTAGCCTAGTTGAGTAGTGCCGTATGAACTGAGGATCAAGGTAGCCTAGTTGAGTAGTGCCGTATGAACTGAGGATCCTGGTAGCCTAGTTGAGTAGTGCCGTATGAACTGAGGATCCTGGTAGCCTAGTTGAGTAGTGCCGTATGAACTGAGGATCAAGGTAGCCTAGTTGAGTAGTGCCGTATGAACTGAGGATCCTGGTAGCCTAGTTGAGTAGTGCCGTATGAACTGAGGATCCTGGTAGCCTAGTTGAGTAGTGCCGTATGAACTGAGGATCCAGGTAGCCTAGTTGGATAGTGTGTTTGCGAACTATGTAAACATATCTGAGTTGTGATTTCTTGCCTGACACAACCGCACATGCAGTCGACCAAGCTGTAACTGGATACCTAACGCATGAGTTTAAGAAGCTAAAAACAGCAAGGAAGGGAACTGACCACCCACCTAATAGTTGATGCGGCTTAGTACATGAAGAGTTCTCTTTATCCCAAACGGCAGTTAATTAACTGACATGGAACATATCTGTACCGTTATTATTGGAAACAAGTGCAGGAATTGAAATATTGTGTCACCGTTTTTCTTTTACTTAAAATGAAAGAATGGACAGGGAGATGGTGACGGAAGAATGAACAGGGAGATGGTGACGGAAGAATGGACAGGGAGATGGTGACGGAAGAATGGACAAGGAGATGGTGACGGAAGAATGGACAGGGAGATGGTGACGGAAGAATGGACAAGGAGATGGTGACGGAAGAATGGACAGGGAGATGGTGATGGAAGAATGGACAAGGAGATGGTGACGGAAGAATGGACAGGGAGATGGTGACGGAAGAATGGACAAGGAGATGGTGACGGAAGAATGGACAGAAAGACAAAGACAAGAATCCAAAATGCCAACTCCGTAAATTACGAATTTACACCAATCTTGTAACACAGATCTATCTCAATGGACATCAAAAAGCTCAACATAACGTCAATCTTCATACCAACATTGTGTTATAATAATGTCAGACATGTACACTAACTAAAGAACAAGAGAGAAAGCTTACTATGTGTGAAATGAGATGTCTAAGAAAAGCAGCAAACAGAATAAATTATCATGTGAGAAATTTAGAGATGACAAGAACTGTAGGAACAACATCAGTGCTCAAATATATTGAAAAAAAAAGATTGAAAATGTTCGGTCACCTAATCTGAATGAACCCTTATTCGCCAGCGACAAGGGTTTACATCATGAAAATGGAAACATCAAGATACAGAAGTAAACCAAGATCAAGGTGGATTGAAAGTGTTACCAACATTCTGAGACGTCACAATAGTACTACACATCATGCGACCACACGGGCAGTAGTCCTAAAACCGATCGTCATTCACTCCTTCGATATCTTACAGCACAGGTAGAGAAAAAACGATAGATAAATCGATGGAAGATCGTCTTCGAGAAAACCTCATTAAAAGGCAGGAAGAAATTAATAATTAGGTTAATGAACTATTTTTTTTTTAATGCATTGTCATCTTGATGTGGGATCTTTCTGTTATCTTGATGTATGATCTTTCTGGCATCGGTGTGTGATCTTTCTGTCATCTTGATGTCTATTCTTTCTGTCATCTTGATGTGTGATCTTTCTGTCATCGGTGTGTGATCTTTCTGTCATCTTGATGTGTGATCTTTCTGTCATCTTGATGTGTGATCTTTCTGTCTTCTTGATGTGTGATCTTACTGGCATCTTGATGTGTGATCTTTCTGTCATCTTGATGTGTGATCTTTCTGTCATCTTGATGTGTGATCTGTCTGTCATCTTGATGTGTGATCTTACTGGCATCTTGATGTGTGATCTTTCTGTCATCTTGATGTGTGATCTTTCTGTCATCTTGATGTGTGATCTGTCTGTCATCTTGATGTGTGATCTTACTGGCATCTTGATGTGTGATCTTTCTGTCATCTTGATGTGTGATCTTTCTGTCATCTTGATGTGTGATCTTTCTGTCATCGGTGTGTGATCTTTCTGTCATCGGTGTGTGATCTTTCTGTCATCGGTGTCTGATATCTCTGTGAGCGGTAGACCTGGTGATTGACTTGTAAGAGCAGACAAATACTTCTGCTCTGATGTGAGTGTTCGCGGCCAGGTTTAGATTTTCAGCCACTTGTGGTGTTATTAAGCCACATCTTTATGACAAGTTGTTTTCCTGAATGGGAACTAGACAGGTAATTCCGAGTGTAATATTGACCACATCACCCCATAACATGCTGCATGTTACCAAATAATATGAAACAACACTGTATGAAAAGTTACATGTAATCCACAACAGCAGTAACAAATAATAACACCAACAATAACAATATAACACCTACGATAACACAAAAAATAACAACAAAAAAACAACAAAACAACATTTTAAAAACATAACAACGAAGGTAAGCGTATAACAAAAATAGCAACATAATAGCATACCAATAATGTAGTCGACTGCTGCAAGTGTTAAACACCTGCCATTATATGATGTCTGACGTTACCAGGTGCCAGGAGAAAACATCGTGTAGTGGATTTGAACCTGATAGTCTTACCAACCCTACCATGTTACGGTGGAACTTGTGCACTCAATCACTGAAAGACCTGGAAATAGCGAGGGAAAATGTTGACAGGTAAGTCCGACTGTCAGGAAATGGTAAACCTGGACATATTGTGTCTGCCCCTTCGATGTTTATGTCAGTGATGATGTGCCTCTTCAATTGCAACATTTCTTTAGGAGGGGTGAGGGGGGATTTAGAAAAATGTAGGTTAGAACATGTTATTTTTTACCTCAACATTGTTGATTTATACCTCAGCAAATGTTATTTTATACCTCTCCTGTTATATTGCTAACGCTACTGTTTGTTTGCAGCTGTGAACATACACCCCTTCATAGCTGCTATCGCTACTGTTTGTTGACAGATGTGAACATATATCTCTCCATAGCTGCTAGCGCTACCGTTTGTTCACAGCTGCCCTGAGTCACTTCTTCTATGAGACACCGGCTCCTCAGAGAAGTTTCTCTATGTTCCCTCCTGTATTTGACTGACAGCGAGTTTTATACGATGTCAGAAAACATATCCTTGTGTATGGCATATGCACTCAAAAAAACAATGATTGCTTCGTGGCCATGTTCTGGGAAGTGAGTCAACATTTGCGTATCGGTACCTTCATTATCAGTACCTGTCTTAGATATCCATGAGACATGCAACATTGACAGTACGTGTCTTAACTCCCCATGTGACACGCAACATTCGGCGACACTTGTCTTAGCTGCCCATGTGACACGCAACATCCGTCTGTACAAGCATATCTCTGTGTATCTCAAATGATTCTCGTATCGGTTTAGCTATGTTGATTATTGTCTCCACACACCAGATGTATCCGTGCACTGCTTAGATCTCCGCTCCAGTAAATCTTTCAAGGTGCAGCCGCTGATATTTCCGGTTCTGTGTTGGTTGCGTGTCCTTTTCGAAATTTGTGCGAGTTCTTCTCTCCTGGTTCCATCGAACCTTACTCTCAATTCACGCATTCTCGATACTTAATCATTATCATTTACCTCAAAATCCACCGAACGATCAACTCTCGTAGCGTTATACTTCTGTCTGCTCTGTCCATATGTTGACCACCTGCTATATATTTTCTTGTTATCAATTCCAAACCTCGATCACATACTGTATCTGGGCTCGATGGCTGAAAGTGTTTGAACCCATGAACTATCCGTCGATGAGAATGTGATTTACTATTGTCGTGCATATTCACGTTGGAGTTGATTAATCACATAGCAGAAAACAATTTATGGTCATAAGGAGAACAGCGTCCTGGTGTGCTTAGCTATAGACATGTCCACATATACAGGTAGCTGGCGGTCCCGTGTGACTGGGAAATGGTTTTTGGCGAGGAAGACATTGTGCCAGTAATCTTGGTTATCAATAATTCTATGTTTGTGTTTTCTTAACCTTTATTTGTTTCTTGAGAAAGGTCCCGATTGGACCGATACGTTGATACTTGTCCTTGTTCAATGTTTTATTGTTATTTATTATTTTTTTATATCGATAGTTGGTTTACTTTATTTATTATTCACCATACATTTATAATCTTGTCAACTCATTCCTACTCTTGTCCACACATTCCTAATCTTGACCATACATTTCTATTCATGTCCACTCTTTCTTACTCTTGTCCACACATCCCTAATCTTGACCATACATTTCTATTCTTGTCCACTCATTCCTACTCTTGTCCACACATCCCTAATCTTGACCATACATTTCTATTCTTGTCCACTCTTTCTTACTCTTGTCCACACATCCCTAATCTTGACCATACATTTCTATTCTTGTCCACTCATTCCTACTCTTGTCCACACATCCCTAATCTTGACCATACATTCCTATTCTTAAGGATTCATTATTTTTGTGCCCGGGAAGAAAGTGTTCTCCGGAAAGTATAACAGATGAACTGTCACGTAATAACGTGCATGAAATGAGCAATCAATGAAAGATAACAAGATGTACTCAATTAGAAGCAGATATTTATATTCTTTATGCCGGTCATTTGTGCCGGGCTTGTTAATGATTATCATAATTGGATTGATGGAAGAAATGAAGACGGAAGGAAGAAATGATTGTTAGCAAATGGAATATTGGCACCTGCACTTGGAAAAAGAAAACATTCAGAACAAATGAGAGTGTTTATAGAATGTTTATTACAAGAGAGCAAGCTGTGGTTGATGTGTCGTGAAGTGTGCACAGGAGGGATTTTATTGTCCTGTGTGTAGTTTGCTCAGGGTTTTGATTATCATGTGTGTAGTTTGCACGGAGATTTGATTGTCCTGTGTGTAGTTTGCTCAGGGGTTTGATTGTCCTGTGTGTAGTTTACACAGAAGTTTGATTGTCCTATGTGAAGTATGGACACGAGTAGATTCCTCTGTGTGAAGTGTGTACAGAAGTAGATCATTCTGTGAAGTAGCGACAGGTGTATATTCGTCTCGCAATTTGAATCAACATTTTTCACGAAGCAAATCACGCCGTACTTGTAGACGCAATGATGCTGGGTGATCATAACCCATAAACGTGTTAACTTCAGTTTCGAGGCGAATAGGTGCTAGCTGATGGTGCTGGTTCAAATCCCGTAAACTGTCTTCTGATTTTTTCATTAACTCATGGATGCTTTATGCGAGGTAGATTTTATACAGGTGAAATCTGACAGGTAGATAATCAACCGGTACTAATAATACTATAACACGTTAACAGCAAATAGTGAGTCAATAAGACAAGTCATATATTCTAGTCAAAGATCAATAACACAAGTCATAAATTCTAGTCAGAGATGAATAAGACAAGTTATCAAACGATTTCAACATGACAGAATAATGTTCAGACAATCCCATGATTATCATACGGTAGAAAGTCTGGCTCTGTGGTGAAGCTGTACAAAGCGCGCCTATGACAGAAAAGGTACCGAGTTCGATCAACGCCACAAGCATTTGAGTATCCGGACCGTTCAGAAAGCAATGACAAACTACTGAACGTATTCATATTGTCTAGAAAATAGCTGCAGCCATAAAATGCTGAGTTGATGGTTACGTCATAAATATAATGCGCTACCAATAAAAAAACAATGAAAAGAGAAAGTCAACTCAGATATATCACAATTCTACAATATATTGCTACCAATTATAACAGATTTTAATACATATTTTATGCGATGTTTATAAGAAAAACTGCGATTTCTGCTAGGGGACATAACTCAACAAGAATCAACTCTATGCGAAGTTTCACTCCCCTGACAACGTTAAATTTTAATGAATTTTCTCGACCCGGGCCTACCACAAACGGCGGCACGAGACAGGAAATCAGAGACAGATTAGGGTCAGTGTCTGGTATTCTAGAATCACATTTGTCTGAGGAAATTCATTTAACAAACATTCACACAAAAATCCTGTTTTACTTAAAGACATGCTTGCTGTGTATATATGCAGGACGGTCGAGTGAGGGTGTGTGTGAGTAGGGGTGTGGGGGGGGGGGTGTGGGTGAGGTAGCTCCCCAACAATATAATTAAAGTGTCCCTCAGGAAATAAGGCAATTTGTTGCCAGCATGGCTCGTGATTATAAAATATTAGAATTTCTTGGATCAGATGAAAGACTCCATGAAATGTCTTCCAGTGCACTTGAGGCGGACGAGAGCAGTTCTGTGAACTCAAACAAGAGATGGGGAAAACAGTTCTCGTCCGTCTGTGATCTGGAGATCGGGTCATCACAAGTGGTATGACCCTGCTGATTCTTTCGTCCTGGGATATCAAAAATCAATCAATGTAATCTTGGGTTCTCTACAACAGTATAATGTGATTTGGCTCGAATTATCTCCCCCCTCCCCACACATCTCCAGTTCTAACCTCCCTTCTCCAACTTTATTTTGTTTTCCTTCTGAACCGGTCCCAAAATGAGAGAGTCCTCCATCTCTAGTGAACTCTTCAGAAATCCAGAACAAGAATGAAGATGCGAAAGTGGTACGCACTCAAGAAAGCGGCCCCCTAGAAGGATGGGGTCGACGTAGAGAGGAATGTATTTTGTGACCAAATATTGACGTCTCCTCCTATTGGCCAGATTGGCTCCACTCGACGGAGAAATGCGAGAGAGGGAGAGTCCAGCACAGACCGAACAAACATTGCCAGTTTGATGGCCCACAATGTCTACATCAGACCCCTGGAGAAACACATGAAACATTGAAGAGTCCACACGATGGTAGCCGATGTTTGTTCAACCGTTGATCGTGTCAATACTCGCATAGACCAGCCACGAGGATAGGAGCCGTATGATGGAGATCAAATGATGTTTTTCCGTTCAGCTTACGTAGATACAAGATCGGGTGTGTTCTGGTCTGGGTACAACAAATGGGCTGTACCGGTATTGCACTATTGTTTAGACTCGGATGTAGATGTATAAACTCAATCATAGAGAATATTAAACATTATCAATCTACCAGACACATAATCACAGATGATGGCAGATGATGGCAGATGATGGCAGATGTGAAACACACGTTAAAAGGAAAATAGTAATGGCTAAAAGTACATTAAGTGACAAGAGGAAATTATTAATATCTAAACAAATTACAAACACGCTAAACATGAGAATGATAAAATGCTGCATTTATTTTGCATTATTGTATGAATGATAAAATGCTGCTACCTGGATAAAATACAAACTAGAAGACAGATTTATTAAAAAAAAAATATTTAAACAAAAAATGTATTTTGGAAGCATTAACAGACATGTCACCTTGTTGAAGACCTTACTTGGGGGTAGAGTCCTAGGGAGGCGAGTAAAAGGTAGGCAGTAATACAACTTGTGGGGAAATGAGATGGACAGCTTACAATCTGGCAGAATGCACCACCAAGGCAAGTGACAGAACTGTGAGAGGTTAGAGTTCTAGTCAAGCTTCGTTGGGGAGATGACACTTGATGATGATGATGAATGAAGAATAATAATTTTATCGAGAAAATATTAAAATTAATGTTTCTAAGAAATCATAGGTAGGGCAGATTATTATCATAGGTAGGGCAGATTATTATCATCATAGGTAGGGCAGATTATTATCATAGGTAGGGCAGATTATTATCATAGGTAGGCCAGATTATTATCATAGGTAGGGCAGATTATTATCATCATAGGTAGGGCAGATTATTATCATAGGTAGGGCAGATTATTATCATCATAGGTAGGGCAGATTATTATCATAGGTAGGGCAGATTATTATCATAGGTAGGGCAGATTATTATCATAGGTAGGGCGGATTATTATCATCATAGGTAGGGCAGATTATTATCATAGGTAGGGCAGATTATTATCATAGGTAGGGCAGATTATTATCATAGGTAGGGCAGATTATTATCATAGGTAGGGCAGATTATTATCATCATAGGTAGGGCAGATTATTATCATAGGTAGGGCAGATTATTATCATAGGTAGGGCAGATTATTATCATAGGTAGGGCAGATTACTATCATAGGTAGGGCAGATTATTATCATCATAGGTAGGGCAGATTATTATCATTTGTAGTGCAGATTATTTGAATGCGGGATTTGACGAAGTATATCTTTCTGGAACCGAGGTCAGCGGTACTGTTGGATGGTCAATATTGATACCACAAAATGATCTCGGCTTTAACATGATTGTATGTCTGGCAGAGTGCACCACAAAACAAAAACATTGGAAGTCAATTGCAGCTAACCTTCGCTACAGAGATGTCAGTTGAGTACGATGATGTCTGCTACACAATGCTAGACAGGTTTTTACCTGCAGACCCATCTGTCTAGAAGACTATTTCTCACAATATTACACACAGCTGTACGTGGAAAACATTACACACAGCTGTACGTGGAAAACATTACACACAGCTGTACGTGGAAATCATTACACACAGATGTACGTGGAAAACATTACACACAGCTGTACGTGGAAATCATTACACACAGATGTACGTGGAAAACATTACACACAGCTGTACGTTGTCGACACTAACTGTAAGTTGTTGACAACATTACACACAGCTGCTAGTTTGAAAAATTGCACACAGCTGCAAGTTTGAAAAATTACACACAGCTGTAAGTTGACAACATTACACACAGCTGTAAGGTTATAACATTAAACACAGCTGTAAGTCCATAACATTACAGACAGCTGTAAATCGACAACACGATACACAGCTGTAAATTGAAGTCGCCTGAATAGGAAAGCTTATGAGAACAAACCCTCCACCCCAATTCGTCACAAAGAATTCAACACAGGATATAATAGCTTCATTACTCGTAATTTATGAAAATCTAAATATACAAATACATCACATTGAAGATTTCATATATGGCGACCAATCGCAGTAAATTAGCATTTCAGATTGAAGATTGTCTGTATGGCCACCAATCGGCAAATAAAAGCTTACAATAGAGTGAAAACCAAGCAGTCTCAGTATACTGACGTGATGTTAGCGATTATTGCAGCGATGGTCATTGGTGACTATTTATATACTTCTTGTAGCACGTGTATCTTCTTTAAACGCCGACCAACGATATGCATGGGAATAATAATAAATGTGCCACATTAGTTTGAATAAATTCCACTGTCATTGGCGAAAGGTGCGATGTTTATGATTGTCAGACAAAACGTTGACTTGAGAACAATAATTTGGTCTGAACTGGACAAAACTGTATAGAATAACTGTGGAATCATGGATGAACCTCCAACTGACCAATGGATACAGAGTAACTATGGGATAACTAGGGATACCTCAACTAGGTAATGAATCCAGAACCACTCATATGCGAAGCCAGTGCGCTAACTACTGCGCTACGCGGCTAATTGGACCATAGAGAATGTCCAATTGACAACTGGATTACGTAGACACCACAATTACTGGTATAGATTTCTCAGTATATATAAAGTATCAACATTACTGACAGGACCCTTCGCACGTACCAGCTTTATCTCCATTTATCATCCTCCGCACGTTTAAGCTTTATCTCCATTTCTCATCCTCCGCAAGTTTCAGCTTTATCTCCATTTCTCATCCTCCGCACGTTTCAGCTTTATCTCCATTTCTCATCCTCCGCAAGTTTCAGCTTTATCTCCATTTCTCATCCTCCGCAAGTTTCAGCTTTATCTCCATTTCTCATCCTCCACACGTTTCAGCTTTATCCCCCACTTTTCTTTAACATATATATTGTGTGTTTGTCTATGACATAATGATGATGACGACCATTTGTGACATCAACTTTTATGGAATTCAGTTCAAGTTAAGTCTTTGAATATGAGTTACTAGATGACTAATAAGACCTATTCTGGTCACAAATGTACGTGGACAGTTCAGGCATGGCTTGACCACTGTAGATAGTTTATGTTCTACCCGTGACTTCCTTGCAACTCTCCGCTGTTTAGTTGATGTATTTGTCCTCTTGTCATAAAATGATGTACGTGCGCAGTGTGCCACTACTTCTTGTATTTTTAAATCTATCATGTTTTATTTCAGAGGCTTTCAGTAAGATCTTTAACGAATCCTTCTATGTATGAAATGTGATACCTGTATGAAATGTGATACCTGTATGAAATGTGATACCTGTATGAAATGTGACACCTGTATGAAATGTGACACCTGTATGAAATGTGATACCTGTATGAAATATGACACCTGTATGAAATGTGACACCTGTATGAAATTTGATACCTGTATGAAATGTGATACCTGTATGAAATGTGATACATGATGAAATGTGATACCTGTATGAAACATTAATATAGCAGTTCTATACTCAGAGAGACGGTCGTATCAGGCGTCACAAATCGACATGCATTATCGGGGGTGACATTTCGAAGAAAAGCCGTTAAGTGTGGATTGGGGAACGGGGGGGGGGGGCTACATTTTGAAGACCGACATCATACCGAGAAAATGTACCGAATGCTGAAAAAAATATGCATCAATCCTCCCAAATTTAAAGCATTGTGATAAATTGACTTGAGAATAATATGCATGGACAGATTGGATGTAATGGATACACTGTTTCACTTTCAGGCTGGTGGAAGACTTTGATCTCTATGTGTACAGATTCGACAGTTATGGGCGAGACTTCATCAAAAATCACAATATGAGCCCGGACGCCTTCATACAGTTAGCTCTGCAGTTGACTTACTACAAGTGAGCAATTTCATGTTACAATATTAATGTTACTACAAGTGAACAATTTGATTTATTTTGGCTGGTTGGTTGCTATCGCCGGGAATCGCGAGCGATTAGCTCTTGTGCAGTGGTTTCTCAGAGTTTCCTTTAATACACAGAAGACTTCAGCTTTCAGCTTAGTGCAATGACCATCGAATGAGCCTTCTACTCAGAGTGGGTATGTGTCACGAGAAGAGTTGATATTTTGCTTGGTTCACCCATTGTGTGTCTTTCCTCTGACGAGGCTCATCGCAGTCAAAGAGCTATTCCTCGTGTTGGAAGATCATTCCATTACCACCCTATGTGTCCCTTAGTCCCAGACATATGTGTCCCTTGGTCCCATACCTATGTGTCCCTTCGTCCCAGACCTATGTTTCCCTTGGTCCCAGATATATGTGTCCCTTGGTCCCATACCTATGTGTCCCTTCGTCCCAGACCTATGTTTCCCTTGGTCCCAGACCTATGTTTCCCTTGGTCCCAGACCTATGTTTCCCTTGGTCCCAGACCTATGTGTCCCTTGGTCCCAAATCTAATTTCTTCTGTATGAGCCGTGTTGGGCAGCTGTAACAGTCGAATTAGACTCAGGGTTGATATACCTTCCTAGACTAGGAGTTGCTCTGCCAAACACATCAGATGTCTGTGATTTGTCGGATGTCTGTGATTTGTCGGATGTCTGTGATTTGTCGGATGTCTGTGATTTGTTGGATGTCTGTGATTTGACCTGTGCATTTCTTACGTACTCGTCATGTCCATATGTAATGGCCTACCAATACAGCACCAGACACGGACAGTGTTTTGACTCTCCGCCATTATGTGTATTACCCACAGAAGTAGGTAGACTGCGCCTATCCCGAACAAGTAGCTTTGTAGTTGGCGAATAAATCTCGTGTAAGAAAGACATCGTTCCCCTCTATGTCCTTGGGTACTGAATCCAATTCTCTTTGTATGTGTTGGGTAACGACAACAGTCAAGTTTGACTTGGTTTGAGCTGCCCTCAAAGACAAGGATGTGCTTCCCGTCTACGTTGTTCACAGCGCCCAGAATGCGAGTCTCACTGCTGCTTCGGATGGAAGTTTTCAATAATGTGACCAAGACGTGTATTCAATGCTTTTTTCTGCGCATAATGGGCAGCCGAGTTCAAAGCTTTCTTTTTCATACCCAGGAGCGCGTGTTTAAGTTGGAGTTTCCAATATCTGAGTCAGGACTCCTACTTTGAATGGAGCCTATTGTGATGGGGTGTGACTTCTTTGTGTTCTCCAACTTCCGCCAGTTGGTCTCGTGCTGGACGATTGTAGTGTCATTGCCATTCTATGGTTTCACATACACAAAAGCTGCCCTCTAGCTCGTGTTGTCATCTCCAGATTCAATGGGTCACACTATCTTAGAGATATTTATCCATATCAAGACATTGTCATTGGCCGCCACTCCAATGTTTCAGAATTTGTGTCTGACCGAGACGAAATGCACAGTTGCCTTAGTTCAAGAAATGGACTATTTGTGTTACAAAAATAATTTTAGCAAATGAACAAATTATCTTACACCATTAGGATTTCATTAAATCAATCAATACGAGTTGGGTAGAAGATTATTAGAGTTTCAATTAAATCAATCAATACGAGTTGGGTAGAAGATTATTAGAGTTTCAATTAAATCAATCAATACGAGTTGGGTAGAAGATTATTAGAGTTTCAATTAAATCAATCAATACGAGTTGGGTAGAAGATTATTAGAGTTTCAATTAAATCAATCAATACGAGTTGGGTAGATTATTATTAGAGTTTCAATTAAATCAATCAATACGAGTTTAGTACAAATCGATAATTGAGATAATAGCTTTCAGCAGTTAAAACAAAAGCGTCGATGTCATTCCTTGAAAGATCCTCAGCTTGCCCTGATTATCCATGTCTCGGTTTTTGGAACAACCCAGAAGTGCTTTCTTCAAAGCTGAATTGTCATTGAAAATCAGTCGCGTCGTCAACGGTCTAGTGACGTGGACAACAACACTATGGCTGGTCTACGGTCGAGTGTCCTGTCACAACACTATGACTGGACTACAGTCACGTGGCTTGGAACCACATCACTAAGTCTCGTCTACGGTCATGTGACTTGAGTCACAAAAATATGGCTTGTCCACGGTCAAGTGACGTGAGTCCCAAAGATATGGCTTGTCTACGGTCAAGTGACTTGAGTCACAAAAATATCGCTCTTCTGTCGTCGACTGGCTTGTGTGACAACACTATGGCTGGTCTACAGTCAACAACTCAAGAATGGATAAACTTATGTTACAACGTGAAATTAACTACAACTGATATATTTTTGTAGTAAACTGTGTGATTGAATAAATGTTTGTATAGACACATCACAGACGGAAACAAAGAATAGCATCATTAAATGAAAATAAAGTACCTTACAACAAACTAGGTTTATTTACTTATAGAACAAACTGACAAACAATTAACGAACAACTCTACACATTGAATAAACAACTCTACACATAGAACAAAAACTTTACCCATTGAATAAACAACTCTACACATAGAACAAAAACTCTACACATTGAATAAACAACTCTACACATAGAACAATCAACTCTACACATAGAACAATCAACTCTACACATAGAACAATCAACTCTACACATAGAACAATCAACTCTACACATAGAACAATCAACTCTACACATAGAACAATCAACTCTACACATAGAACAATCAACCAAATAACTTATGAATAAAATATCCGAGAATCATACATATAACTAATTAACGAACAAATCAAAGAACACAAATAATATCATCATCATCAAGTGGCATATACTTTCCAGAACGTAGTCTTTCCTATGGATCTCTTGAATTCTCCGCGGTCTTGAGCAAGTTGCCCTGCATATTCCAGTGACATGCGCAGGCATTCTTGAATGTATTTTTTCCAACGGCGTCTTTGTCGGCCTTTGTCCCTGTTACCTTCTATCATCCCCTCCATTAACACTCTCTCCATGCCGTCGTGTCTCTTAATATGACCGAAAAAAGCTAGCTTTTTCTTTAATATAGTGTTCAGAAGCCAGCCTTCCTGGACGTTAATTGTTCGTAACACCTCCTGGTTTGTTTTCTTCGCTGTCCATGGTATTCTCAAAACTCTTCTATAACACTTTATTCAAATGATGTTATTCTCTTGGCCACTGTTTTATTTAGTGTCCATGCTTCACATCCATATGTCGCCACAGGAAATACATATGTTAGTAGTAAAAACAACGTGGTTCTGATGTTAGTACCTTGTCAAATAATATAGAATCAGCAAAACAATCGTGCATTAAATATAAACACAACAAAAGAATTAACAAACAGATACAAATAAATAAATCAAACAAATCAACAACCAATCACGCAAACAACTAACAAAAGAAACAACCTGAGGAACAAAATAAAAAATAGAAAATCAAACAGCGATAAAAACACAATTAACTGAACAACAAATCATTGAACTAACATAATAATCCAGAGAAAAGTCAACAAAGTTAAGAACAAACTGAACAGACATACCAAACAAGCACACAGCTACATAAACAAACCAACAACCCATACAACCAACCAATTATAATGCCAACAAAACAATCAATTAGCCAAACTATCCAATTTCTAAACCAAGAACTAAACACATTTTAAACATACAACTGACAACACACAACACCTCAGACATGTAACGAAACAACCAACTAAACAACCATCTAAATAGCCACTCGTATAAATATTTACAAACACACAATCAGCGTATGGACGAGCCAATCAAACCATTAACTTAAAGAAACAGGCAATTATGCAACCAACAACAGAACAAAAAACGATAAACAAATCTACGAGCCAACTAACCTCTAAAAAACCAATCAAACAACAAATCAATAAATCGACGAAAAAAACAAACACAGCAATGTTTGTGACCAGCAGTAACAACTACAGTGACATCAATAACGACAGCGGTATTATCAACAACACAAGCACATTGCTCTATTTTCTGTCCGTAGAGTCCACGGGAGATTGACATGTACCTATGAGAGTGCTTCGGTCAGGAGGTTTAGATTCGGCCGGGTGGACGTCATCAGAGCTAACTCTCAGCCAGCTCTTACCTGGATACGAGCTATGCTAGGTCAGACGGATAACACGGTGAGTAGTTGTGTACCGTCGGTCATCACAGACAGTATTTATATACAGACAGAACAGACATCACAGACAGTATTTATATACCTACAGACATCACAGACAGTAGTTGTGTACCGACATACATCACAGATTAGTTGTGTACCGACAGACAGTAGTTTTGTACCGACAGACATCACAGACAGTATTTATATACCTACAGACATCACAGAGAGTAATTGTATACCTACAGACATCACAGACAGTAGTTGTGTACCGACATACATCACAGATTAGTTGTGTACCGACAGACAGTAGTTTTGTACCGACATACATCACAGACAGTAGTTTTGTAACGACAGACATCACAGACAGTAATTTTGTACGGACAGACATCACATACATTAGTTTTGTACCGACAGACATCACAGACATTAGTTATGTACCGACAGACATCACAGACAGTAGTTTTGTACCGACAGACATCACAGACATTAGTTTTGTACCGACAGACATCACAGACAGTAGTTTTGTACCGACAGACATAAAAGACAGTAATTTTGTACCGTCAGACATCACAGACGTTAGTTTTGTACCGAAAGACATCACAGACAGTAGTATTGTACCAACAGACATCACAGACAGTAGTTTTGTACCGACAGACATCACAAACAGTAGTTTTGTACCGACAGACATCAAAGACATTAGTTTTGTACCGACAGACATCACAGACAGTAATTTTGTACCGTCAGACATCACAGACATTAGTTTTGTACCGACAAACATCACAGACAGTAGTTTTGTACCGACAGACATCACAGACATAGGTTTTGTACCGACAGACATCACAGACAGTAGTTTTGTACCGACATACATCACAGACAGTAGTTTTGTACCGACAGACATCACAGATAGTAGTTTTGTACCGACAGACATCACAGACAGTAGTTTTGTACCGACAGACATCACAGACAGTAGTATTGTACCGACATACATCACAGACAGTAGTTTTGTACCGACAGATATCACAGACAGTAGTTTTGTACCGACAGACATCACAGACATTAGTTTTGTACCGACAGACATCACAGACAGTAGTTTTGAACCGACAGACATCACAGACATTAGTTTTGTACCGACAGACATCACAGACAGTAGTTTTGTACCGACAGACATAAAAGACAGTAATTTTGTACCGTCAGACATCACAGACATTAGTTTTGTACCGAAAGACATCACAGACAGTAGTATTGTACCGACAGACATCACAGACAGTAGTTTTCTACAGACAGACATCAAAGACATTAGTTTTGTACCGACAGACATCACAGACAGTAATTTTGTACCGTCAGACATCACAGACATTAGTTTTGTACCTACAGACATCACAGACATACGTTTTGTACCGACAGACATCACAGACAGTGGTTTTGTACCGACATACATCACAGACAGTAGTTTTGTACCGACAGACATCGCAGACAGTAGTTTTGTACCGACAGACATCACAGACAGTAGTATTGTACCGACAGACATCACAGACAGTAGTTTTGTACCGACAGACATCACAGACAGTAGTTTTGTACCGACAGACATCACAGACATTAGTTTTGTACCGACAGACATCACAGACAGTAGTTTTGTACCGACAGACATCACAGGCAGTAACTTTGTACCGACAGACATCACAGACAGTAGTTTTGTACCGACAGACATCACAGACATTAGTTTTGTACCTACAGACATCACAGACATTAGTTTTGTACCGACAGACATCACAGACAGTAGTTTTGTACCGACAGACATCACAGACAGTAGTTTTGTACCGACATACATCACAGACAGTAGTTTTGTACCGACAGACATCACAGACAGTAGTTTTGTACTGACAGACATCACATACAGTAGTTTTGTACCGACAGACATCACAGACAGTAGTTGTGTACCGACAGACATCACAGACAGTAGTTGTGTACCGACAGACATCACAGACAGTAGTTTTGTACCAACAGACATCACAGACAGTAGTTTTGTACTGACAGACATCACATACAGTAGTTTTGTACCGACAGACAACACAGACAGTAGTTTTGTACCGACAGACATCACAGACAGTAGTTGTGTACCGACAGACATCACAGACAGTAGTTGTGTACCGACAGACATCACAGAAAGTAGTTTTGTGCCGACAGACATCACAGACAGTAGTTTTGTACCGACAGACATCACAGACAGTAGTTGTGTACCGACAGACATCACAGACAGTAGTTGTGTATCGACATACATCACAGACAGTAGTTTTGTACCGACAGACATCACAGACAGTAGTTGCATATCAGTAAATAACAGTAGGATGCATGAGGATATATTAAAAATTCTGGAGACTAACGGGAATTGAACAAGGTCAGTTCTACGGGATTTAATTAATGAAATATTTAATTTATATTCATGCTATCTACTTCCCAATTATTTTAAGCAAAATTCTACTTTCTATTGGATTATTCTGTTGATAAGAAAACCTATTGGCCCTTGTAGTACGACATTGATGTTATATGCTTGTGGTACCGTGGATACTTCAATAGTTGTGGTACCGTGGATACTTCAATGCTTGTGGTACCGTGGATACTTCAATACTTGTGGTACCGTGGATACTTCAATACCTGTGGTACCGTGGATACTTCAATACTTGTGGTACCGTGGATACTTCAATGCTTGTGGTACCGTTGATACTTCAATGCTTGTGGTACCGTGGATACTTCAATGCTTGTGGTACCATGGATACTTCAATGCTTGTGGTACCGTGGATAATTGAATGCTTGTGGTACCGTGGATACTTCAATGCTTGTGGTACCATGGATACTTCAATACTTGTGGTACCGTGGATACTTCAATGCTTGTGGTACCATGGATACATCAATGCTTGTGGTACCGTGGATACTTCAATGCTTGTGGTACCGTGGATACTTCAATGCTTGTGGTACCATGGATACTTCAATACTTGTGGTACCGTGGATACTTCAATACTTGTGGTACCGTGGATACTTCAATACCTGTGGTACCGTGGATACTTCAATACTTGTGGTACCGTGGATACTTCAATGCTTGTGTTACCGTGGATACTTCAATGCTTGTGGTACCGTGGATATTCAATGCTTGTGGTACCATGGATACTTCAATGCTTGTGGTACCGTGGATACTTCAATGCTTGTGGTACCGTGGATACTTTAATACTTGTGGTACCATGGATACTTCAATACTTGTGGTACCGTGGATACTTCAATACTTGTGGTACCGTGGATACTACAATACTTGTGATACCGTGGATACTTCAATGCTAGTGGTACCGTGGATACTTCAATACTTGTAGTACCGTGGATACTTCGATGCTTGTGGTACCGTGGATACTTCAATACTTGTGGTACCGTGGATACTTCAATGCTTATGGTACCGTGGATACTTCAATGCTTGTGGTACCGTGGATACTTCAATACTTGTGGTACCGTGGATACTTCAATGCTTGTGGTACCGTGGATACTTCCATGCTTGTGGTACCGTGGATACTTCAATGCATGTGGTACCGTGGATACTTCAATACTTGTGGTACCGTGGATACTTCAATGCTTGTGGTACCGTGGATACTTCAATACTTGTGGTACCGTGGATACTTCAATACTTGTGGTACCGTGGACTCTTCAATGCGTGTGGTACCGTGGATACTTCAATACTTGTGGTACCGTGGATACTTCAATGCTTGTGGTACCGTGGATACTTCAATACTTGTGGTACCGTGGATACTTCAATACTTGTGGTACCGTGGATACTTCAATACTTGTGATACCGTGAATACTTCAATGCTAGTGGTACCGTGGATACTTCAATACTTGTGGTACCGTGGATACTTCAATGCTTGTGGTACCGTGGATACTTCAATGCTTGTGGTACCGTGGATACTTCAATGCTTGTGGTACCGTGGATACGTCAATGCTTATGGTACCGTGGATACTTCAATGCTTGTGGTACCGTGGATACTTCAATGCTTGTGGTACCGTGGATACTTCAATACTTGTGGTACCGTGGATACTTCAATGCTTGTGGTACCGTGGATACTTCAATGCTTGTGGTACCGTGGATACTTCAATGCTTGTGGTACCGTGGATACTTTAATACTTGTGGTACCGTGGATACTTCAATGCCTGTGGTACCGTGGATACTTCAATAATTGTGGTACCATGGATACTTCAATACTTGTGGTACCGTGGATACTTCAATGCTTGTGGTACCGTGGATACTTCAATACTTGTGGTACCGTGGATACTTCAATGCTTGTGGTACCGTGGATACTTCAATACTTGTGGTACCTTGGATACTTCAATACTTGTGGTACCGTAGATACTTCAATACTTGTGGTACTGTGGATACTTCAATACTTGTGATACCGTGGATACTTCAATACTTGTAGTACCGTGGATACTTCAATGCTTGTGGTACCTTGGATACTTCAATGCCTGTGGTACCGTGGATACTTCAATGCTTGTGGTACCGTGGATACTTCAATGCGTGTACGGGATACCCGTTGTTGTTTTTGTAATAGACCTTGTCTCGATTGTCCGTTCTCAATGACTTGAGTACACAGTTGGAATGTCTCGACAAACCGCATCTTTTTTTTTGTGGAGATGTCGCTAGTCAAGTAAGGAAAAACTCGTTTACCAGAGTCCCAGGCGAATCAGTGCTGCTATGACGGATTTGGTTCAATTCCCGTTAGTCTCAGGATTTTGTATACCAATCGACAGCAATGAGAGTAGTTTAGTGCTGACGGACATTACAGTGAATAGTTTTGTGTATACGGACATTACGGTGAGTAGTTGTACACACCCGGACAATACGCCGGTAGCAGTTTTATATTGTACGTAATAAGCAGACGATATTTGAATAGTATCTTAGTTCAATAACGCGAATGTGTCCATCGTTTACATAGCTATAATCACAATGTCGGTGTCTATGCCATATGTCGTTCACCTTGCCTGTGTGTCTGCATGTGTCAGTCACCTTGCCTGTGTGTGTGCATGTGTCGGTCACCTTGCCTGTGTGTGTGCATGTGTCGTTTACCTTGCCTGTGTGTGTGCATGTGTCAGTCACCTTGCCTGTGTATGTGCATGTGTCGTTTACCTTGCCTGTGTGTGTGCATGTGTTAAATGTGTGAGTGCATTTGTGGGACATTGTGTGTGTGTGTGGATATAATTTTTTTTGGAACATCTATCCCGTGTATATGGCGATATTTATGATAAAAAAGTAATGTTTCTGATTCTTCAAACGACACATCGATCTGTCAATCAGTCCAACTACATAGTCTATCGCCTGTCAAGATACGAGGAAGTGTTACAGCAAACTAACTACCTGACATCTTACAGCAAACTACCTACCTGACACCTTACAGCAAACTACCTACCTGACACCTTACAGCAAACTACCTACCTGACATCTTACAGCAAACTACCTACCTGACACCTTACAGCAAACTACCTACCTGACATCTTACAGCAAACTACCTACTTGACATCTTACAGCAAACTACCTACATGACATCTTACTGCAAACTACATACCTGACATCTTACAACAAACTACCTAACTGACATCTTACAACAAATTACCTACCTGACATCTTACAACAAATTACCTACCTGACATCTTACAGCAAACTACCTACCTGACATCTTACTGCAAACTACATACCTGACATCTTACAACAAACTACATACCTGACATCTTACTGCAAACTACATACCTGACATCTTACAACAAACTACCTAACTGACATCTTACAACAAATTACCTACCTGACATCTTACAGCAAACTACCTACCTGACATCTTACAGCAAACTACATACCTGACACCTTACAGCAAATTACCTACCTGACATCTTACAGCAAACTACCTACCTGACACCTTACAGCAAACTACCTACCTGACATCTTACAGCAAACTACCTACTGACACCTTACAGCAAACTACCTACCTGACATCTTACAACCGCGGTTATGTTTCTGCTGTCTAAAGAAGGTGAGGCTTTATTATGTATTGTCGTCACGAGTTCTTCTCATGGTGTTACCTTCTCATGGTGTTACCTTCTCATAGTATTACCTCTCATGTTGTTACATTCTCATGGTACCTTCTCATAGTGTTACCTTCTCATGGTGTTACATTCTCATGGTACCTTCTCATGGTGTTACATTCTCATGTTACCTTCTCATGGTTTTTCATTTTCATGGTACCTTCTTATTTTGTTACCTTCTCATGGTGTTACCTTCTAATTGTGTTACCTTCTCATAGTGTTACCTTCTCAAAGTGTTACCTTCTCATAGTGTTACAACTTCATGATGTTACATTCTCATAGTACCTTCTCATGGAACTACCTTTTCATGGTGCTACTTTCTCGTGGTTCCTTCTTGTGGTATTACCTTCTCATGATGTTACCAACTCATCCTGCCTTCTCATGTTACTGTGTCATGCTGTTACCTTCTCATGGTACCTTCTCGTGATGTTAACTTCTCATCGTATTTTCTCGTTGTGTTACATACTCATGGTGTTACCTTCTCATAGTGATACTTTTTCATTGTACCGTCTTGTGGTGGTTGTCATTCATACTGGGTTCCTGTTGTGACAGCTTTTTTATCAATGTAATACATTTTCGTGGTATAGTCGTATATTTTCATGGTATTTTCTTTCACTGTGATGTTCTCATTGTTTCATGTTCTCATGGTGTATATATTTACATGGTTCTATCTTCTCATTGTGGTATTTTTCATGGCGATATTTTTCCATCGTACTATTTTCTCAGCGTGCTATTTTCTCAGCGTGCTATTTTCTCAGCGTGCTATTTTCTCAGCGTGCTATTTTCTCATAGTGCTATTTCCTCAGCGTGCTATTTTCTCATAGTGCTATTTTCTCATAGTGATATTTTCTCATAGTGATATTTTCTCATGTATTTTTTCATAGTGGTATTTTCTCATGGTGGTATCTTCCTATGACAGGTTTTTCTCATGTCGGTTTCTTCTCGTGGTTCTTTTACTTCTGTAAGTAGTTCTTGCAAGTTCAAGGGTATGAGGAGTGTTGCCAGGGAAGATTAGATCATGTGTTGATTGAATGATGCTAAAAATTTGATGGAATGTGAAAGAATCTAAAAAAATATGCATTTTCCATTAGAAAAAAATGGTTGATTGATTAATCACCTCGTGGTGGTAGAAGAATGGCTGATTTGTTAGTCACATCCTAGTGGTAGAAGAATGGTTGATTTGTTAGTCACATCCTAGTGGTAGAAGAATGGCTGATTTGTTAGTCACATCCTGGTGGTAGAAGAATGGCTGATTTGTTAGTCACATCCTGGTGGTAGAAGAATGGCTGATTTGTTAGTCACATCCTGGTGGTAGAAGAATGGCTGATTTGTTAGTCACATCCTAGTGGTAGAAGAATGGCTGATTTGTTAGTCACATCCTAGTGGTAGAAGAATGGCTGATTTGTTAGTCACATCCTAGTGGTAGAAGAATGGCTGATTTGTTAGTCACATCCTGGTGGTAGAAGAATGGCTGATTTGTTAGTCACATCCTGGTGGTAGAAGAATGGCTGATTTGTTAGTCACATCCTAGTGGTAGAAGAATGGCTGATTTGTTAGTCACATCCTAGTGGTAGAAGAATGGCTGATTTGTTAGTCACATCCTGGTGGTAGAAGAATGGCTGATTTGTTAGTCACATCCTGGTGGTAGAAGAATGGCTGATTTGTTAGTCACATCCTAGTGGTAGAAGAATGGCTGATTTGTTAGTCACATCCTAGTGGTAGAAGAATGGCTGATTTGTTAGTCACATCCTGGTGGTAGAAGAATGGCTGATTTGTTAGTCACATCCTGGTGGTAGAAGAATGGCTGATTTGTTAGTCACATCCTAGTGGTAGAAGAATGGCTGATTTGTTAGTCACATCCTAGTGGTAGAAGAATGGCTGATTTGTTAGTCACATCCTAGTGGTAGAAGAATGGCTGATTTGTTAGTCACATCCTGGTGGTAGAAGAATGGCTGATTTGTTAGTCACATCCTGGTGGTAGAAGAATGGCTGATTTGTTAGTCACATCCTAGTGGTAGAAGAATGGCTGATTTGTTAGTCACATCCTGGTGGTAGAAGAATGGCTGACTTGTTAGTCACATCCTGGTGGTAGAAGAATGGCTGATTTGTTAGTCACATCCTGGTGGTAGAAGAATGGCTGATTTGTTAGTCACATCCTGGTGGTAGAAGAATGGCTGATTTGTTAGTCACATCCTGGTGGTAGAAGAATGGCTGATTTGTTAGTCACATCCTGGTGGTAGAAGAATGGCTGATTTGTTAGTCACATCCTAGTGGTAGAAGAATGGCTGATTTGTTAGTCACATCCTGGTGGTAGAAGAATGGCTGATTTGTTAGTCACATCCTGGTGGTAGAAGAATGGCTGATTTGTTAGTCACATCCTGTTGGTGGAGGAATGGTTGATTTGTTAGTCACATCCTGTTGGTGGAGGAATGGTTGATTTGTTAATCACCTCGTTTTTGTAGAAGAATGGCTGATTGGTTAATGACGTCATAGTGACAAAAGAACTGACGTCAACACTGCTTATTATTTTTATGGTCCAGGAAGATGAGAAGCTTCAGTTGCTGATGGATGCAGTCCAGTGGCAACAAGATTACACAATGGATGTAAGTATGTAAGGATGTAAGTATGTAAGGATGTAAGTATTGTAAGTATGTAAGGATGTAATTATGTAAGGATGTAAGTATGTAAGTATGTAAGGATGTAATTATGTAAGGATGTAAGTATGTAAGGATGTACGTATGTAAGGATGTACGTATGTAAGGATGTACATATGTAAGGATGTACGTATGTAAGGATGTAAGTATGTAAGGATGTAAGTATGTAAGGTTGTAAGTATGTAAGGATGTAAGTATGTAAGGATGTAAGTATTGTAAGTATGTAAGGATGTAATTATGTAAGGATGTAAGGATGTAAGTATGTAAGTATGTAAGGATGTAATTATGTAAGGATGTAAGTATGTAAGGATGTACGTATGTAAGGATGTACATATGTGAGGATGTACGTATGTAAGGATGTAAGTATGTAAGGATGTAAGTATGTAAGGTTGTAAGTATGTAAGGATGTAAGTATGTAAGGATGTAAGTATGTAAGGATGTAAGTATGTAAGGATGTAAGTATGTAAGAATTTAAGTATGTAAGGATGTAAGTATGTAATTATAATAGTTTGATTATTTTACAAAAAATGGTAGCATATGCTACTCCCGATGTAGCCATGAACCCCAATATATCAGATTCACGATGTAGCCATGAACCCCAATATATCAGATTCACGATGTAGCCATGAACCCCCTAATCATATTTTGTCTGTAGTGAATTATTTCCTAAGTTATATAAATAAGTTGCCATTGATTTATGAATGTTTCTGTGCACATTTTCATGGTAAATGCCAAATTTTCCTGCGGCGGGATGTGAAACCAATACCTCGACCGCCACAGAGTTGGAACAAAGATAGTTTATTAACTAAGATTTAAAGCCATCATTACCTTGTGTGTGTATGTGCGTGCGTGTACGTGCGTGTGTGTGGGTGTGTGCATGTGGGTGTGTGTGCGTAGCATCTTTGTAGATATATTTAGTGAATGGTATACGTGAGGTTGATGTCACATATGGCACATATTCACATTTGGAAAATATTCGCTTTTGGCACATAATCACATATTGCACATAATCACATATGACACAATGACATATAGCACATAATGGCATATGGCACATAATCACATATAGCACATAATAACATATGACACATAGTCAGAAGTGTCACTAAATCACACGTGGCATATAATTACGTGGCACATATGTCACACAATTACATATAGCACACACTCACATAGGGTACATGTGGCACATAATCACATATGCCACAGAGTCACATGTGGATACAAAGAGAATACACATATGAAGACAGATCTGAATAGCTCGATGTACGAGTATAGAATGAAGTTACAAGTTTACAAGATCTATATGCATATGTTGAACATCAATACCGAGGTTAGCGTGAGGGATAATACACGCAATCCACGACACATGCGCACTTTGCACATTGACATGCCTGAACACAGTCTGTACATTGACATGCCTGAACACAGTCTGTACATTGACATGCCTGAACACAGTCTGTACATTGACATGCCTGAACACAGTCTGTACATTGACATGCCTGAACACAGTCTGTACATTGACATGTTTGAATACAGTCTGTACATTGACATGACTGAATACAATATATTTAGGCAATCCATAATATTAACACTTTATATGCACATTTGTGGTGATTAATCGTTCAATGGTTTCATGTGGTTTGTGTTTTGCGCTCTGAATGTGATAAAGGCCTTTTGGTCGAAACATCTATCGTGTGTGTTTTAGTTATTAGAATATCTTTATTGACCTATTTCTTCTTTATTCGCTACATTTGTAATATCTTGTAACAATCTGACATTTGTAATATCTTGTAACAATCTAATATTCTGTCCCTGCAGACAGTTCTAGGGTACGGTATAGATCTTCATCTTCTGGGTCTCAGAGAAGCTGCCAATGAATTAGGTATCCCAACACCTGAACTATTCCAAGATACATCATATAAAGAATTGAACACATTCCGCCTGTCAACAAGCCAGGTAACATTGACTACACCTGTCTACTATTACATTAGTCTATGTTTTAAATTAACACCCCCGCAATATATCGAATAAGCCAGAAACATGATAAATCGTTACACCATACATCAATCATTGAGATTTATTGCCGGAACCATGTTAGGAGAGCCATCGGTAACTCAGCAGGTTGAAGTATGACTTCTTGATCCGGTGATGACAGATTTAATTTCCAGTTCAAATGAAAATATTTTTTTTTAAAACCACCAAACTCCATCAACCCAAACTAAGGACATGGGTACCATGTCTTCTGGTAAAGTAAATGCAATGGGCACCATGTTGACCACATCATGCTTAGGTATACTTCTTGAGCTGGTAAAGTAAATATACAGACTAACTATACAACAACAGCAAAGAATACTAATACAGTCAGATGTCATGGGAAGTCAGATGTCATGGGAAGTCAGATGTCATGGGAAGTCAGATGTCATGGGAAGTCAGATGTCATGGGAAGTCAGATGTCATGGGAAGTCAGATGTCATGGGAAGTCAGATGTCATAGGAAAATCAGATGTCATAGGAAAATCAGATGTCATAGGAAAATCAACTGAAAAAGATATTGTTACCGTGTCAGATACGTACTGTTATTGAAATATTGCTACATCGGGGTGATGTGGTCAACTTTCAAGCTGCCGGATAAACAATTGCATGTGACGGGGATCGAACTCGGTACCTTTGCCGCCACAAACACGCAATGTACCATTCTACCTCAGAGTCGAACATTCTACCTAAGAGTCGAACATATATATTTCAATATAGTTTCCTATATATTGTATCATTTTGTGTATTATCTTACTGTATTTTGTGTATTATCTTACTGTATTTTGTGTATTATCTGACTGTATTTTATGTATTATCTTACTGTATTTTCCTCATGTTGATTGTTGTGATATTCCTCAGCTGTTATCATGTTACTATGTTATGTGTGTGTGTGTGTGTGTGTGTGTGTGTATGTGTATGGTTGTATTGTGCGATATGAGTTTTGTATTTTACGGTCGCACAAATATATTATTATTTTATTTATGTCATAGTTCTAATTTTTACTGTTATACGTTTTTCAGTTTTTCACTTTGCGACATAATTCTGTTCTTTCACTATGTGACATGTATCTGTGTGTGTGACATGTATCTGTGTGTGACATGTTTAGTTGAGTCTTCTATTCTGTTTATTACATATCGATGTCTTGAGCTGTGTCAAGATTTTGAAGTTTCCATTGCATATAGATGAAGCTTCTCATGCATATCGTACAGACTAGTATAGATTGTTATCTAATTTTCCAGGTTCCTTCTGTGTCTGATTACTGGATGGGCTACGGAGCAGTGGTGCCTGATGGCTACGGTTGCTGCTACAATCCCCAGCCTGACTATATAACGTTCAGTGTTGCTTCATTCTTCTCCTGTTTTGACACTTCATCGGATATGTTTGCCAACTCCTTAGAGTCAAGTCTGCTACAGATGGCCGAGCTATGTACATACAATCTCGCGAACAATGCTGCACAGAATCACCAGACATGAACAGTTTTGTGTTCAGTAGAAAATAGACGTTACAATGACTTCATGTTTATATTCTTGGCATCAAAACATACAATGACGTCAGTGTCAGCAATGGGAAATATGGACATGACAATGACAAGTTCCTACTCTATCAAAGATAGACTTGATAATGAATATCGATTTGATCCAGGTCTGACAGAGTGGCAGTAGAAGAACTGTTCTCTGAATTAATTAGGATTTTATTCGTTCATTTTCTTGATTATTTCCGTGTTTTCCGTTGGTAAATGTTTATATACTCGGAATAGCATGTCAAAAATAGCCAAGGCAACTCCAAGTTTATAAATAGTCATGAATTGGAAGCTTGACAATACTCAAATATGTTCCCAGTGAAGGATTATTTATTTTTAAAGTTAGGTCTTACAGTACTGTCGATGGCCACGACCCAGGGAACAAACATGACAACGAATTCAGGGTCATGTCAGTGTAGCGTAGACAGACATACGTGGTTTTCAGATATGGTTTCACACAGCAATCACAGACAATACAATGAATTCTGTTTTTTCCAACTGTATTAAAGACATTCATAACAAGGAATGTTTATTTTAAGAATGCCTTGTTATTATGAACTTAACATGTTTTACTTGTGTATGGCGCAGAAACATGGACAATAAACAAACAATTAGAAGTCAACCAGCGTTGCGGAGATGGCACACTGTGATTGGTGTGTAGGAATTAAAAGCATACGTGTTATTTATGCACTTGCTTTTAACCATAGTCAAAATGTGCAATATGATTATATCATGTCTGATAACAAATCAAATACTGGAGCTCCAAATGTATGACAATCTACTGAAACAACAGCCCAGACCACACTACGAGACAACTACAGACCAGACCACTCTCCGAGACAATTACAGATCAAACCACTCTCCGAGACAATTACAGACCAAACCACTCTCCGAGACAATTACAGACCAAACCACTTTCCGAGACAACTACAGAAAAGACCACTCTCCGAGACAACTACAGACCAGACCACTCTCCGAGACAATTACAGATCAAACCACTCTCCGAGACAATTACAGATCAAACCACTCTCCGAGACAATTACAGACCAAACCACTCTCCGAGACAATTACAGACCAAACCACTTTCCGAGACAACTACAGACAAGACCACTCTCCGAGACAACTATAGCCCAGACCACTCTCTGAGACAACTACAGACCATTCCCGAGACAACTACAGACTAGACCACTCCCGAGACCACTACAGACCAGACAACTCTCCGAGACAACTACAGCCCAGACCACTCTCCGAGACAATTACAGCCCAGACCACTCTCCGAGACAATTACAGACCAGACCACTCTCCGAGACAGCAGATGAAAAGCAACGTGCCGGGAAATAACTCGTAAGATTGTTTTAACATTGATTTATTACCGCTTATCTCTCTTGCATGTCAGTCAAATCCCGCAGGAGATGAGACGATGCGCTGTAGCGTATGATAGTATATACTTGCCTGCTGTTGTAACATTTACATGGGTAATGAGGGGTGAGTAAGCACAGGGCCGTGGATACGTAGGCCCGGATGGGAACTTAGGAGAAGAAGAAGAGAATTAATAAAAACAAAAAAACATTGTCATTCGATCATACTAATGTCTTTCGGTCATACTTGTGTCATTCGGTCATACTTGTGTCATTCGGTCATTACTTTTGTCATTCAGTCATACTTGTGTCATTCGGTCATACTTGTGTCATTCGGTCATTACTTGTGTCATTCGGTCATTACTTGTGTCATTCAGTCATACTTGTGTCATTCGGTCATACTTGTGTCATTCGGTCATTACTTGTGTCGTTCGGTCATTACTTGTGTCATTCATTCATACTTGTGTCATTCGGGCATACTTGTATCGTTCAGTAATATTGATGTCATTCAGTCATACTTGTGTCATTCAGTCATACTTGTGTCAGTCGGTCATTACTTTTGTCATTCAGTCATACTTGTGTCATTCAGTCATACTTGTGTCAGTCGGTCATTACTTGTGTCATTCGATCATACTTGTGTCATTTGGTCATACTTGTGTCATTCGGTCATTACTTGTCTCATTCAGTCATACTTGTGTCATTCGGTCATACTTGTATCATTCGGTCATTACTTGTGTCATTCGGTCATTACTTGTGTCATTCAGTCATTACTTGTGTCATTCGGGCATACTTGTATCGTTCAGTCATACTGATGTCATTCAGTTATACGTGTGTCATTCGGTCATTACTTGTGTCATTCGGTCATTACTTGTGTCAGTCGGTCATTACTTGTCTCAATCGATCATACTTGTGTCATTCGGTCATTACTGGTGTCATTCGGTCATACTTGTGCCATTCAGTCATACTTGTGTCATTCGGTCATTACTTGTGTCATTCGGTCATTCTTGTGTCATTCGGTCATATTTGTGTCATTCGGTCATACTGATGTCATTCGGTTATACGTGTGTCATTCGGTAATACTTGTGTCATTCGGTCAATACTTGTGTCATTCGGTCATTACTTGTGTCATTCGGTCATTACTTGTGTCATTCGGTCATACTTGTGTATTTCTGTCATATTTGTGTCATTTATGTATTACATGCGATCTGTATAAACCTTTTGTTTAAAAAGCTGTTTGGACGAGGGGGGGTGGATGTTACCCGCATTGTTACTAAATTCCTAGTACTAAAAGTATTGTTACTAAATTCCTAGTATTAAAAGTATTGTTATGATTTTCTAAAGAGAAAAGAGCAGACCAAGACGACGATGGACTGGCGACGTTAAAGATAACATGAAAACCATCGTGGAAAATGCAAGCAGCATCCCTTAAGACAAGAGTTCAGGGAGTGCATTGGGAAGACATCGTTCTGGAGGGAATACGTCACATGATATCAAGGGCAAAATCTAATTCCTATCTACAGGCAACCTTATTTATCTGTCGGGGACATTTAGTATTCTTTGCACAGAGATCAGGAGCTGATGATGTTTTAGATATATTTTTTTTAAAGCAGCTAGATCATTGCATCGTAGTGTGCACGTGTGTGTGTGTGTGTGTGTGCATGTGTGTGAAGTGATCATAATCATTGACGTATATATGTGTGTATGTGTGCGCGCGTAAGTGCAAGGCAGCACAGAGTATCATACTTACCAGAGTATATGTTTGTGAATGTTTATTATGTATGTATGTTTATTTGTGTTATTGTTTCTGTGTATGCTTTTTTATGTATGTGTGTATATGTATGTGTATTTATATATCACATATGTGTGTGAATGAAATACTGAAAATATAGTTAATGTTTGTGATAAACCATCTTATGTTCACACACGCAGTCTAAAAGTTTGTGACAAACCATCTTACGTTCACACAAACAGTATCAAAGTTTGTGACAAACCATCTTATGTTCACACACACGCAGTCTCAAAGTTTGTGACAAACCATCTTATGTTCACACACACGCAGTCTCAAAGTTTGTGACAAACCATCTTATGTTCACACACAAGCAGTCTCAAAGTTTGTGACAAACCATCTTATGTTCACACACACGCAGTCTCAAAGTTTGTGACAAACCATCTTATGTTCACACACACGCAGTCTCAAAGTTTGTGACAAACCATCTTATGTTCACACACACGCAGTCTCAAAGTTTGTGACAAACCATCTTACGTTCACACAAACAGTATCAAAGTTTGTGACAAACCATCTTACGTTCACACAAACAGTATCAAAGTTTGTGACAAACCATCTTATGTTTACACACATGCAGTCTCAAAGTTCTCATAGTATTTTGAAGTTATCTATGATAAAGGTTAGTAAATACTTCTATCACTATTACATCCGCTACAGATAATCACGGCTACAACTAACCACCAATATAGCTCTCCACGACTACCACTAACAACCACTACAACAGTACAAAATCCGCCTACAATGGTCATTCCATGTCCGAACTATCCAAGGATATTTACAGCTCGACTAGGGCTCATTAGCCATCTACGAACTATTACGCATGAACATAATTCTAACTGAATTTTCAAAAAAGGATGTAAAAAATGGTCAGCATACATGAGGCGTGTTACCTGTGGTCAGCATACATGAGGCGTGTTACCTGTCTTTACTCTGACCATGGACAACTGGAACGATAACTTAAAATCTACTACAATGATTATTTCCTAACAATTTTGTGACATAAAATGTACCTGTTATGGTGAGGTACGCCAATTTCAACCACTGACACACTCCGTTTTGATTATATCAGAGCTTTATAACCATCAGAAATAGTGGAAGCCGCGATTTTGGTAACCCAGTCACCACGGTCTGCAGAGCTAATGTAATATGTGAATATTACTGATTAGTGTAGCTACTACGTGATTGTACACATTTCTGCCATCTGTATGTGATATTGAAAATATCTTCAGATTAAATCGACCTGTTTGTTTACAAAACAAAATGAAAGTTATAACACTACATAGTGAATCCAGCTCTTTGGCAGAGTTGTACAGGACGCGGCGTGCCTGTGACGACCAAGGTAACGGGTTCAAGTCCTGCCACAGGCTCGTGTGCACTCACAACATTTAAAAAGCAATGGAAAACTACTGAAAATGTTTACATTATCTATAACATCAATAGAATCAAAACTTTCGGATTGATCGTTATGTTGTTATGTTATGTTATATTATATTATGTTATGTTATATTATGCTATGTTATGTTATGTTATGTTCTATCTATCTATCTAGTACGCTGTGTCCCTTGTTTGCCTTGCAGCGTCAGGGGTGGAAGAGTTCTCTGGAGATGGCCTTCTAGTGCGCTGTTTGTAAGCTTGTTCCTGTGGCTTCTTTGATTTCTGTGATCCATCTTTTACATGGTCTGCCTCTGGCTTTATAGCCGTTATGTCTATGTGTCATGGCCATCTGTGGCATGCTATATGTCGGTAGTCTGGAAGCGTGTGAAAACCACTTGATCTGCTGTCTTTTGATGTGTTCCAATACTGGTATTGTTTTGGTTATCTGTCTGATGTTATCGTTTCTAATTCTATCTCTTAATGACACTCCGAGTATTCTTCGTAGACATGTCATTTCTGTTGTCACTATTTTTCTTTTGTCTTGTGCTGTCATTGTCCAGGTTTGGCACTGGTAGCATAGTGATGGAATAATAATAGTCTTGTATAATGCAACTTTAGTGTCTATGTTTACATTTTTGTTCTTGAAAATGCGTGTCATCTGTCCTAGGATCTGGTATGTTTTGTTGCATCTATTTTGTATCTCTTTACTGGTTTTCCCTTCACTCGATATAATGTTTCCTAAGTAAGTGAACTCATTTACTTGTTTAAGGTGTTTATCATCGATGGAGATGGTGATATTTCTTTCTTTCTTTGCTATTTCCATTATTTCGGTCTTTTCAATATTGATCTTCATGTTGAATTTTTTACATGTTGTGTGGAGTCTGTTCATATGGTCTTGCAATTGTTCTTCTGATGTCGCTATTAGTACTTGGTCGTCTGCAAAGAGTAGTTCGTTCAATTTGTCTTTTATGTTATCTTCTTCGTTGGTACTTGTTAGTTTACAGATGTGGTCGATATATGTTATAAAAAGTAGAGGGGATAGGACACACCCCTGGCGAACTCCTGATTGGATTTGGAACTTATTGGACACACCTGCATTTGTTCTTACTGCACATTGGCTATTTGCATAAATGCCCTTGCATATGTTGATTAAATATTCTGGTACTCCGTATATTGATAGTGTTTTCCATAGTTGTTGTCTGTCTACTCTGTCGAATGCCTTTTCTTGGTCTACGAATGCGATGTATAATTCTTTGTTGTTTTCTGTGGCTCTTTCTGTTAGTTGTCTAAGTGTAAAGATAGCATCCGTACAGCTTTTGTTCTTATGAAGCCCATTTGGGCGTTTTGAAGTTGTGGTTCAATATATGTTCGTAGTCGTTGCTCTAATATTTTGTTAAAAATTTTTCCTGTGTGGCTTAGTAAAGATATCCCTCTGTATTTTGTGCAGTCTCTCTTACTGCCTTTTTTCTTCCATATGGGAATAATTATCGCGTTCCTCCAGTCTTCTGGTGTCTCTTGTTTTTTCCACATTACATTAAAAAGTCTGTGTAGCCATTTTTTACCGCTCTCTGCTGCTGCTTTGATAAGTTCTGTTTGTATGTTATCAGAGCCTGCTGCCTTGTTCATTGGTGCTTTGTTTATTGCATTTTCTATTTCCGATAGTAGTATATATGGTTCTAGTTTCGCTGCTGTAGTGTTTCTTGTTGTGTCTTCCTCTCCTTCTTTTAGATTTAGTAGTTGCTTGAAATATTGTTGCCATCTTTCCATTATTTGCTTCGGTTCTTTTAGTGCATTACCGTTTTCATCATTTATTATTTCTGTCGGTTCATATATATCTTCTTTGTTTCTCATGTTCTTGATTTTCTTGTAGAACCTCTTTTGTGCATTTTTATAATCTGCGTTGAGCATGTCTCCATATTCTTTCCATGAGTTGATTTTGGCAGTTTTAATTACTTTCTTGGCATTTGTTTTTGCTGTCTTGTATTCTATGTAATCTACTTGGTTTTTGCTTTTGACCCATTTCTTATATTGTTGTTTCTTTTCTTTAGTGGCTTTTTTGACTTCTTCATTCCACCATGCTGTTATTTTTGGTTTCTTTACACTATTTTTCTTGTATCCGCATGCTTCCCCTGCTGCTTGTGTTATAGCTTCTTTTATAGTTTCCATTCTTCTTCTGCTGTTATGTTATATTATATTATGTTATGTTATGTTATATTATATTATGTTATGTTGTTATGTTATGTTATGTTATGTTATGTTATGGAAAGGATATGCTACTAATTTATGTATTTTTTTAAAACACAAGCCAACGTCTGTGTCAAAATGTGTTTCTTTCAAGTGTTTTCTTGACCTCTTTCAAAATGTTTCTTTCAAATGTTTTCTTGACATCTTCTCTGTCAAAATGTTTCTTTCAAGTGTTTTCTTGACATCTTCTCTGTCAAAATGTTTCTTTCAAGTGTTTTCTTGACATCTTCTCTGTCAAAATGTTTCTTTCAAGTGTTTTCTTTCAATAGTGAGTTGCTTTGATGAAAAGACAAATAAGTGACCGACATCCCTCGTTTTCTAGTCAGTTTTTTCTCAGTTTCACAAGAAGATCTGCATATATCACCGACAGTTAACCATGTGACCATGTGACCATCAGGCAGGTGTTCATTCACTATGACACCTTTCACATCCCCCCCCCCCAAAAAAATTTTTACATCCACGTATCTTGTAGATGGCTATGCTCTTGACATGGCATATGTTAGTGGTCCCAGGGATTTCAACACATGTCTAGCAGATGTTAGTGGTCCCAGGGATTTCATCACTTGTCTAGCAGATGTTAGTGGTCCCAGGGATTTCAACACACGTCTAGCAGATGTCTATGCTTGTATGTGTAGCGAAAAGTTAGACAATGTGGTGCTGGGTAAATGAATAATTCAGTATAAAAGCATCGCAGATTTATTAATTGACAAAAAATCGTAATGCAGAAACAATATTTGAACCAGGTACGCCAGATGGTACCTAGTCGCCTCGCATCTTTAGTCAACAGCATACCAATGTGTGTTCAAAGTTAGTATAATACAATGGTTGCAGACTTGCACGTGAATGACCTTCTTCATGAGTGAGTGCAACATGCCGTCAACATGCAGGCACAGTAACATCCATTTTCACGAAGTTCAAGGTTTCTGAGTATGAAAAAAAAGATTTGGAGAATGTGTTTCGTTGCAAATATTGTTTCTGGAGTACAATTCCTAGCCATGCACACACACAAAAATTATAGACATTGGGACTCACAGAACATGGGGACCCACAAAACAGGAGACTTTGAACTTTTATGCTTGATTACTAGAAGCATCCCTTTAGGTGGTCACACACGACAGAACAGGTTATGTACTACACGTAGACGAACTAATGTGATATTACCCCACTAGGTGGATCCCTTAATGTTACCCCACTAGATGGATCCCTTAATGTTACCCCACTAGATCTATGTATCTATTAACTAAACCCTTTGTTGCCTTTCAGTGTCAGGGGTAGAAGAGTTTTCTGGAGACAGTCCTCGTGTGTGCTGAGTATATTGTGGAATTTGTCGCCTCTTTTATTTCGGTGGTCCATCGTTTTCGTGGTCGATCTCTAGGTCTGCCTTCACTGTATCTGTGTAGCATAGCTTGCTGTGGTAAGCTGTCTGATGGTAGTCTGCTGATGTTTGCAAACCATTTGATCTGTTGTCTCTTTATATATACCACTTTTGGAGCGGTACCGGTTCTGTGTCTAATGTCTTCATTTCTCACTCTGTCTCTTAGCGATATTCCTAGAATTCTGCGTACGCATGCCATATCAGCTGTCACAAGTTTATGTTTGTCTTGTGCTGTTGTTGTCCATGTCTGGCACTGGTATCACAGTGTTGGCATAATAATTGTTTTTAATAGTGTTATTTTGGTATTTAAATCTACATTTGTGTTTCTGAAGATTGGTGTCATTTTCCCTAGGGCTTGGTATGCTTTACTACATCTATTGTGCATTTCTTTACTGCTCTTGCCGTCTGTTGTTATATTACTTCCTATGTATGTGAATTCTGTCACTTGGTTAAGTCTGTTGTTTCCAATATATATGTTGGTGTTTCTTTCTGTTCTTCCTATCTTCATTACTTCAGTCTTTTCTATATTTATCTTCATGTTAAAGGTATGGCATGTTTGATGTAATCTATTTGTATTTGTAGTTGCTCTTCTGACGATCCTACTAGTGCTTGGTCATCTGCAAATAGCAATTCTATTCTGCAAGGTCTCGAAATGCCACATTAGGCGATATGTCCTTTAATGTTACCCCACCAGACGGATCTCGTTGTTTCCCACTAGACGGATCTCGTTGTTACCCCACTAGACGGATCTTTAAAATTACACCATTAGACGAATGCCTTTATGTTTCTTCACTAAACTGATCTCTCTATTTTCCCCCATTTAACGGGCACCTGTATGTGGTCCTCACTAGATATATACCTGTATGTGGTCCTCAATAGATGTATACCTGTATGTGGTCCTCACTAGATGTATACCAGTATGTGGTCCTCACTAGATGGAAGTGCTTATGTTTCTTCACTAGAGTAATACCTTTATTTTTCCACACTAGAAAGGCACATTTATGTGGACCCCACTAGACGGATCCCTTTATGTGGACCCCACTAGACGGATCCCTTTGTGTGGACCCCACTAGATGGATCCCTTTATGTGGACCCCATTAGACGGATCGATTTATGTGGCTCCGACTAGACGGATCCCTTTATGTGGACCCCACTAGACGGATCCATAATGTCTCCTCACTGGTAGAGTACCTTTATGTGACTGAACTAGACGAGATTTTGCCCCATTTGTCTTTACCACCACCACCTTCTATCCAGCAAAACGCTATGACTGACACTATGAGCCACTGTTCTACAGCATTGCCTTTATCCGGCTTAGTCTATTACTTATCTTTAACCGACCCCTCCGTTGTAATGTTGCGTGTTATTTTGTATAACCCCCCCCCCAATTCTAATGGTACATGTTATTTTGTTATATAACTATATATGTTTGAGTTGGTAATCTTCCATCCACTGTCATGTTACCTTCAAAATGTAAAATATTGATTTCAATCAACAAACCAAGTCTTTCGGTATCCATTAGAACTGCAATCATAGCCTCTATCCGATGTGCATACGGTAACCTATCACATGACGCAGTCTTACTAAATACTAACCTATGGGGTTTTGAGATAAGTTAATGTCAACAATACTGTTTTTATACATCAATTAAATTGTTTGAACTTTTAAATTTGGAGAAAAATCTCTACGATTCATTTATTTCGTACATTTTCTGCTAAAACCTTCAAGGGGGGAGGGGCAAAATTGTGTGTGTAAAATTATGCAGAGGGGGCCTGAACTCTTGACAGTTTTAGACAAGGGAGCGTTAATGGGTGGGGTAATAATATTAGCAAAAACCTTGTTGACGTAATTTATTGACAGATTTTGTTATGTTATGTTTCACTGTGTTATATTTATCATCATGTGACTTATTTTATGATGCAATTGTTACTATTGTAAAGGATATAAGTGTGATTTTGTTAGAATATAATTGTTATTTTATTAGAATATAATTGTTATTGTTGTTAAGATATAATGGTTTATTTTGTTATTGTATAATTATGACTTGATTATGTTATGATTGATGTTTACATGCTGTATCTATGATATATCACGTGATATTAATTGACTGTGATTGGCAGTATATTGGTGACAAGGTTAGATGTTTGTTGCATGTTTGTTTACTTGTATGTTGTCCGTGCATCGGGTAACATTAGAAATAATCTCTATCGATTGTAGGATTAGGGTTAGGGAGGAGTTCCTATTTATTCTTCATCTTTAGCGTTCGTTCTCAGACTCCCATTGAAATCTCTCCCATGCAGCAGGATTATGATCCTACTAGATTTCCTGCAGGATTATGATCCTACTAGATTTCCGGCAGGATGTAGTACAGTATACTGAAATGTGGTGTGTCGCTATTTTATTCATGACAATGTTCCATCCGACTTCGACGGAAATACAAAAAAATATATCAGAAATTGGTAGATATAAATTGGTATTTTGTTTTGTTCTGTGTGCGATGTTTCTGTTATCGGTTCCTGAATGAAGGCTAAGCCTAACGGATTGAATAATCGATGAACTTGATTTTCTTATTCCCGTTATCGAAAGTATCGACCCGATTATAATACACGTAGTCAAGCAAAATGAATTAAACAGGTTACTAAAAACACGTACCTTGCCTATGAATTACAAAAATATAATAAAGTATATATAAAAAAACATACAATAAAACTAAACAGGACAATTCTCCACGTATAGGCTCAAATGGAACCTTTCATGATTCTTCTTGTATCCTTCTTCCCCAAACCCACTCACGCCACCACCACACAACCTCATCATTACTCATCAATCATTATCATATGCCATTCTGGTTGGCGTAGGCGACCATGGCTCTCTGTCCACAGTATTGTTATCAGGATCGTTGTTGTTTCCAAGCCTTGCTAGGTTGTCAAATGAATATTTTCTCACGTCCCAATCTGTCTCTGTTCCCTTCAGTCTTGCCTGTTGTGACTATGTTCTTAAAACCTGCCTGTCTGATAAAGTAACAAAAGGGGTCTTTTTCTTATCTTTTTCTTTTATTATTCTTGTACTCATTATAAACATCCCAACTACATCTATAGTGCCTCTAATTTCCAACTTTCGGTTTGTTTATAATGAATGCACGCATTTTCTCTTTTACTAGATGCGTTGCCATCCCTGCGCTATGGAGACGGGGCTTGATGAAATCTAGTCATCTATTTTGTTTTTTATTATGTTGTTTTCTGTTGTTTGTCTCTTGAAAAAGGTTCAATTTGAGCCGATACGTGGAGAATTGTCCTGTTTTGTTTTATTGTATGTTTTTATATATATACTTTTTATATATTTTTTATTAATAGGCAAGGTAAGTGTTTTAGTAACCTGTTTAGTTCATTTTGATTGACTATTTGTTCATTAGGTTACTGCGGCACCCTCCGACCATTTGGTTATTTATTATACACATCAATCAGAAGTGAATCCGACTAACTATTACCTCTTCCTAAGACTCCGGGTCGTTCGTTTTAAGAGCCCGCAGCACTGGCAACATTCAAGATATTTGGTAGCCATTTCATTGTTATGATTACTTAGCATTCACCTGTCAACCTCTGGAATCTGTTGGTATAGTTCGTGAACACCAGTGTCAAAGTATATAATTATTCTAAATCAGCATGACGAGTCCGCAAATCGACTTGGTGAGCTGTATCGCGTACACTGGGCGTATTTTTCACACCCCAGCCGCACATTCTATAGACATAGCTCAACAATTAGACCCAGAAAATGATTGGGGAGCAAGCCTCACAATACTAGACTTTCATTCCTCGATTAATGTATATGCGTCAACTTGTTACTGCCCACAACAATGGTCTAACAGAACACTGGTCCTGTTGTGTGGATATGAATATGAGGACCACCACTTAAACACATCACTATCATGCCATGACGTTGTTCGTCTGCACCACGATGGCACAAGAAGGACACTATCAACACATAACCGAATTTTTAACATATGACAACAATGTCATAGTTGCTCTAATTTATATCTCAATTTATAACGCCTTCCCTGTTAAGCTCGGTGGTATATTTTTTTTTACATATTACATTTAGGTATTAGTTAGCGGAATGTAGTAACGTGTCTAGGTTACCTGTACAGCTGTGTTCATATAGTAACTTGTCAGTGTTACCTGTACAGCTGTGTTCATATAATAACTTGGCTGTGTTACCTGTACAGCTATGTTCATAAAATACTTTGTTGGCGTTACCTGGACAAATATGTTTATATAGTACTAGAAGCAGCTGTTGCATTATGCTGTAGACTTGTTGATGATGTGGTTGTGTTGTATACATCAAATATTTTCATGGAATAATATCCTGTTAGAAAGAATTTATATTTTGTTTTGTTTCTACTTACATTTGTATCTGTTAGTTTGTTGAAATGTATATAAACATGCTTAGATACGCTAGCACCTGCGTTCTGTATGAGGCTACCTGTGTAGAGAAAGACGCACGAATTATTCTTGTATGAGAGGGACTGTGCACATATGGACAAAGACGAGTTCAACGAATTCAATTCTCTACGTCTTTCAATACGTTTATGTTGTGTTCTTGTGTGTATGGCTAGATATGAGTACATATAGACGGCTGAAAGTGAAGATAATGTTGGTGAATTTAAAACCATAACCCTTTTCCAAACCCTAACCGTAACACTAACCCTAAAACTGTCCCTAATACCAACAGTAACACTAACCCTAAAACTAACCCTAAAGTTAACCCTACCCCTAATTCTAACACTAACCCTAAAACCAACACTAACCCTAACACTATCCTAATCATAACCCTACTAAAGAAAGTTTCCCAAATTTGTACAGATATAATCCAAAGGAACACTTCCCGAGAGCCACTATTTAACTTCCATGCGTGTCGAACGATGCGACTAAGGAAGCTATGTAATAGTGTTCGCAGTCCCTTTTCATGTAGGGTCAGTGACCTAGAATTCATGCTGAATCGAATGTTTCAGGCTGAAAGCGGCAGATATCACAGCATAGCTGTAAACTATAACAGAATGCATTCCTTTCTCTGAACTAAATCTTCTAATTTCATGAGCTTCAGAACGAACGCAGATCAACTTCCTGACAAAAATATATTACTGGTTGATAGCTATGCCAGCTGTGCATGGCATCAAGCTGTTTCACCCAAGCTGTTGACATATAGATACATCAAGATCACATCAAAATCAAATCAAGATCACATATCGAGATCACACCTCGTGATCACATTAAGATCACATTAAGATCACATCTAGATCACATCAAGATCACACTAAGATCACATTAAGATCACATTAAGATCACATTAAGATCACATTAAGATCACATTAAGATCACATCTAGATCACATTGAGATCACATCAAGATGTGGGGGATAGTATTGTCAATCAATAATAACAGTTATAACATTGTAAATCAGCGGACAAATAGAGCACAGCTCTGGCAGATCTGGCAGCTCGTGCAGCTTGCCTTGACCCAGCTGTGTTGGTGTTAACTTAATTATGGAGTCAACAAGGTAGGCAGAGGAGGGATTATGCTGCATGGGCAAAGTATGGTCTCTATATCTTAGCCAGGGCATTTTGCCATTTAGAGCTGCACTCAATCTCTGGTCTCAACTATGGAGGCAGCCACCAGCGAGTAAGATGTTGATCCGCCTCTGTCAGGCAATACATTTCCAGTCTGGGCTGACTCAGATGTGCTGGGTCACTCTTGGAGGATGGAAGATGGCTGGGGAACTCTAGTAGGATGGAAGATGGCTGAATACAGAATGATGTAATTATGGAGAATTACAGTCTGTGAAAAGACCTGAAGGTTGACATCTACTTCAATATAAAGATGTATGCAAACATGAAGTGCATGATACATGCATTTATAAGGAATCATATGGAAACATTGATGTCATATACCATGTTGCTATGACGGGGAAGATCAGGAATGGTATAAAGACAAGGAGCAGGCAAACAACAGCACAGGATCGTGGAATTGGGCTGTGAGATTCCTTGTACATACTCTGAAGACTGTATGCGGCTCAGACTGATCGTGGAAGTGGGATGTGAGATTCCTTGTAGATACTGTGAAGACTGTATGTGACACAGACTAATCGTGTGAGTCACATGCGTCATGGCCAGGAGTCATTGATAATATGTATTGTTAAAATTGGTAGCATATCCTATTCAGGACGAGGCTATCAACCCAACATTTTTTAGCTTAGTGATTTTCTAGATAATAAATGCGTTTAGTAGTTTGCCAGTACTGTCTGAATGGTCCGGATGCATACTTGCCTGTAGAGGGGATGGAACTCGGTACCTTGACCATATGTATTGCTGGACAACAACAATATTATCGTCTGGAGAGACGGAGATCTGCCTACTATGTAAGATATGTCTTCGTGTATTTGTTTTTTTCATATGTTATTTCTCAGAATCAGTGTATGTGTGGGATGTGTATGTTATCTCTCAGAATCAGTGTATGTGTGGGATGTGTATGTTATTTCTCAGAATCAGTGTATGTGTGGGATGTGTATGTTATTTCTCAGAATCAGTGTATGTGTGGGATGTGTATGTTATTTCTCAGAATCAGTGTATGTGTGGGATGTGTATGTTATTTCTCAGAATCAGTGTATGTGTGGGATGTGTGCTGTCGACTGTTCTCTGCAACGACTACATAAACATAACTATATCAGAAACACAACATGAGATAAATAACCAAACAACAGAGAATGAACAACGAACTCGGTGAACTGCTGTCCGCTGGCGATCAGAGCATCATGTATTATGACGAATAAAAACTGCACAATCACATCAACCCACTATCAAGAATTTGCAATAAATACAACGTGCGGATTAACAGACAGAAGACAGAAACTATGCACGTAGCGGAATCAACAGATCACTTAAACATCCAAATAGAGAACACAAAAACAAAACAAGTCAAAGAGTTCAAGTACCTGGGAAGTATCTTCACAGACGACTCGACAGAGAGAGAGAAACAAGATGTCAGAAGACAAATGTTTTGACATACCAGCTGTCATTTGTGGTATTGCACCCAAAAATCAACATGGAAGTAAAGAAACAAATGTTTAAGAACATCTTTATACCAACACTATGCTACCAATATCAGACTTGGCAACTAACATCTACACATAAGAGAAAGATCAAAACTTGCCAAATGAAATGTCTAAGGAAGGCTATTGGAGTCACCAGACTCAGCAACATGCGCAGTGAAAACATCAGAAAGATAATAGATATCACATCATGTATCGAATGTATAGAGAAACAGCAGATACAATGGTGTGGACATCTTAGGATGATGCACAATTAACTTCCTATAAGAGCTTACAACAAGATGGAATCAGGTACAGAGTCAAGGGCAGACTTAGGAAAAGGTGGATAGACAACACCAAGACCACCCTGAATAAACATGACTACACCTCAACCAGCGCAACACACCTGGTTCTGGAACGTAGACTACACCTCAACCAGAGCAACACACCTGGTTCTGGAACGTAGACTACACCTCAACCAGAGCAACACACCTGGTTCTGGAACGTAGACTACACCTCAACCAGAGCAACACACCTGGTTCTGGAACGTAGACTACACCTCAACCAGAGCAACACACCTGGTTCTGGAACGTAGACTACACCTCAACCAGAGCAACACACCTGGTTCTGGAACGTAGACTAGATCTTCTTCAAAAACCCCTACTCTTATTTAGCAAGTGTGGAAACTACCACAACACCACCACCTAGAGATAGACACTAGACAATGAAACATGTAATTTATGTAATCTAAACACACAAAAACATGAAATGTTGTAACACATATTGTGTGTATGAATCACACCAACTGTCGAGTCACGTGATAGTTACGTGATCACAATGGGAACAGATAAAAGAGAAACATGGCTACCAAATTGATATTTAATATCTGTAAAGTGCTCTCTGATTGGTTTAAAAAGCTTCAAAATGTTTCAAGTAATAACCAATTAAAATGTAGGTTTTATGTAGAATCATACATAACTACATATTTATTAGTAATTACATGCACAGCATTCTGGTTAAAATATGACTGAATTATGTCTAGTGAATCTAAAGTTATGATGGTTTCAAACGAATGCATATTTCATGAACCCTTTCAACTTGAACAATTAATTTACATTAATTTCAGATTCCTGATTACAGTTACAGACAAGTGTTACTCTATGTACTGTAGGTTACAGTTTCAATTAAAACACAAAACAAATGTTACAGTAAATCATGATATACACGTTTTACGATGACCCAACATCATGAAGATACACCAGTTTTACGATGACCTAACATCATGAAGATACACCAGTTTTACGATGACCTAATATCATTATAAAATGGAGCGACTTCGTCACAAATAGTGATCTAAGAGACAAAACACACCAAGAGTATGTTTCAAACATCATAAGAAAACGAAGATGGAAATACCTTGGTCACGTTTTACGACTAGATGTAAACAGAATAAACCAACAAGCCCTTATGTGGTCACCTGAGGGTACAAGAAAAGAGGAAGACCTAAAACAACCCTTAAAAACACCATTCTTAAAGAGGGGGAATTAATAGGCTGTAAGACCATCCAAGAACTAAAGCTGCAAGCAGCAGACCGCATCATATGGAGAACCAGAACCTCTGCCCTATGTGTCGCTTGCGGCACGAAAGGAACGCACTAATATCATTAAGTGCCACCAGCTTCAAGACGTCTGATTATGCCTTTCAAATATTACAGCGAAGCACAAATCCTTTTTTCTCAATGCATAAACAAATAATGCGTATCAACAGAAATTATACCAGACCTACAACAGTCAATGACAAAGAACAATTAGAAAATATCAGCAACTTTGAATCTCAGGTCAACTATCGACAACACAGGAAATTGTTTATCAGAGATTAGAAAGAGATGAACCGATGACCCTACAAAAGCAAACTCATAAAAATGTACGGATTTGGATGGGTAGAGGGGCTGCAAACAGAAAACATATTTGTGACTATTAAGAAGCGACATTATCCCAGTGGCAACATATTGTTGTAAGACATGGACGATGACATCTGCAATGAAAAAGAAAATATGAACATTTGAAATGAAGACGAAAACTGCAGACATCTCCACAGACCTGAACACGGAAAACTGCAGACATCTTCACAGACCTGAAAACGGAAAACTGCAGAAATCTTCACAGACCTGAACACGGAAAACTGCAGACATCTTCACAGACCTGAACACGAAAAACTGCAGACATGTTCACAGACCTGAACACGGAAAACTGCAGACATCTTCACAGACCTGAACACGGAAAAAGAGTTACTCCTCAAAATATTTTGTCTAAAATCACAAGCTAAAATATTTAGCCATATGTAAAATATTTAGCCATATGTAAAATATTTAGCCATATGTAAAATACTTAGCCATATGTAAAATACTTAGCCATATGTAAAATACTTAGCCATATGTAAAATATTTAGCCATATGTAAAATATTTAGCCATATGTAAAATATTTAGCCATATGTAAAAGACGCAATGGTTTGGAGAGATAATCATGGAGCGACAATTTCCAGGAAAGCGAACATGAGGTAAACCAAGACTGTGCTGGACACAGGATAGCAAGACTGTGCTGGACACAGGATAACAAGACTGTGCTTGACACAGGATAACAAGACTGTGCTTGACACAGGATAACAAGACTGTGTTGGACACAGGATAACCAAGACTGTGATGGACACAGAATAACGAAGACCTTATGAACATGATATTGTAAAGGGGCTGCACAGGTTGAACAGAAACGATCAACTTACAGAGGGGCAGTGAGGACCACGTTCTGTACAGGACACGTTACACAGATATTGATAAGCTAATCATGCGTGCTCATCTGTCAGTTCCAGCAGCCATCTTAAAGTATACAGATTCAACATCATCATCAGGTGTTCACTCAACCAATTTCTATTTTAACAGAGAAGAATGAATTGACACTACTTGCTTCAGTTTACATGAATACCCAGCTCCAATATTGTCATCCTTTGATTTTAATGTATTTTCATATTCGTATATTTCATGTGTTTCAAATCATTTCTTCTTATATTCCATGTCGCCGTGTGCTGTTGGTTATCACGTCTTTCCACAGATTTGTATTTCGTGTGCTGTCAATCATTTCTTCTTATATTCCATGTCTGCGTGTGGCATTGGTTATGATGTGTTTTCACAAGCCTCTAATCCGAGTATATCATGTGACATATTCTTTCCAGAAAGTTGTCTTCGTCGTGGATGCTGTGTACGCCTCTCTGTCCCGGGTACGCAGGCCTGCATTGACTACAGACATGTACATACATTCCATGAAGTCGCTGGTCCATCGTCTTCTTGGTCTTTCTTCTTCTCTGGCCTGCCACTCTGCCTTTCAGAATCATCATTTCGATACCATCATGTCGCTTTACGTGTCCAAAATACTGTAGCTTCCTTCTTATGATGGTATTTAGAAGCCAGCCTTCATTTAGTTTCAGTAATTTCAAAATTTAAACGTTCTTCTATTTCTCTGTTTTGGTATTCGTAGAATCTTCCTGTAACACTTCATTTCAAATGAATTTATTCTTTTGGATATTGTCTTGTTTAAAGTCCAAGTCTCGCATCCATATGTTGCCACTGGGAAAACACATGATCTTATAAGGACTACTTTAGTTTCGTTATTACTACTTTTTCATAGCGTTTTCATTTGTGTTAATTTGAGTGTTGCAATTGCGAGTCTTCACCTAATTTCGACTGAACAATCTCCGGAACTGTTTATATATGCTCCCAGATATTCGAATTTGTTTACACATTCTAGTTCTATATTGTCTATGTTGATTATTGGTTTGATCGTTGCTTTTTCTGTTGTCATAAGTTTTTGTTTTCTGTGAGTTCAGATATAGATTTTGAGAAATTTCGTGCGCTGTCAATAATTTCCTATTGCTCTCTATTGCTCTCTTATACCCCTCTTGTTCTTCAACTTACCTGTTGTTACAATGTGTTCCATCTTTCCTATCCTCATGATATATCTACAAAATGTGGACTGTCCATTCTCAACATTCTTCTATAAAACCACATCTCTGCTGCCTCAATATAATGTTTCACTGTTCTGCTGAGTGTCCACAATTTACTTCCATACATTAGATTTTGTTCTATATAACTTCTAAGAACTCTCTTCTTCTTGTGAAATATTGCCGTTGCCTGGTCACTTCATCATTTGACTTCTTTAATACACAGTTTTGTATAGTGCAGGATTGATCTTCATTTTTGCATATTTGTTTCTGAGAATAATGGTCATCTACACTAGGATCTGACATGTTATGTTGCATCTCTGTTTGATTCTGTGCTGTTTTACACATTTGATGATATGATGCTTCCAAGATAAGTGAATTCTTCCACCTGTTTAAGTTGTTGGTCATCCATGGAAAAAATAGCGTTTCTTACTGTTGTGCTATTGACATTACCTCGGATTTTTTCCAGTGTTTACCTTCACTTTAACGTCCCTGCATGTTGTGTGCAATCTATTTCTATGTTGTTGTTGTTGTTGTTTTGTTGTTGATATTATTGCTAGATCGTCTACAGAAAACATGTTGACTCAAGATGTTGTTTACGTTGTTTTATTAATTAGAGAAGGCAATGATACATAATCGATGCATGTAATGATAAACAAGAAAGATTGATCAAGTATTTGTAGTTAGAGTGTACGTGAATAGTATAGGAGGTATATATATATGTTTATGTTATCGCTGGTCAGCGGGTCATGCGTGGGAGTGATACGACAGGGGAAAATAATCTGTATAAGTATTACACAGAGGGATAAACAATCAATCAACTCAATCAATCAACTCAATCAATCAATCAAGTGCCATGCCGACTGGCGTAGGCGTGTTTCTCCACGACTCTCTGTCTCTTGTGTTGTCAATAAGCTCGGTTGGTGAGCTTCTACCGTGCCACGATACAAGCCCATATAGTAACTTGTTGTTGTCCCCTATCTCTTCTCCCTTTGATCTTTCCAGTGGTTATTAAGTGTTCAAGCTGTGTTCTTCTCAGCACATGCCCTAGAAACCTTGACTGTCTGGCTCTAATGTTTGATATGATTGATCTTTTTACGCCAGCATCATTGAGAACCGCTGCATTAGTTTTCTTGGCTGTCCATGGTATTTTCATCATTCTTCTCAGAAACCACATTTCTGTAGCCTCCAATTCACTTTGAATTTTCTTGTTTATAGTCCATGCTTCACATCCATAAAAAAGAATCGGTTCGATATAACATCTCAGCACCCGAATTCTGGTCTGCATTGATAGACTTCCATTGCAAAAAATGGTTCTCATTTTTTGGAATGCTGATTTGACTTGTGCTGTTCGGCTCTTTATCTCACTTGAGCATCTACCTTCTGATGTTAACAGGGTGCCAAGATATTTCATTTTTTTCAACTTGTGCTAATTTTGTGTCATTAATCATTATGTTGCATCTTGGTGGTGTATGTCTCTTTGATACAACCATTATTTCTGTTTTCTTCTTGTTTAAACTGAGGCCTTTGTTTTCACTTTCCTTCACTACTTTATCTAATAGGGCTTGCAGTTCTTGTTCGCTTCCTACGATCAGTACTGTGTCATCAGCATATATCAAGCTATTTATATTGTATCCACCTACTTTTATTCCGGGCATATCTTCTATATTTCTTACTTTAAAATTACTGAAGATCTCCTAGTGTGCACTAAATACGCACAACCAATGAATGAGACAGAATGAGCTGGGTTCCCGCTGTAGTCACAGGGCTTGGGATGAGTGAGGCGACCTCTAGAGTACCTACGTTTGTCATCGCAAATATTCTCAGAAATGTTATATTTAGACAAGGGTAAAAATAGATTGTATGAGATTAGAAGGCAAAGCATTTCTAATGGTGGGTGTTTTAACACCTGCCCCCTCCCATTGTACTAAAACTTATTACATAATATTTACATTCCATCTCTGAGTGGGGCGTGGTGGTTCCGATATCTGTCCCCCGCTATCCAGCAACGATTTCTGGTCGGCAACCTGTCTCTGATAGCATCTGTCTATATATATATATATATATATATATATATATATATATATATATATATATATATATATATATATATATATATATATATATAAATATATAAGCCGAAGTGGCGTCGCTCGCTGTCCTGCTGACCTGGGTCCGGGGCCCTGAGATGAAATGAAACTAATGGCTCATTATAGGGTCCATGCGCTTGTACAAAATTTGTCACAAGAATACAGTTGAACGTTTACTAAATATCGGTGACAGCATCGCTATATCTTGTTTAGTGAGGACTAGTCCTTTAACAACAACAAAAGTAACACATTTAAGTGATATCATTCCCCGTGGGTGGGGACTGCTTATTGTTTTACTCGATCAACCACTATAATGAGGATTTTGTGGGAGGCGTGTGCCCTCCACCGCAGTTTTTAAATATCATATATTCTATACCATAAGTGTGATTTGAACTATGTAAACGTCATATCCCCCCCCCCCGTACACACAGTGTGTTCTGGTTATATAGTCTAGTTAATAGCTATCAGTATGTTGGTATCAATCATAGGATCATAGCTGTGTGTTAGTGTAACCAGCAGAAATCATCGGCAATATGTGGGATGACAGATTACATTATGCTTGAAATGTAACCATTCGGTGGAACATATGGTCGTGTCTAGGTCAGAGGGTACATAGATGTGAATAGTCAACAGAAACACAGCGAGTGTGTGAAGATAAGGTGCCCCCCCCTCCGCGCAAGGTTTTGTATCCAACTGACCTACAACACCTTCTGTCTCTTGTCTTAGTGGTGCACTCTGCTAGAATGTAATCTGTCCATATGGTGATGACCTACAACATTTTGTCTATCTCTTACCTTTTCCTCGCCACCCACGCACCTTCATCCAGTCTTGCACATTTATACACTAATAGCATTGATTGATTAAAGTACATTAATAGTTAAGTAAAAGTAAATCCACGTAAAGTCAAGCCAAGTAGAGTAAAGTCAAGGCAAGGCAAGTCAAGTCAAGCCAAGTAGAGTAAAGTCAAGTCAAGTCAAGTAGAGTCAAGTCAAGTGTGCCCTTTTTCACGTTATTGAAGCATATTTGTGAATATGGTGTTCTATCTATCCATCCATCCAACCATCGATCCACCAATCCATCCATCTATCTATCCATCCATCCAACCATCATCCACCAATCCATCCATCTATCTATCTATCCATTTATATATATGTATCTATATATGTTTCAAAGTGCTCAAAAGTCGTAGAGGATTGACTTCACTGTACTCGGTTTCTCATATGTACTCCGTAACTCTTAACGAAGCGGCGATGTTCTACAGGAATTTCCGAAAAATTCAACTTTGTACATAAGACGACACGAGCAAAATTCGAACTCATGACCTATTGAAAACAAGACGAACAGCTTAACCACTAGGCTATGGAGATCCCTTTCTATTTATCTATGGTTATCTCTTTTTTCCTCTGTTTTTTGCAGTTAGGTGTGGCAGGATTCAATGATGATCGGATTTCTGATGACACGTTTGGTCACTTGACACGCAATAATACTATAACATCTCAGAATGTTGGTCACTTCTTCAATCCACGGTCCTCTTGTGCGCATATTTCACTTGTTGTTTCCATTTTCCTGTTGTCTGCTCTTGCCGCTGACCAATAAGGATTTATTCTGATTACGTACCCAAACTAAATAAGTCTTTATTTTTCAATATTTGACCAGAGATTGTGTCCCAACAGTTCTTGTAATCTCTTCATGTAATCTCTTCTTGTAATCTCTTCTTGTAATCTCTTCTTGTAATCTCTTCTTGTAATCTCTTCATTCCTCACATAATCTCTTCTTGTAATCTCTTCATTCCTCACATAATCTCTTCTTGTAATCTCTTCTTGTAATCTCTTCATTCCTCACATAATCTCTTCTTGTAGTCTCTTCATTCCTCACATAATCTCTTCTTGTAATCTCTTCATTCCTCACATAATCTCTTCATGTAATCTCTTCTTGTAATCTCTTCTTGCAATCTCTTCTTGTAATCTCTTCATTCCTCGCATGATCTCTTCTTGTAATCTCTTCTTGTAATCTCTTCATTCCTCACATAATCTCTTCATGTAATCTCTTCTTGTAATCTCTTCATTCCTCACATAATCTCTTCTTGTAATCTATTCCTCACATAATCTCTTCTTGTAATCTCTTCATGTAATCTCTTCTTGTAATCTCTTCATTCCTCACATAATCTCTTCTTGTAATCTATTCCTCACATAATCTCTTCTTGTAATCTCTTCATTCCTCACATAATCTCTTCTTGTAATCTATTCCTCACATAATCTCTTCTTGTAATCTATTCCTCACATAATCTCTTCTTGTAATCTCTTCTTGTAATCTCTTCATTCCTCACATAATCTCTTCTTGTAATCTCTTCATTCCTCACATAATCTCTTCTTGTAATCTCTTCATTCCTCACATAATCTCTTCATGTAATCTCTTCTTGTAATCTCTTCATTCCTCACATAATCTCTTCTTGTAATCTCTTCTTGTAATCTCTTCATTCCTCACATAATCTCTTCTTGTAATCTATTCCTCACATGATCTCTTCTTGTAATCTCTTCATTCCTCACATAATCTCTTCTTGTAATCTATTCCTCACATAATCTCTTCTTGTAATCTCTTCTTGTAATCTCTTCATTCCTCACATAATCTATTCTTGTAATCTCTTCATTCCTCACATAATCTCTTCTTGTAATCTATTCCTCACATAATCTCTTCTTGTAATCTCTTCATTCCTCACATAATCTCTTCTTGTAATCTCTTCATTCCTCACATAATCTCTTCTTGTAATCTCTTCTTGTAATCTCTTCATTCCTCACATAATCTCTTCTTGTAATCTCTTCATTCCTCACATAATCTCTTCTTGTAATCTCTTCTTGTAATCTCTTCTTGTAATCTCTTCTTGTAATCACTTCATTCCTCACATAATCTCTTCTTGTAATCTCTTCTTGTAATCTCTTCTTGTAATCTCTTCATGTAATCTCTTCTTGTAATCTCTTCTTGTAATCTCTTCTTGTAATCTCTTCATTCCTCACATAATCTCTTCTTGTAATCTCTTCATTCCTCACATAATCTCTTCTTGTAATCTCTTCATTCCTCAAGTAATCTCTTTACGTAACCTCTTCTTGTAATCTCTTCATTCCTCACATAATCTCTTCTTGTAATCTCTTCTTGTAATCTCTTCATGTAATCTCTTCTTGTAATCTCTTCATTCCTCACATAATCTCTTCTTGTAATCTATTCCTCATATAATCTCTTCTTGTAATCTCTTCTTGTAATCTCTTCTTGTAATCTCTTCTTGTAATCTCTTCATTCCTCACATAATCTCTTCTTGTAATCTATTCCTCACATAATTTCTTCTTGTAATCTCTTCTTGTAATCTCTTCTTGTAATCTCTTCTTGCAATCTCTTCATTCCTCACATAATCTCTTCTTGTAATCTCTTCTTGTAATCTCTTCTTGTAATCTCTTCTTGTAATCTCTTCTTGTAATCTCTTCTTGTAATCTCTTCTTGTAATCTCTTCATTCCTCACATAATCTCTTCTTGTAATCTCTTCTTGTAATCTCTTCTTGTAATCTATTCCTCACATAATCTCTTCTTGTAATCTATTCCTCACATAATCTCTTCTTGTAATCTCTTCTTGTAATCTCTTCTTGTAATCTCTTCTTGTAATCTCTTCATTCCTCACATAATCTCTTCTTGTAATCTATTCCTCACATAATCTCTTCTTGTAATCTCTTCATGTAATCTCTTCTTGTAATCTCTTCATTCCTCACATAATCTCATCTTGTAATCGCTTCATGTAATCTCTTCGTGTAATCTCTTCATTCCTCACATAATCTCTTTTTGTAATCTCTTCATTCCTCACGTAATCTCTTTACGTAACCTCTTCTTGTAATCTCTTCATTCCTCACATAATCTCTTCTTGTAATCTCTTCATGTAATCTCTTCTTGTAATCTCTTCATTCCTCACATAATCTCTTCTTGTAATCTCTTCTTGTAATCTCTTCTTGTAATCTCTTCTTGTAATCTCTTCTTGTAATCTCTTCTTGTAATCTCTTCATTCCTCACATAATCTCTTCTTGTAATCACTTCATTCCTCATATAATCTCTTCTTGTAATCTCTACATGTAATCTCTTCTTGTAATCTCTTCATTCCTCACGTAATCTCTTTTCGTAACCTCTTCTTGTAATCTCTTCATTCCTCACATAATTTCTTCTTGTAATCTCTTCATTCCTCACATAATCTCTTCTTGTAATCTCTTCATGAAATCTCTTCTTGTAATCTCTTCATTCCTCACGTAATCTCTTTACGTAATCTCTTCTTGTAATCTCTTCATTCCTCACATAATCTCATCTTGTAATTTCTTCATTCCTCACATAATCTCTTCTTGTAATCTCTTCTTGTAATCTCTTCTTGTAATCTCTTCATTCCTCATATTATCTCTTCTTGTAATCTCTTCATGTAATCTCTTCATTCCTCACATAATTTCTTCTTGTAATCTCTTCATTCCTCACATAATCTCTTCTTGTAATTTCTTCTTGTAATCTCTTCATGTAATCTCTTCTTGTAATCTCTTCATTCCTCACATAATCTCTTCTTGTAATCTCTTCATGTAATCTCTTCTTGTAATCTCTTCATTCCTCACATAATTTCTTCTTGTAATCTCTTCATTCCTCACATAATCTCTTCTTGTAATCTCTTCATTACTCACATAATCTCTTCTTGTACTCTCTTCATGTAATCTCTTCTTGTAATCTCTTCATTCCTCACGTAATCTCTTCTTCTAATCTCTTCATTCCTCACATAATCTCATCTTGTAATCTCTTCATTCCTCACATAATCTCTTCTTGTAATCTCTTCATGTAATCTCTTCTTGTAATCTCTTCATTCCTCACATAATCTTTTCTTGTAATCTCTTCTTGTAATCTCTTCATTCCTCACATAATCTCTTCTTGTAATCTCTTCATTCCTCACATAATCTCTTCTTGTAATCTCTTTTCCTCACATAATCTCTTCTTGTAATCTCTTCATTCCTCATGTAATCTCTTCTTCTAACCTCTTCATTCCTCACATAATCTCTTCTTCTAATCTGTTCATTCCTCACATAATCTCTTCTTGTAATCTCTTCATTCCTCACATAATCTCTTCTTGTAATCTCTTCATTCCTCACATAATCTCTTCTTCTAATCTCTTCATTCCTCACATAATCTCTTCTTGTAATCTCTTCATTCCTCACATAATCTCTTCTTGTAATCTCTTCATTCCTCACATGATCTCTTCTTGTAATCTCTTCATGTAATCTCTTCTTGTAATCTCTTCATTCCTCACATAATCTCTTCTTGTTCTCTCTTCATTCCTCACATAATCTCTTCTTGTAATCTCTTCATTCCTCACATAATCTCTTCTTGTAATCGCTTCATTCCTCACATAATCTCTTCTTGTAATCTCTTCTTGTAATCTCTTCTTGTAATCTCTTATGTAATCTCTTCTTGTAATCTCTTCATTCCTCACATAATCTCTTCTTGTTCTCTCTTCATTCCTCACATAATCTCCTCTTGTAATCTCTTCATTCCTCACATAATCTCTTCTTGTAATCTCTTCTTGTAATCTCTTCTTGTAATCTCTTCTTGTAATCTCTTCTTGTAATCTCTTCTTGTAATCTCTTCTTGTAATCTCTTCATGTAATCTCTTCTTGTAATCTCTTCATTCCTCATATAATCTCTTCTTGTAATCTCTTCTTGTAATCTCTTCTTGTAATCTCTTCATTCCTCACATAATCTCTTCTTGTAATCTCTTCTTGTAATCTCTTCATTCCTCACATAATCTCTTCTTGTAATCTCTTCTTGTAATCTCTTCATTCCTCACATAATCTCTTCTTGTAATCTCTTCATTCCTCACATAATCTCTTCTTGTAATCTCTTCTTGTAATCTCTTCATTCCTCACATAATCTCTTCTTGTAATCTCTTCATTCCTCACATAATCTCTTCTTGTAATCTCTTCATTCCTCACATAATCTCTTCTTGTAATCTCTTCATTCCTCACATAATCTCTTCTTGTAATCTCTTCTTGTAATCTCTTCATTCCTCACATAATCTCTTCTTGTAATCGCTTCTTGTAATCTCTTCTTGTTATCTCTTCATTCCTCACATAATCTCTTCTTGTAATCTCTTCTTGTAATCTCTTCTTGTAATCTCTTCATTCCTCACATAATCTCTTTATGTAATCTCTTCTTGTAATCTCTTCATTCCTCACATAATCTCTTCTTGTAATCTCTTCATTCCTCACATAATCTCTTCTTGTAATCTCTTCATTCCTCACATAATCTCTTCTTGTAATCTCTTCTTGTAATCTCTTCATTCCTCACATAATCTCTTCATGTAATCTCTTCTTGTAATCTCTTCTTGTAATCTCTTCTTGTAATCTCTTCATTCCTCACATAATCTCTTCTTGTAATCTCTTCTTGTAATCTCTTCTTGTAATCTCTTCATTCCTCACATAATCTCTTCTTGTAATCTCTTCATTCCTCACATAATCTCTTCTTGTAATCTCTTCATTCCTCACATAATCTCTTCTTGTAATCTCTTCATTCCTCACATAATCTCTTCTTGTAATCTCTTCATTCCTCACATAATCTCTTCTTGTAATCTCTTCATTCCTAACATAATCTCTTCTTGTAATCTCTTCATGTAATCTCTTCTTGTAATCTCTTAATTCCTCACATAATCTATTCTTGTAATCTCTTCATGTAATCTCTTCTTGTAATCTCTTCTTGTAATCTCTTCTTGTAATCTCTTCATTCCTCACATAATCTCTTCTTGTAATCTCTTCATTCCTCACATAATCTCTTCTTGTAATCTCTTCATTCCTCACATAATCTCTTCTTGTAATCTCTTCATTCCTCACATAATCTCTTCTTGTAATCTCTTCATTCCTCACATAATCTCTTCATGTAATCTCTTCTTGTAATTTCTTCTTGTAATCTCTTCATTCCTCACATAAACTCTTCTTGTAATCTCTTCATTCCTCACATAATCTATTCTTGTAATCTCTTCATTCCTCACATAATCTCTTCTTGTAATCTCTTCATTCCTCACATAATCTCTTCTTGTAATCTCTTCATTCCTCACATAATCTCTTCTTGTAATCTCTTAATTCCTCACATAATCTCTTCTTGTGATCTCTTCATTCCCACATAATCTCTTCTTGTAATCTCTTCTTGTAATCTCTTCATTCCTCACATAATCTCTTCATGTAATCTCTTCTTGTAATCTCTTCATTCCTCACATAATCTCTTCTTGTAATCTCTTCATGTAATCTCTTCTTGTAATCTCTTCATTCCTCACATAATCTCTTCTTGTTCTCTCTTCATTCCTCACATAATCTCTTCTTGTTCTCTCTTCATTCCTCACATAATCTCTTCTTGTAATCTCTTCATTCCTCACATAATCTCTTCATGTAATCTCATCCTTTAATCTCTTAATTCCTCACATAATCTCTTCATGTAATCTCATCCTTTAATCTCTTAATTCCTCACATAATCTCTTCTTATAATCTCATGTAATCTCTTCTTGTAATCTCTTCATTCCTCACATGATCTCTTCTTGTAATCTCTTCATTCCTCACATAATCTCTTCTTGTAATCTATTCCTCACATAATCTCTTCTTGTAATTTCTTCTTGTAATCTCTTCTTGTAATCTCTTCATTCCTCACATAATCTCTTCATGTAATCTCATCCTTTAATCTCTTCATTCCTCACATGATCTCTTCTTGTAATCTCTTCTTGTAATCTCTTCATTACTCACATAATCTCTTCATGTAATCTCTTCTTGTAATGTCTTCATTCCTCACATAATCTCTTCATGTAATCTCATCCTTTAATCTCTTCATTCCTCACATGATCTCTTCTTGTAATTTCTTCTTGTAATCTCTTCATTCCTCACATAATCTCTTCTTGTAATCTCTTCTTGTAATCTCTTCATTCCTCACATAATCTCTTCTTGTAATCTCTTCATTCCTCACATAATCTCTTCTTGTAATCTCTTCATTCCTCACATAATCTCTTCTTGTCATCTATTCCTCACATAATCTCTTCATGTAATCTCTTCTTGTAATCTCTTCTTGTAATCTCTTCTTGTAATCTCTTCTTGTAATCTCTTCATTCCTCACATAATCTCTTCTTGTAATCTCTTCATTCCTCACATAATCTCTTCTTGTAATCTCTTCTTGTAATCTCTTCTTGTAATCTCTTCTTGTAATCACTTCATTCCTCACATAATCTCTTCTTGTAATCTCTTCTTGTAATCTCTTCTTGTAATCTCTTCATGTAATCTCTTCTTGTAATCTCTTCTTGTAATCTCTTCTTGTAATCTCTTCATTCCTCACATAATCTCTTCTTGTAATCTCTTCATTCCTCACATAATCTCTTCTTGTAATCTCTTCATTCCTCAAGTAATCTCTTTACGTAACCTCTTCTTGTAATCTCTTCATTCCTCACATAATTTCTTGTAATCTCTTCTTGTAATCTCTTCATGTAATCTCTTCTTGTAATCTCTTCATTCCTCACATAATCTCTTCTTGTAATCTATTCCTCATATAATCTCTTCTTGTAATCTCTTCTTGTAATCTCTTCTTGTAATCTCTTCTTGTAATCTCTTCATTCCTCACATAATCTCTTCTTGTAATCTATTCCTCACATAATTTCTTCTTGTAATCTCTTCTTGTAATCTCTTCTTGTAATCTCTTCTTGCAATCTCTTCATTCCTCACATAATCTCTTCTTGTAATCTCTTCTTGTAATCTCTTCTTGTAATCTCTTCTTGTAATCTCTTCTTGTAATCTCTTCTTGTAATCTCTTCTTGTAATCTCTTCATTCCTCACATAATCTCTTCTTGTAATCTCTTCTTGTAATCTCTTCTTGTAATCTATTCCTCACATAATCTCTTCTTGTAATCTATTCCTCACATAATCTCTTCTTGTAATCTCTTCTTGTAATCTCTTCTTGTAATCTCTTCTTGTAATCTCTTCATTCCTCACATAATCTCTTCTTGTAATCTATTCCTCACATAATCTCTTCTTGTAATCTCTTCATGTAATCTCTTCTTGTAATCTCTTCATTCCTCACATAATCTCATCTTGTAATCGCTTCATGTAATCTCTTCGTGTAATCTCTTCATTCCTCACATAATCTCTTTTTGTAATCTCTTCATTCCTCACGTAATCTCTTTACGTAACCTCTTCTTGTAATCTCTTCATTCCTCACATAATCTCTTCTTGTAATCTCTTCATGTAATCTCTTCTTGTAATCTCTTCATTCCTCACATAATCTCTTCTTGTAATCTCTTCTTGTAATCTCTTCTTGTAATCTCTTCTTGTAATCTCTTCTTGTAATCTCTTCTTGTAATCTCTTCATTCCTCACATAATCTCTTCTTGTAATCTCTTCATTCCTCACATAATCTCTTCTTGTAATCTATTCCTCACATAATCTCTTCTTGTAATTTCTTCTTGTAATCTCTTCTTGTAATCTCTTCATTCCTCACATAATCTCTTCATGTAATCTCATCCTTTAATCTCTTCATTCCTCACATGATCTCTTCTTGTAATCTCTTCTTGTAATCTCTTCATTACTCACATAATCTCTTCATGTAATCTCTTCTTGTAATGTCTTCATTCCTCACATAATCTCTTCATGTAATCTCATCCTTTAATCTCTTCATTCCTCACATGATCTCTTCTTGTAATTTCTTCTTGTAATCTCTTCATTCCTCACATAATCTCTTCTTGTAATCTCTTCTTGTAATCTCTTCATTCCTCACATAATCTCTTCTTGTAATCTCTTCATTCCTCACATAATCTCTTCTTGTAATCTCTTCATTCCTCACATAATCTCTTCTTGTCATCTATTCCTCACATAATCTCTTCATGTAATCTCTTCTTGTAATCTCTTCTTGTAATCTCTTCTTGTAATCTCTTCTTGTAATCTCTTCATTCCTCACATAATCTCTTCTTGTAATCTCTTCATTCCTCACATAATCTCTTCTTGTAATCTCTTCTTGTAATCTCTTCTTGTAATCTCTTCTTGTAATCACTTCATTCCTCACATAATCTCTTCTTGTAATCTCTTCTTGTAATCTCTTCTTGTAATCTCTTCATGTAATCTCTTCTTGTAATCTCTTCTTGTAATCTCTTCTTGTAATCTCTTCATTCCTCACATAATCTCTTCTTGTAATCTCTTCATTCCTCACATAATCTCTTCTTGTAATCTCTTCATTCCTCAAGTAATCTCTTTACGTAACCTCTTCTTGTAATCTCTTCATTCCTCACATAATTTCTTGTAATCTCTTCTTGTAATCTCTTCATGTAATCTCTTCTTGTAATCTCTTCATTCCTCACATAATCTCTTCTTGTAATCTATTCCTCATATAATCTCTTCTTGTAATCTCTTCTTGTAATCTCTTCTTGTAATCTCTTCTTGTAATCTCTTCATTCCTCACATAATCTCTTCTTGTAATCTATTCCTCACATAATTTCTTCTTGTAATCTCTTCTTGTAATCTCTTCTTGTAATCTCTTCTTGCAATCTCTTCATTCCTCACATAATCTCTTCTTGTAATCTCTTCTTGTAATCTCTTCTTGTAATCTCTTCTTGTAATCTCTTCTTGTAATCTCTTCTTGTAATCTCTTCTTGTAATCTCTTCATTCCTCACATAATCTCTTCTTGTAATCTCTTCTTGTAATCTCTTCTTGTAATCTATTCCTCACATAATCTCTTCTTGTAATCTATTCCTCACATAATCTCTTCTTGTAATCTCTTCTTGTAATCTCTTCTTGTAATCTCTTCTTGTAATCTCTTCATTCCTCACATAATCTCTTCTTGTAATCTATTCCTCACATAATCTCTTCTTGTAATCTCTTCATGTAATCTCTTCTTGTAATCTCTTCATTCCTCACATAATCTCATCTTGTAATCGCTTCATGTAATCTCTTCGTGTAATCTCTTCATTCCTCACATAATCTCTTTTTGTAATCTCTTCATTCCTCACGTAATCTCTTTACGTAACCTCTTCTTGTAATCTCTTCATTCCTCACATAATCTCTTCTTGTAATCTCTTCATGTAATCTCTTCTTGTAATCTCTTCATTCCTCACATAATCTCTTCTTGTAATCTCTTCTTGTAATCTCTTCTTGTAATCTCTTCTTGTAATCTCTTCTTGTAATCTCTTCTTGTAATCTCTTCATTCCTCACATAATCTCTTCTTGTAATCACTTCATTCCTCATATAATCTCTTCTTGTAATCTCTACATGTAATCTCTTCTTGTAATCTCTTCATTCCTCACGTAATCTCTTTTCGTAACCTCTTCTTGTAATCTCTTCATTCCTCACATAATTTCTTCTTGTAATCTCTTCATTCCTCACATAATCTCTTCTTGTAATCTCTTCATGAAATCTCTTCTTGTAATCTCTTCATTCCTCACGTAATCTCTTTACGTAATCTCTTCTTGTAATCTCTTCATTCCTCACATAATCTCATCTTGTAATTTCTTCATTCCTCACATAATCTCTTCTTGTAATCTCTTCTTGTAATCTCTTCTTGTAATCTCTTCATTCCTCATATTATCTCTTCTTGTAATCTCTTCATGTAATCTCTTCATTCCTCACATAATTTCTTCTTGTAATCTCTTCATTCCTCACATAATCTCTTCTTGAAATTTCTTCTTGTAATCTCTTCATGTAATCTCTTCTTGTAATCTCTTCATTCCTCACATAATCTCTTCTTGTAATCTCTTCATGTAATCTCTTCTTGTAATCTCTTCATTCCTCACATAATTTCTTCTTGTAATCTCTTCATTCCTCACATAATCTCTTCTTGTAATCTCTTCATTACTCACATAATCTCTTCTTGTACTCTCTTCATGTAATCTCTTCTTGTAATCTCTTCATTCCTCACGTAATCTCTTCTTCTAATCTCTTCATTCCTCACATAATCTCATCTTGTAATCTCTTCATTCCTCACATAATCTCTTCTTGTAATCTCTTCATGTAATCTCTTCTTGTAATCTCTTCATTCCTCACATAATCTTTTCTTGTAATCTCTTCTTGTAATCTCTTCATTCCTCACATAATCTCTTCTTGTAATCTCTTCATTCCTCACATAATCTCTTCTTGTAATCTCTTTTCCTCACATAATCTCTTCTTGTAATCTCTTCATTCCTCATGTAATCTCTTCTTCTAACCTCTTCATTCCTCACATAATCTCTTCTTCTAATCTGTTCATTCCTCACATAATCTCTTCTTGTAATCTCTTCATTCCTCACATAATCTCTTCTTGTAATCTCTTCATTCCTCACATAATCTCTTCTTCTAATCTCTTCATTCCTCACATAATCTCTTCTTGTAATCTCTTCATTCCTCACATAATCTCTTCTTGTAATCTCTTCATTCCTCACATGATCTCTTCTTGTAACCTCTTCATGTAATCTCTTCTTGTAATCTCTTCATTCCTCACATAATCTCTTCTTGTTCTCTCTTCATTCCTCACATAATCTCTTCTTGTAATCTCTTCATTCCTCACATAATCTCTTCTTGTAATCGCTTCATTCCTCACATAATCTCTTCTTGTAATCTCTTCTTGTAATCTCTTCTTGTAATCTCTTATGTAATCTCTTCTTGTAATCTCTTCATTCCTCACATAATCTCTTCTTGTTCTCTCTTCATTCCTCACATAATCTCCTCTTGTAATCTCTTCATTCCTCACATAATCTCTTCTTGTAATCTCTTCTTGTAATCTCTTCTTGTAATCTCTTCTTGTAATCTCTTCTTGTAATCTCTTCTTGTAATCTCTTCTTGTAATCTCTTCATGTAATCTCTTCTTGTAATCTCTTCATTCCTCATATAATCTCTTCTTGTAATCTCTTCTTGTAATCTCTTCTTGTAATCTCTTCATTCCTCACATAATCTCTTCTTGTAATCTCTTCTTGTAATCTCTTCATTCCTCACATAATCTCTTCTTGTAATCTCTTCTTGTAATCTCTTCATTCCTCACATAATCTCTTCTTGTAATCTCTTCATTCCTCACATAATCTCTTCTTGTAATCTCTTCTTGTAATCTCTTCATTCCTCACATAATCTCTTCTTGTAATCTCTTCATTCCTCACATAATCTCTTCTTGTAATCTCTTCATTCCTCACATAATCTCTTCTTGTAATCTCTTCATTCCTCACATAATCTCTTCTTGTAATCTCTTCTTGTAATCTCTTCATTCCTCACATAATCTCTTCTTGTAATCGCTTCTTGTAATCTCTTCTTGTTATCTCTTCATTCCTCACATAATCTCTTCTTGTAATCTCTTCTTGTAATCTCTTCTTGTAATCTCTTCATTCCTCACATAATCTCTTTATGTAATCTCTTCTTGTAATCTCTTCATTCCTCACATAATCTCTTCTTGTAATCTCTTCATTCCTCACATAATCTCTTCTTGTAATCTCTTCATTCCTCACATAATCTCTTCTTGTAATCTCTTCTTGTAATCTCTTCATTCCTCACATAATCTCTTCATGTAATCTCTTCTTGTAATCTCTTCTTGTAATCTCTTCTTGTAATCTCTTCATTCCTCACATAATCTCTTCTTGTAATCTCTTCTTGTAATCTCTTCTTGTAATCTCTTCATTCCTCACATAATCTCTTCTTGTAATCTCTTCATTCCTCACATAATCTCTTCTTGTAATCTCTTCATTCCTCACATAATCTCTTCTTGTAATCTCTTCATTCCTCACATAATCTCTTCTTGTAATCTCTTCATTCCTCACATAATCTCTTCTTGTAATCTCTTCATTCCTAACATAATCTCTTCTTGTAATCTCTTCATGTAATCTCTTCTTGTAATCTCTTAATTCCTCACATAATCTATTCTTGTAATCTCTTCATGTAATCTCTTCTTGTAATCTCTTCTTGTAATCTCTTCTTGTAATCTCTTCATTCCTCACATAATCTCTTCTTGTAATCTCTTCATTCCTCACATAATCTCTTCTTGTAATCTCTTCATTCCTCACATAATCTCTTCTTGTAATCTCTTCATTCCTCACATAATCTCTTCTTGTAATCTCTTCATTCCTCACATAATCTCTTCATGTAATCTCTTCTTGTAATTTCTTCTTGTAATCTCTTCATTCCTCACATAAACTCTTCTTGTAATCTCTTCATTCCTCACATAATCTATTCTTGTAATCTCTTCATTCCTCACATAATCTCTTCTTGTAATCTCTTCATTCCTCACATAATCTCTTCTTGTAATCTCTTCATTCCTCACATAATCTCTTCTTGTAATCTCTTAATTCCTCACATAATCTCTTCTTGTGATCTCTTCATTCCCACATAATCTCTTCTTGTAATCTCTTCTTGTAATCTCTTCATTCCTCACATAATCTCTTCATGTAATCTCTTCTTGTAATCTCTTCATTCCTCACATAATCTCTTCTTGTAATCTCTTCATGTAATCTCTTCTTGTAATCTCTTCATTCCTCACATAATCTCTTCTTGTTCTCTCTTCATTCCTCACATAATCTCTTCTTGTTCTCTCTTCATTCCTCACATAATCTCTTCTTGTAATCTCTTCATTCCTCACATAATCTCTTCTTGTAATCTCTTCATTCCTCACATAATCTCTTCTTGTAATCTCTTCATTCCTCACATAATCTCTTCTTGTAATCTCTTCTTGTAATCTCTTCATTCCTCACATAATCTCTTCATGTAATCTCTTCTTGTAATCTCTTCTTGTAATCTCTTCTTGTAATCTCTTCATTCCTCACATAATCTCTTCTTGTAATCTCTTCTTGTAATCTCTTCTTGTAATCTCTTCATTCCTCACATAATCTCTTCTTGTAATCTCTTCATTCCTCACATAATCTCTTCTTGTAATCTCTTCATTCCTCACATAATCTCTTCTTGTAATCTCTTCATTCCTCACATAATCTCTTCTTGTAATCTCTTCATTCCTCACATAATCTCTTCTTGTAATCTCTTCATTCCTAACATAATCTCTTCTTGTAATCTCTTCATGTAATCTCTTCTTGTAATCTCTTAATTCCTCACATAATCTATTCTTGTAATCTCTTCATGTAATCTCTTCTTGTAATCTCTTCTTGTAATCTCTTCTTGTAATCTCTTCATTCCTCACATAATCTCTTCTTGTAATCTCTTCATTCCTCACATAATCTCTTCTTGTAATCTCTTCATTCCTCACATAATCTCTTCTTGTAATCTCTTCATTCCTCACATAATCTCTTCTTGTAATCTCTTCATTCCTCACATAATCTCTTCATGTAATCTCTTCTTGTAATTTCTTCTTGTAATCTCTTCATTCCTCACATAAACTCTTCTTGTAATCTCTTCATTCCTCACATAATCTATTCTTGTAATCTCTTCATTCCTCACATAATCTCTTCTTGTAATCTCTTCATTCCTCACATAATCTCTTCTTGTAATCTCTTCATTCCTCACATAATCTCTTCTTGTAATCTCTTAATTCCTCACATAATCTCTTCTTGTGATCTCTTCATTCCCACATAATCTCTTCTTGTAATCTCTTCTTGTAATCTCTTCATTCCTCACATAATCTCTTCATGTAATCTCTTCTTGTAATCTCTTCATTCCTCACATAATCTCTTCTTGTAATCTCTTCATGTAATCTCTTCTTGTAATCTCTTCATTCCTCACATAATCTCTTCTTGTTCTCTCTTCATTCCTCACATAATCTCTTCTTGTTCTCTCTTCATTCCTCACATAATCTCTTCTTGTAATCTCTTCATTCCTCACATAATCTCTTCATGTAATCTCATCCTTTAATCTCTTAATTCCTCACATAATCTCTTCATGTAATCTCATCCTTTAATCTCTTAATTCCTCACATAATCTCTTCTTATAATCTCATGTAATCTCTTCTTGTAATCTCTTCATTCCTCACATGATCTCTTCTTGTAATCTCTTCATTCCTCACATAATCTCTTCTTGTAATCTATTCCTCACATAATCTCTTCTTGTAATTTCTTCTTGTAATCTCTTCTTGTAATCTCTTCATTCCTCACATAATCTCTTCATGTAATCTCATCCTTTAATCTCTTCATTCCTCACATGATCTCTTCTTGTAATCTCTTCTTGTAATCTCTTCATTACTCACATAATCTCTTCATGTAATCTCTTCTTGTAATGTCTTCATTCCTCACATAATCTCTTCATGTAATCTCATCCTTTAATCTCTTCATTCCTCACATGATCTCTTCTTGTAATTTCTTCTTGTAATCTCTTCATTCCTCACATAATCTCTTCTTGTAATCTCTTCTTGTAATCTCTTCATTCCTCACATAATCTCTTCTTGTAATCTCTTCATTCCTCACATAATCTCTTCTTGTAATCTCTTCATTCCTCACATAATCTCTTCTTGTCATCTATTCCTCACATAATCTCTTCATGTAATCTCTTCTTGTAATCTCTTCATTCCTCACAAAATCTCTTCTTGTAATCTCTTCATTCCTCACATAATCTCTTCTTGTAATCTATTCCTCACATAATCTCTTGTTGTAATTTCTTCTTGTAATCTCTTCTTGTAATCTCTTCTTTCCTCACATAATCTCTTCATGTAATCTCATCTTATAATCTCTTCATTCCCTCACATGATATCTTCTTGTTCTGTTATCTTTTGTGGTGTAAATATTTTTGAATTGTGTTTGAAACCACAAGAATCATAACAATGGAGATCATGACAGTAACCAGGGCAATGTCATGTAGCAATAACCAGGGCAATGGCATTGGACAGTAACCACGAATATCGCATATGGTAGTAATCAGGATAACCGCATGGAACACTATCCAGGATAACGTCATGGGACTAACAAGAATAACGTCATGGGACACTAACCAGAATAACGTCATGGGACACTAACCAGAATAACGTCATGGGACACTAACAAGAATAACGTCATGGGACACTAACCAGAATAACGTCATGGGACACTATCCAGGACAATATCATGTGACAGTAAATAGAACACTTGCATGGTTGGAGTTTCAAACCTTCACTCCTGTATACTCTGACAGAAACTCAATGAGCATGCTAAAAACAGTTGAGAATGGATGATCACCCAGACAATGGTTGGTCAAGCGATCTAATATTGTATATTCCTAATTGTTTGTATTTTATATTTGTATAAATGATGTGCACCTTTTATAACTATTACAAGCGTGCGTGGCAACTGAGGTCTGGACTTGGTGTTGTGTTAAACCGGAATCTGGGCTTCTAGTTGTGCTAAACATGGAAATACAACTTTCTGGAGAAAAATCTCACAATGACACACTAGAGTACAGCAACAACCATGAACTAGTATGTCAAAATCACTGATGAAAGAAAGTAACAGTTTCTAGACAGCAAATATACAGTGAGCTTTCATAACAGCTATACATCTTTTCATTCCATGAAATTTTTTTCTAAACAATATTAGAGCAAGAAACCTGAGAGGCTGTGAGTATAGTGGTATAGTAGCTTAACACATTTAGCTGAAGGGCATTGTTCTTGGTAACACAGGAACCGACCGTCCATGACGACGATGGACACGAGGCATTTCGAAGCCCCCATAATCAAGAATAGGCTGTGTCACAATTATATCACCTGTATATACATATATATAAAAAAACATCAGCACTGAAGAACTTAAAGCCTGTTTGTGAATCAGGTACAGAAATGATAACGAGATTGTTTAATATTTACATCAGTTGATATATACATGAAGGTCTTGAAATCTGTCTTCATAGCTTTCTACTGAACAACCTGGTGTCGTAGATTGCGGAGAACATCTCACAGTTAGTTTAACGAGTCATGTAACAAACATTGTGTAGAGAGCATCTCACAGTTAGTTTAACGAGTCATGTAACAAACATTGTGTAGAGAACATCTCACAGTTAGTTTAACGAGTCATGTAACAAACATTGTGTAGAGAACATCTCACAGTTAGTTTAACGAGTCATGTAACAAACATTGTGTAGAGAACATCTCACAGTTAGTTTAACGAGTCATGTAACAAACATTGTGTAGAGAACATCTCACAGTTAGTTTAACGAGTCATGTAACAAACATTGTGTAGAGAACATCTCACAGTTAGTTTAACGAGTCATGTAACAAACATTGTGTAGAGAACATCTCACAGTTAGTTTAACGAGTCATGTAACAAACATTGTGTAGAGAACATCTCACAGTTAGTTTAACGAGTCATGTAACAAACATTGTGTAGAGAACATCTCACAGTTAGTTTAACGAGTCATGTAACAAACATTGTGTAGAGAACATCTCACAGTTAGTTTAACGAGTCATGTAACAAACATTGTGTAGAGAACATCTCACAGTTAGTTTAACGAGTCATGTAACAAACATTGTGTAGAGAACATCTCACAGTTAGTGTAATGAGTCATGTAACAAACATTGTGTAGAGAACATCTCACAGTTAGTTTAACGAGTCATGTAACAAACATTGTGTAGAGAACATCTCACAGTTAGTTTAACGAGTCATGTAACAAACATTGTGTAGAGAACATCTCACAGTTAGTTTAACGAGTCATGTAACAAACATTGTGTAGAGAACATCTCACAGTTAGTTTAACGAGTCATGTAACAAACATTGTGTAGAGAACATCTCACAGTTAGTTTAACGAGTCATGTAACAAACATTGTGTAGAGAACATCTCACAGTTAGTGTAATGAGTCATGTAACAAACATTGTGTAGAGAACATCTCACAGTTAGTGTAATGAGTCATGTAACAAACATTGTGATGAGAATTGTAAGGAAAAGAATCAGAAGTAAAATCGAACCATAAAATGAAGATGAGCAATGTGGATTCATAGAATATAGAGGCACAACCTGATACACATCTTGAGAACATGAATAGAAAGATGAGGGAAGTAAAAAAAACATATGTATTTCTGATGTACTGACTAAGACATTTGACAAGATGAAGCATGAAGAAATATTTAAAATATTGGACAATTTAAACTTTGATGGTAAATATTTGGGAACAATAATGAATATATAGTCTATATTGGTAACAAAGAGTAACCATAAAAATCGATAATCAAACAGTAACATTTCAATACAAACTTGGCCACATCAGAAGAAGTGGTTAGATGGAGCACACAGCAACATTCAAAATCTTGAAGAAGGGGTAGGGGAAGACCAAGAGATTTGATGCTTGACATCCTGACATTATTACATGGGAGATGATCTCAAGTCATTGGTATAGGAAATTATTGGCAACACACGGAATAGAAGGTCCTGGAACGTTATGATAACCCACACCCACACGACATGGACTATATGAAGACATGATAATCAACACCCACACGACATGGACTATATGAAGACATGATAACCCACACCCACACGACATTGACTATATGAAGACATGATATACCGACACCCACACGACATGGACTATATGAAGACATAATATACCCACACCCACGCGACATGGACTATATGAAGACATGATAGTCAACACCCACACAACATGGACTATATGAAGACATGATATACCCACACCCACACGACATGGACTATATGAAGACATGATAACCCACTCCCACACGACATGGACTATATGAAGACATGATAACCCACACGACATGGACTATATGAAGACATGATATGGCCACACCCACACGACATGGACTATATGAAGACATGAAATACGCACACCCACACGACATGGACTATATGAAGACATGATAACCCACACCCGCACGACATGGACTATATGAAGACATGATATACCCACACCCACACGACATGGACTATATGATGACATGATATACCCACACCCACATGACATGGGCATATGAAGACATGATATACCCACACCCACACGACTTAAACTATATGAAGACATGATATACCCACACCCACACCCACACGAGATTGATTATAAGAAGAAGTAGAACACAGCGATAATTTCGTTATTTATTTCAGAAACAAGTTGCAAAAATGTTCCCTGAATGACGGACATGAGTGGATGACATGTTCCCTGAATGGCGGACATGAGTGGATGACATGTTCCCTGAATGACGGACATGAGTGGATGACATGTTCCCTGAATGACGGACATGAGTGGATGACATGTTCCCTGAATGACGGACAGTAGTGGATGACATGTTCCCTGAATGACGGACATGAGTGGACGACATTTTCCCTGAATGACGGATATAACTGAATGAAATGTTCCATGAATGACGGACATGAGTGGATGACATGTTCTCTGTATGATGGACATGAGTGGATGACATGTCCCCTGAATGACGTACATGAGTGGATGACATATTTCCTGAATGACGGACATGAGTGGATGACATGTTCCCTGAATGACGGACATGAGTGGATGACATGTTCCCTGAATGACGGACATGAGTGGATGACATGTTCCTTGAATAACGGACATGAGTGGATGACATGTTCCCTGAATGACGGACATGAATGGACGACATGTTCCATGAATGACGGACATGACTGAATGAAATGTTCCCTGAATGACGGACATGAGTGGATGACATGTTCCCTGAAAGACGGACATGACTGAATGAAATGTTCCCTGAATTTGTGGATGACATGTTCTCTGAATGACGGACATGAGTGTTGACATGTTCCCTGAATGAAGGACATGAGAGGATGACATGTTCCCTGAATGAGTGGATGACATGTTCTCTGAATGACGGACATGAGTGTTGACATGTTCCCTGAATGAAGGACATGAGAGGATGACATGTTCCCTGAATTAGTGGATGAGATGTTACATTTGTTCTGTGTGTTTTATGAGTGTGTTACACTTTTTCTCTGTTGTATTAGCGTAGCTGTGTTCTAATGTAATTCTGAGATCAGGTTTCTGACAGACAGAAAACGGTTACAAACAGCATCAATATACTGAAGATAGACTCGGTTTGAAACATCCAGAACCAGCCAAAGACGTGCAGAATGTCAGGAGCCAAGAATGATATTAGCAGACTAGCTAGGGCGGTAGAACTAAATATCAGCCCCGTGTTGACACTAAAGTATGACGTGCCATATAAAGTTAGCGCGCTGTACGAGGAGATAACAAAACCAGCTGATGATACCATCGTTATGGCAACCGAGACGATGGCGTAAACAACAGAATGGAGATGAAGAGAGTAATAGTAGACAATAAATAGCATAGCATGTGCAGATAAGTATATAACTAATGTCTTTTTTAACCCTAATTTATCTAAAATATAACCTGTGACCAGCCTGCCTCCGACGCTGCCTATAGAGAACATTGAACTAACAATGATGAAGTACATGTCGTCAGGTACGACTGTTTGACCAAATTGTTTGTAAAAGTTGCTTTCCATGATCAGACCGTACATGAAGGAACCTACAGAAAACCACAGAATATAGAATGTCTTGAGCTGTAGAAGTTCTCTTGGTGACTTGTCACTACCAGAATCAGCATTAGCCGCGGCGACGTCTTCAACCAGTCTAGAACAATGTTCTGTAAGTGTCGTGTTTGCTGCCGTTCTGTTGTCATTGACTTCACTTGTCATGTAAAGTTGATAGCTACCAGTCGTTAGAGGAATCCTAATGTCCAGGTTTTCTAATTTAGCAGATGATATTTGCTGATTGTATCCATTGCATATATCTTTGCTAGTCTCATAAATCACCGGATGAGAATGATTATTTTCATTTCTAGCCTCATAAATCATTGACAGTGAATGAGTATTTTTTTTGTCAGATTCATGAGACTTTGTAGGAAGTTGGACATTTTTCTTTCTATCTTCAATATTATCATTATGAATCTGAATATTTGTCTTCCCATCTTTATTACTTTCTGTTGGAATCTGGATACTTGTCTTCCCAGTTGTATGACTGACTGGAGGAGACTGAAGGAGAAGCCATCCCAGAAAATGTATAACAAACGAAATAGCTCCAAATATGAGAAAAACCGAGGGAACTTTGTCTAACAACTCGTCGTGTGAGAAGTAGACTGATGTAGTGAGAATAATATCCGGTTTCAAGTTCCTGGGATTAATGTAGGCAGTTATGATGGCGTTGCTGAAGATGCTGCCTCCACCAGAAGAGCACGATGAGAATGCACACGCTCGACCCACATTATCTGGGAACCAAGCGCATGCATAATACAACGACAGAGTAGCTATGGCACCGACACATAAACCACTGAGAACTCCTAGAGTGATGCTGAGATAGCCGATGGAAATCTGTGATGTGAAATAACTTAACAGTATCGCCATGTCCGTGAGTATGACACATATAAGGGTAGACATCCGAAGACCTAAGTACTTGACCATAACACCTGCCACAGCTAGTCCTATGTTGTAGGTGATGGTGTATAAAGAGAGCGGCCAGGTAGGGTCAATATCAAAGCCGGCAGGACCGCAGCGTTGAAAGATATACGAATTGATGTATGTCATGAGGTTACCGTAAAGCCAATGCATTCCGTTTGGAAGATTCAGAAGCAAAGTGCTGACTAGAATTAACCCGTGCCTGTAGGTAAACCAAGAACGTATCATGTTACAGGTATGCTGGTGTGTAACTAAAATACAATGTTTTGTGACAGCAAGTTATGGATGTGATACCTCCAGGTAAAATAGTCACAATACTTTGTGACAGGATGTGATACCTCCAGGTAAAATAGTCACAATACTTTGTGACAGAAAGATATGAATGTGATATGTTCAGGTGAATGTAGCTGTTATATAAACGCACTACTAACATCGCAAATTCAACCAGACAAACATAATTAGAAAGTCAGCGACACCTTGCGATTGAATACTTCCATCTCTAATGTGAGATACAGTTAATGTGATTGGCTAGCTGCGATTTGTCTGATTGGCTAGCTGTTACCCACATGTGATATACGGTAAACAAATTGCCTCCATTAAAAATAAAACATATGTTGTCCTGATAAAGGTGGATCCAACAATCAACGGACGATGACACAACGATATTACATAAAGTGTGATACTTTCTACGGCTGTGTTAACGAATTGTTCTCATGTAACAAAACAAGCAAAATATGTTATGTTATGTTATGTTATGTTCCTCCAGGGCCATAGGCGGCGCATAGGGCAGAAACCATAGCTTTCCATTTCTGTCTTTGTGTTGCCAGGTCTTTCAATTGTTGCGTGTTGCTTAGGTTCATTGACATGCCTTCTCTATTAATGGTTCTTCGTAGAGTTTCTCTAGGTCTCCCTCTTCTTCTTACTCCAGGTGGCACCCAATATAGTGATTGCTGGGGAATTCTTAGGCTGTTCATTCTAAGAACATGGCCGATGTAAGTCCAACGCCTTTGTCTAATGAAGGAAGATATATAGGTTTGTTTGCTTTCCTCTCTTATAGTAGTGTTAGATTTAAAGTCACTCCACTTAACGTTCAGAATGGTACGTAGGCATTTGTTTTCAAAGGAGTCGAGTCTTTTATCTGTGGCTTTTGTGGCTTTCCAACTTTCGCACCCATATGATAGAATAGGGATGATGTTGGAGTTAAATAACTTGAGTAGTGACAATATCCAGTTACAGGCAGTGAGGGTCCAGAGGGTCCAGCACCCAATCATGATTGTAAATGTGTATGCCTGCAACACGAGCATTGATCTTCAGGGTTGGAAGATCCTAGGGGAGATAATGGAACAGGAAAAGCAGATCCTCTTTTGTGGTGACTTCAATGCGAAAGGTACATCATGGGGCAATAGTGCTTCGAACAAACAGGGAAGAGAACTTGAGGAGGCCCTGACAGATACGGACCTGGTGTGCCTTAACGATGGCCGTATAACAAGGATGGCAAGCAGGGATGGTGATGATGATAGCGCTATCGACCTGGCATTGGTGTCATCAGCTTATGTGGCTATCTGCAAATGGGACGTGCTGGGGCATCATGGCAGTGACCACCTCCCATGTGTTGTTCTCTTAAAAAAAGACAAAAGTAAGCAGATAAGGCCAAAGGTAAGATCCTTTAAATATGATCGCAGAGGAGTGGATGTTGTGAGCAGAATTCGACAAGACAAACGTAAGGCTCAAGTAGTGGGAAATCTGGTGTGGGATAGGCCCCCCTGGTGGAACGAAGAGGTTCAAAGGGCATGGAGCGAGAAACGGAAAGCAGTATCACTATGGCAAAGGGCACGGAAACGTGTTGCGGCTCAGCCCATGGAGGTCGCACAATTGAAACGGAAGAAAGATATCTTAGTCCAAACATTCAAAGATATTGCAAAGTCAGCAAAGGCGTCAAAATGGGACGAATTTTGCAAAGAGATCACACGCGAAAAGTCACTAAAATTGTTCTGGCGGTTACACAAATCCATGAATGGTCTCACAAGACGCGTGACTATTGCCGATTTCCAGAGCGACGATACCGTCTGGCAGAAGACGGACGAGACAAAAGGTGCGGCATTGCTGGCACACTACACCGCACAAATTGGTCAGAGAAATATGGAGGCATATCAAGAAATCAGGAAAACGCTCACAGACACGTGTAAGAACTTGAGCATGGAAAACCATATGCTAATCACAGTTGAAGAAATCAGGAAGGCACTGAAAAGTACAAAAAATACAGCACCAGGGCCAGATGGCATTAGATACGATGACATTAGTCGAAGAACGGATGAGGAGTTGGGAGAGTTGGCGGGCATGTTCAATAATAGCCTTCTAAAGGGCACAGTGAAAGAAGACTGGTTGCACAGCTATTTAGTTCCACTACCCAAACCTTGGAAGGACCACACCAGGATACATGGCTACAGAATAATAACTATGCAGAATACGATTGGCAAGCTTTTGGAAAAAATTGTGGCCCGGAAGGTATCGTGTTATCTTGAAAGAAATAAGTGTTTACCAACATTGTTAGGAGGATATCGTCCAGGAAAGAAGACATGGCAAAATGCAGCCATATTTGCGCAGGATGTTTTTGAGGGGTTCGATTCGCGCATGGAGACATGTGCGGTCGCAATAGACCTTGAGGATGCGTACAATAGGGTGTCCTTGGATATCTTGATGCACCAGCTGTTAAATCTTGCAGTTAATCCTTTTGTCGTGCGTTGGGTTGGCGCCGCCCTGATGCACAGGGTTGTAGTTCTTAAATGTGGTAACTGGATATCTACACCAACGGTTATTAGCCCTGGCCTGCCACAGGGATCGCCTCTATCTCCTGTACTTTTCAATGTATACACAGTACATATCGCTGGCAATCAAATCACAGGCGTTGGCAGAACGATGTCATATGCCGATGATATCCTGGTGTATAGACAGGACAGAAATCGAGAAGAGTGCGTCGTGGAACTACAGAAGGAGCTGGACAGACTGACAAATTGGTGTCGAGATACGGGAGCAGTGGTTAATCCGTCTAAGGCATTCGTGACGTGGTTTTCCTTGAACAATCACATGGTAAAGACACCCATGCCACAAGTTTCGTTGTCCGGGAAAAGTTTAGAAAGAACTAGCACAATGAGATATCTGGGTGTGTTTTTTTTACAGAAGCCTGAGTTTCAGGGAACATGTTGACCACATTATCATAAGGGCAGGCAAAGGCTTAGCAGCAATGAAGGTTATGGCTGCTGCGCAGTGTGAGCAAAGATTGTTATTTCTTTTGTACCAGGGTTTGGTTGTGGCTGTGGTGGAATATGCACTGGCAATTCTGACTCTTAGCCAAACTCAGATCGAAAGATTGGATAGAGTCCAGAATGCAGCAATGCGTATCATTCTGGGATGCACAAGAGACACATCGACAAGAGCTATGCGATACCTACTTGACTGCCCAACAGCTGAGCATAGATTACAGTATTGCCGTGCACGGGCGTACCTTCAAATACATTCAGATAAGGAACACCCGTTGCATTCCGAAATACAGAAAGTTAAAGGCAGCAGACTCAAGAGAGGAAGGTCGTGGATGGGACGTGCTGAGGATGTAATACAAAGCGTGTGCCGATTACAGGATGTGGCAGCTGGTGCGGAATGGATAGGTCTACCCACAGATTTCGAAACTTGTTTGAGAGTAGTAATATCACTTAGCAGGGAATGCAGAGAATGGTGTCCCACAGCTGTGGAGAAAGAAGTGCAGGCTTTAATCAGTGAGAATACCAAAGAGGGGGATGTGATTATATACACTGATGGATCTGTAATTAGGCATGTTCGCAGTGCTTGGGCCTTTACAGCTCAGTGCGCAGGTAAAACGATCAAGGAAGAAAGTGGTGCCTTTGCGGTCACTACGAGTAGTATGACCATGGAGACTATGGCGGTGACCAAGGCATTTGAGTGGCTACGCACACAGAAAGTAACGCAGGTCTGCATCTTGAGTGACTCTATGAGTATGATTAAGAAGGTACAAGTGGGTCTCGTTCGCGAACAGTGGATTGAGGCCTTGAGAAATGCGAGCTTGAAAGCGGTTACATTTATTTTCGTGCCGGGACATGTGGGCGTTCGAGGCAATGAAAGAGCGGATCAACTGGCATCGTGTGCGATTGTGGCAAAGGGCGATGGGGCAATGGATCGCGCTGACGTTTTGAACTGCTTAAGAGATATAACACGCGAGAGTGAGACGAATGTGGATGATGATTCCTTTTCAATGGCTAGGATTAAAGATCAGGGATTGAGATGCGGTGTTGCTAGAGGTGAACATTTTGGAGGGCGCAGAAGAATGATGGTCAACCAGCATAGGACCGGTACTGTCAGCAGAAGTGTGATGGCGGATACACTCAAGGAGAGATCGGAGCAACTATGGATGTGTCCAGTTTGCAGTGATGATGATCCGACGACTAACTAACTAACTAACTAACTAACTTGAGTTTTGTGGTGTTTCTTATTGTGTTTGACGTCCATATGTTGCGTAGTTTATTGAAAGCACCCGCTGCAAGGGCAATACGGTGTAAAATTTCTTTTGATGAGTCTCCATCCAATGCTAGATTGGTGCCTAAATATGTAAAATTGTTGACTTTTAATAATGGAACATTTTGAATTTCTATGTTGTCGTTGGATCTCGTAAAATCTAGTACGAGCGTATATGAGTTTTTGATGTGTTGATTTTCAACCCTATCTGATTTGAGTAGTGTTGGAGATTGTCAAGCTTAGATTGAGCATCTGTGTGGTTTGCGCTCAAAAGGGCCAGGTCATCTGCGTAGTCAAGATCTTCGAGAACGGTATTATTAATCCATTTTATTCCTGTCAGCTCATTTTCAGTGCTCTTTCTCATGACCCAATCAATAGCGACGCAGAAAAGTAATGGGGACATGATGCATCCCTGTTTAACGCCCGTAACAACTTGGAACCATTCTGACTTCTCAGTGTAAAAATATGTTATACAATTAAAATATCACCACACATCTAAATTGTCATGTATCCTATGGAAACGACTTTTTTCTATGACTTTTCTCAGCTTGTGTAAATATAGTCAAGAGACGTAATGATGTCTTACCAAAACTTACTGCTATTAATTTTTTTTTAAATGATTTATCAGAAAACGACATTCGAAAGTAAACAAACCACCAATTTTGGAACATTAAATATCAGTGGATTACCAAAGTCGATCTTATAGATAAAATGAAGAAACGAAATATTTCACATTTAGGCCTGTCAGGCACCATCTACAGAGAAATATTCTACACTTTACTCCACAAGGCAAACAATAGCTAAAGCGTATAGTCAGACAGAAACGCAGGCAGGCAGACAGACATACAGAAATACAGACAGGCAGTAAGGAAGACAGACAGGACAGACAGGACAGACAGGACAGACAGGACAGACAGGACAGACAGGACAGACAGGACAGACAGGACAGACAGGACAGACAGGACAGACAGGACAGACAGGACAGACAGGACAGACAGGACAGACAGACAGACAGACAGACAGACAGACAGACAGACAGACAGACAGACAGACAGACAGACAGACAGACAGACAGACAGACAGACAGACAGACAGACAGACAGACAGACAGACAGACAGACAGACAGACAGACAGACAGACAGACAGACAGACAGACAGACAGACAGACAGACAGACAGACAGACAGACAGACAGACAGACAGACAGACAGACAGACAGACAGACAGACAGACAGACAGACAGACAGACAGACAGACAGATAGATAGATAGATAGATAGATAGATAGATAGATAGATAGATAGATAGATAGATAGATAGATAGATAGACACCAGAATTAAAGCTATTGGATGTAAATAGAAAAACAAGAACGCTGTAATAATACCCAGCTGGAAGAAAAACTGCAACATAAGAGATTGTACAAAGAACAGAGGTATTTCACTTCTAATCAACATTGAAAACATTTTCAATACAATTCTAGAAAGAAGATTAGGAACATTCATAGAAGCACAGCTTAGCAACACTCAATTCGGATTCTGTAAGAACAAAAGCTGAACGGGTGCCATTTTTACACTCAGACAACTGGCAGGGACAAAAAAAAACTGAAAACAACAAACAATTGTATGTCGCATTTGTCGACTAAGAGAACGAATTCCACAGAGTAGACAAACAACATTGGAACATACCATCATATGTGGAGTTCCACAACATCTAATCAACTTGTGTAGAAGTAGTTACACAGGCTGTCAATGTGCAGTTAGAACAAGTGTTGGGCTCTCAGATTCCACATACAATCTGGAGTGCGTCAAGGATGTGTTCTATCTCCCTTGTTATTCGCCACAGACATCGATTGTATATTTAAAAATGGCAACGCTAATGAAGAAGACAATCTAAACAACCTCCGGAGCGAACTTCTTTCTACAAACGCAAACAGTAATATCAACCACAAAAGAACAACTACAAAAACATATAAATAGACTCCACACAACATATTAAGAAATTTTAATACCAAGATAACAACAGAATAGAAACATTAATATGAAAACATGAAATCTCTGTGAGAAACATGAATATGAAAACATGAAATATATAAATTTTTAAGTGTGATCTTTAGATGCAAGGTCAGTGCTTCAAGTATTTCTAGAAAACTAACAGACTTACATAAACTACGTAATGAACTGTTTTACCAGTATAAGGTAACCATGCAGTGAATACCCGCTCACTATAGAATACCAGGAAATGAAAAGCAGACCAACTGGCTAATGAAGGTGCTGGCAAAGACCAACCAGATATACCAATCACCTACCATAAGGAACAAAAAACAGATGATCCAGCAAATAAGAAAGCCACAAACACCAACACAAGATGACTATCATATTATGAACAGATTAGAACAAGTTATAATTCTACGTCTCAGAACGGGATACAACCGACTCCGCAGTCACATGTATACAAAGTTCAAGATTGGCAACACGGCCATGTGTACATGTGGACAGGCAGCACAGAGTGCCAAACATATACTTCAAAAGTGTTCTGAGCATGAAACGCTGAGGCAGACATATTGGCCAGAGGAAACAACACTGGAATCAAAGCTCAATGGGCCACTGTATGAACTACAAAAGACAGTGAGTTTTATTCAGTAGTCACAATGACAGATATAGACATGTTTCAAGTGAACGAAAGAAGAAGATGTGTGATGGTATTAACGAAGGCTCAACCACAAATTGTAAGCTGCTTATGTCATGTGACGTATTCCTTCCAGAACGTTGTCTTCCCAATGAACTCTCTGAACCTCTCTCTGTCTTGGGCGATGTGGCTTGCATTTTCTAGCGATGTATTCATGTTATCTTTAATGTCGTCAGTCCATCGTCTTCTTGGTCTGCCCCTTCTTCTCTTCCCAGGTACTCTTCCCTCCAATATTTGTCTTTCTAAACAGTTATGTCTCTTTCTATGACCAAACAGGCGTAGTTTTCTTTTTGTTATTGTGTTTAGTAACCAACACTCTGGAATATTCAGTGTGTTTATAATATCTGAGTTTCTGATTTTATCCTTCCATGATATTCCGCCAAAATGGCCGACTATGTTCTCTTTACGAATGTGTTCTCTTTACGGTGCTCGATTAACGGTTGTTCCTTCCCGAAAGTAATGGCAACCTACGGGAATATTGTGCCTAGAAATTTCCAATGGATTAACCGAACTTTTTCTCTAAGATTGTGATCTTGAGGTGTAGCAATTAGCATAATATTCATAGAAAATTGTCGGTGAACAGTAATAGGCTTTATTCAACATCATGGATATCAAAGCTGCTTAACGACAGTTGAAATCTTTGCTTTCAATATTTCAGAAAAATCATAATGTAACAAGCGGGATTTGAACCCGGTCAATTCAGATGGCACACCTACTCGCCTCCCAGCTTGAGGCAGCAAATTTTCCGTCCTCGATCATACAGCATCTCCATACAAATAATACGATTTTAGTCATGACTTTCATCGTGTTTGTGTTCTCAAGCTACTGTGAACATAGACTTGTCGAAGCACACACAGACAACAACACAGACAGCAACACACACCAGCGTGTAGCAGAATGCATCAGCGCTCAAGGACCAATTAGATAAACATAAATAACAGATAAACATAAACAAGGTTGCTGTAGATGTGACGTTGGTAATTACTCTACTCAGGAATCCATTTTCATGTATTTAATTTTCCCTTTTACAACATTTGTTAATGTATGGGTGCCCCACGCGGCCAGAAATACGATTTAGAAGCATGTCATTACAACTACATTTGTTAATGTATGAGTACCCGACACGACTAGAAATACGATTTGAAAGCATGTCATTACAACTACATTTGTTAATGTATGGGTGCCCTACACGACTAGAAATACGATTTAGAAGCATGTCATTACAACTACATTTGTTAATGTATGAGTACCCGACACGACTAGAAATACGATTTGGAAGCATGTCATCTAAAGTAATACCAATATATACGTGTCATTCAACATGTTATATTATGAAACAAATGCCAACAGAAAGAAATAATTCGGTGTTGAGTAATAGTGGAACGTGCCCATATGTTACAGGGAATATAAATCTCATAATAGTGGAATGTGTCCGTATGTTGCAGGGAACATAAATCTCATAATAGTTGAATGTATCCGTATGTTGCAGGGAACATAAATCTCATAATAGTGAAAAATATCAGAATAAATATCGTAATCAATATCGTAATAACAAATATCGTAAAACTATCATAATATTACAAAAGTGGGAACGTGTCCGTATTTTACCGGGGACATAAAGGAAATAGATAATAGTAACATTTATACATCTCATGCATATCATAGGAAGTGACTAAGGACGCTGAGCGTGAAGTTATTAACCCACCTCATGAACAAGCAAAGACATACATTTACTAACAAACAATATAAATACCACAACGGAAACAAAACAATGAATATTCCGAAACAAATAAAGAGAGAACGTCCTTTAGCTTGTAGTAATGACGTGGTACACAAGTTGCATCAGCAGTACAATATATGCACAGATTATTCGATTATAGGATATTGGTATGTTCTAGGTTATTGGTATGTTCTAGGATATTGGTATGTTCTAGGTTATTGGTATGTTCTAGGTTATTGGTATGTTCTAGGTTATTGGTATGTTATAGGTTACTGGTGTGTTATAGGTTACTGGTATGTTATAGGTTATTGATATATTATAGGTTACTGGTATGTTATTGGTATGTTATAGGATACTGGTATGTTATAGGTTATTGGTATGTTATAGGTTATTGGTATGTTATAGGTTACTGGTATGTTATAGGTTACTTGTATGTTATAGGTTACTGGTATGTTATAGGTTACTGGTATGTTATAGGATACAGGTATGTTATAGGTTACTGGTATGTTATAGGTTACTGGTATGTTATAGGATACAGGTATGTTATAGGTTACTTGTATGTTATAGGTTACTGGTATGTTATAGGATACTGGTATGTTATACGTTACTGGTATGTTATAGGATATTGGTATGCTTTAAGATACTGGTATGTTATAGGTTACTGATATAAACAACGTATTCAACATATGTACTACATACTGGTAGTAGTGGTCAGTTGTCCCCAACATTTCTATTTCATGCTGGTTGTTGTGGTCAGTTGTCTCCAACATGCTTGTTGTAGTGTCCTCCAACATTTGTACTTCATGCTGGTTGTGGTGGTCAGTTGTCTCCAACAATCTGTACTACATACTAGTAGTAGTGGTCAGTTGTCTCCAAACATCTTTGCTACATACACAATTTCAGTGTAAGAATATGTATGTACGCGGTTACATCATACTTCCAGTGAGTCTTAGAGACAAGTTCTCCATTGCGTAAAATTTCTCCATGTCTCGGTGCTTGCGACAACTACAAGTACTTCCATACCCATGTACATGTATGACAAGACTGTACTGAAATAATAGATTAAACATATTAGCGTCAAATGTTAGGGAAAAAATACTAGAAAATAATACTAGAAAATTAATGCTAGGAAATAATACTAGAAAATAAATACTAGGAAAGAATTACTAGAACATGATACTAGGAAATAATTACTAGAAAATTATACTAGAAAATAAATACTTGGAATTAAATACTAGAAAATAAATACTAGGAAATAAATACTAGGAAATAAATGCTAGGAAATAAATACTAGGAAATAAATGCTAGGAAATAAATACTAGGAAATAAATACTAGGATATAAATAAGAACGACGATCTGAAATAGTTGGTCACTGTTCTGTCAGATCTGAACACTGCCAATGCTAAATGGTCAAGGAACTGCCAGATTTGAACACTTCCAATGTTTGGTGGTCAAGAAAATGCCAGAACTAAAGACTGGCAACACAAGTTGATCAAGGAACTGCCATATCTGAACACTGATAACGATATTTGGTAAGGTTCTGTCAAATCTGAACACTGTTAATGTTAGGTGGTCAAGGTTCTGCCAGATTTGAACACTACTTTTGCTATGTATTCAATGAACTGACAGACGTGAACACTGCAAATGTAGTACTAGTATATTTAGAAAATGTGCTGTAATAAGTATTACATTTAACTCAAGTAGAATCTAATACAAAGCAGAACTAAAAATAAGACTGGAGATGGCTTTAGCGCCCTTGTCAAGGCTAACTGTGATTTGGAAAAGCAACATCAGTGTTGGAGTGAAAATCAAACTGTATAAGTCGCTGGTGCTTTCCGTTGTGTTGTTTGGTTGTGAGAGTTGGACACTCACTGCGGACATGGAGAAAAGATTACAGGCTTTCGAGTACAAATGCTACAGAATAATTCTACGAATTTCCTATAGGGAACATAAGACCAATGTGTACGTAAGCAATAAAGTAGAGATGTGTGCAGGTGTTCAGAAGCCATTTTTTCAATAGTGAAATGACGAAAACTAGCATGGTTCGGACATGTATGCAGGCACGATTGCTTGTCAAAAACAATACTGTAGGCAACTGTCGAGGGTGGAAGAAGCAGAGGAGGACAAATAAAGACATGGACAGACAACATCAAGGAATGGATAGGGCAAGATATTTCCACACTCATCCGCATCGCTGAGGATAGAATTCGGTGGAGGACTCTGTGTGCTGAGACATCCAATGTTGTACCTCTACGACCCTGAAGGGTTATGGGTTTATTGATTGATTGAAGTAGAATTTCACATTCACGTACACATTTCGAGATTCCTTTTCACAGTAAACAACAGGGTTATAAGATTTTGTTTTTTTAAATTTCACTAAGCATGGTCTTCAAATTTTGGTTATTTCTGATCATTTGGAAAATATATGAAAACATACTATGTAGGTAGAAATTTGGCTATGTTGGTCAGATTCAATTTTGATTATAGTCGCTTGGAACTGTCTGCCAGCCCTGGTAAACATCTGGACACACTCGCGCGCATATCACTTCCATGTTTGAAATTGGAGGATAGGAACAGGACAGTATGTGTCTGAAAGTAGTACCTTGATGTTTCTTTGTAAGCAGCAACGAGCAACCAAAGCAGGGAGAATACTTTATACTGATTCTATCATGTGCTTTTCTATTGCAAGATCACACATTCTAACGTGGACATTGTGCTGCCTATTGTGTATGAAGAAAAATGTTATATACATCCTTTTTTTCTAATGACAAAACTAGTGAAAGTAAAAGTGTAGTCAAATTTCATCATTGTGTTTTCACGCTTGACTCAGATATGGAAGTTTGACAGGGGAGATAACCAAATATTTATAATGTGATTAAAAGTTGTTTGAGTTATCTTCTCTCATTCTCAACTTTTCAAGTGCATTTTACAGACTGTCTAATATCTGGAGATCAAAGTCAATCAGCATACACACGAAAATGCGCTTATTTAATTCCTGCGTTATTCCGGTGCTATCATATGGATGTGAGAGCTGGAAAAGTTCTTTATTTTCAGAAAAGAAATTACTGAGTTTCGAGAACAAATGTCTTCGTAGGATAACTAACACCCATTGGAGTGAATTCAAATCGAATGATAAAATCAGAGAAGAGACACATCATAATTTCATCACAGATGTTATCAGAAAACGCCGATGGTCCTATATTGGGCATGTCCTACGCGCAGATACTAACAGAATACGCCACCAATCTCTTGAATGGATACCTACAGGCAAAAGAGACACGGCTAGACCAAACTCTCAGAAAAACAATACTTAGAGAAATTAAAACAATATATTCAAGAACTGCACAGAATAGCTTTGAACAGACAGAATTGGAGAAATCTGACCTGTGCTCTATGCGCTAACTTCAGCACTATTGAAAAATAAGTGAATGAATGAATGCTCAACTTTGGGCTGTTTAAGAAGATGCAGCTGCGACCAGATGCCAAATTACACCTAACAGCACATCAGAATCTGTGTAATGTTTCTAATTTATTAATATGCTATTCTTTGGCCACAATTTATGTCTTTGTGTCGCCCTGGTCGCCTGCCAACGTCGATCAATGAAATGCACGGGAGTAATCTAAAACATGACAGAGGATTGATGAAATTATGTTGGCAGGTCTACTATTGGTGGATGTCAAGATGCAGACTTGACAAACGAAATACATCCAGCCATGGATACACAGTTTACAGCATGGAAACACAGTTCATAGAATGGATACACAGTTAACAGCATGGATACACAGTTTATAACATGGATACACAGTTTACAGCATGGATACACAGTTTACGGCATGGATACACAGTTTACAGCATGGATACACAGTTTACCTATGATATCAATATATTATTTTCAACATTGCAGCGTTATGAACATGCTGGTCACCCTGTCACACAAAGCACCTTATAGTGGGTGTTTATAAATGACGTCAACAATTGGCAGGTGGGGTCTAAATAAGGTAGACACGTGTTGAAATGTAGGAGGCGGGTTCTGGCTTGTCCCGTGATTTCACTAACTCATGATCTATGCCAGCCAAGATGATTGAGGCTTTGTGAGATAAGCAGCCAAGATGATTGAGGCTTTGTGAGATAAGCAGCCAAGATGATTGAGGCTTTGTGAGATAAGCAGCCAAGATGATTGAGGCTTTGTGAGATAAGCAGCCAAGATGATTGAGGCTTTGTGAGATAAGCAGCCAAGATGAGTGTCTCTATGTGAGATAAGCAGCCAAGAGGAGTCAAGCAGTGTGAAATAAGCACAGCGAACGTTTCTGGCGAAGAGGCTGCTACATAATGTACACGAGATCCTGAAATTCGGAAATCATCTTTCTAAAGTGTGTCCTTCCCGTGAGACTTGAATGTGTGCCTTTCCGTAATTTTCTTTGGTCATTTTATGCCGACAGCGACAAAAAATTGTTGAATAAACACATTCGTGGGGATAAGATGTTGAGTAAACACATTCGTTGAGACAAAATGTTGAGTAAACACATTCGTTGAGAGACGTTGATAAATAATCAGTAAAATATTAATCAGAACAACAGAATAAACACATGAGAAACATATTCTGTGAGAAAACAATTGTTAAACAGAATAAACACATTAGAAACATATTCTGTGAGAAAACAATTGTTAAACAGAATAAACACATTAGAAACATATTCTGTGAGAAAACAATTGTTAAAAAGCATAAACACATGTTAGAGAGGGGAGATCATTTACTGGTTTAGGTTATTCTCTCTTGAAAGTCTTGGATATATAGATGCCAACACAAACGGGAAGCTGTGCCTATCACATGAATAAATAACACTTGTACATGTGACATGAAGAAATAACACTTGTACATGTGACGTGAAGAAATAACACTTGTACATGTGACGTGAAGAAATAACACTTGTACACGTTACGTGAAGAAATAAAACTTGTACATGTGACGTGAAGAAATAACACTTGTACACGTTACGTGAAGAAATAAAACTTGTACATTTAATGTGAAGAAATAACACTTGTACATGTAATGTGAAGAAATAACACTTGTACGTGTAATGTAAAGAAATAACACTTGTACATGTAATGTGAAGAAATAACACTTGTACATGTAATGTGAAGAAATAACACGTGTACATGTGAAGTGAAGAAATAACACTTGTACATGTTATGTGAAGAAATAACACTTGTACATGTAATTTGAGGAAATAACACGTGTACATGTCATGTGAAGAAATAACACTTGTACATGCAATGTGAAGAAATAACACTTGTACATTTCATGTGAAGAAATAACACTTGTACATGTCATGTGAAGAAATAACACTTGTACATGTCATGTGAAGAAATAACACTTGTACATGTCATGTGAAGAAATAACACTTGTACATGTCATGTGAAGAAATAACACGTGTAATTGTGTTATGAAAAAAGAACATCAGTATTGTCACATATCTAGAGAATGGTAAATTGGTAAATGTCACAGACTAGAAAGAACATTTGTACCTGCGACATAAAGAAAGTACATTAGTATCTGTCACATAAAGAGAGTACATTAGTACCTGTCACATTAAGAAAGTACATTAGTACCTGTCACATTAAGAAAGTACATTAGTACCTGTCACATTAAGAAATTACATTAGAACATGTAACATTAAGAAAGTACATTAGTACCTGTCACATTAAGAAAGTACATTAGTACCTTCACAGACCAGAACGAACATTATTACTACTCAAAGACCAGAACGAGTACTAGTTCATCTCACACGAATAAAATACATCAGTACTTGTCACGTGAATATAATACATCAGTACTTGTCACGTGAATATAATACATCAGTACTTGTCACGTGAATATAATACATCAGTACTTGTCACGTGAATATAATACATCAGTACTTGTCACGTGAATATAATACATCAGTACTTGTCACGTGAATATAATACATCAGTACTTGTCACGTGAATATAATACATCAGTTCTTGTCATGTGAATATTATACATCAGTACTTGTCACGTGAATATTATACATCAGTACTTGTCACATGAATATAATACATCAGTTCTTGTCATGTGAATATAATACATCAGTTCTTGTCATGTGAATATTATACATCAGTACTTGTCACGTGAATATAATACATCAGTTCTTGTCATGTGAATATAATACACCAGTACTTGTCACGTGAATATAAGACATCAGTACGTATCAGGTGAATATAATACATCAGTACTTGTCACGTGAATATAAGATATCAGTACTTGTCACGTGAATATAATACATCAGTACTTGCCACGTGAATATAAGATATCAGTACGTGTCAGGTGAATATGAGACTTCCTTAATTGTCACGTACATATAAGACATCATTAATTGTCACGTGAATATAAGACATCAGTACTTGTCACGTGAATATGAGACATCATTACTTGTCACGTGAATATAACACAACAGTGCTTGTCCCGTGAATGCAGGATATCATTACTTGTCACGCGAATATAAGTCATCATTACTTATCACGTAAATATAAGACATCAGTACTTTTCACGTGAATATTAACATTATTACTTATCACGTGAATATAAGACATCAGTACTTGTCACGTGAATATAAGACATCAGTTTTTGTCACGCGAATATAAGACATCAGTACTTGTCATGTGAATATAAGACATCAGTACTTATCACACGAGAAAGAAGTACTATTTGCCACATCCAGGGCAAAACATTAATACTTATCACATCATGAAATTCAATTAGCACTTGTCACATGAAGGAGAAAACATAAGCAGCTGTCACAGACCAGAATCACATGGCATTTTGTATATATCTCTTAGTGTCACCTGCTGCCTCTTGTGTTGCATGCCAGAAGTGGTTGAGTATTGATATAATGACAAGAGTCGAGTCTTAGAATATTTTTGATAGGTTTGCAGTGGTATAATTAGATGTAGCCATGTAGTAGTACTATTAGATGTAGCCATGTAGTGGTACTATTAGATGTAGCCATGTAGTGGTACTATTAAATGTAGCCATGTAATGGTACTATTAGATGTAGCCATGTAGTAGTACAATTAGATGTAGCCATGTAGTGGTACTATTAGATGTAGCCATGTAGTGGTACTATTAGATGTAGCCATGTAGTAGTACTATTAGATGTAGCCATGTAGTGGTACTATTAGATGTAGCCATGTAGTGGTACTATTAGATGTAGCCATGTAGTGGTACTATTAGATGTAGCCATGTAGTGGTACTATTAGATGTAGCCATGTAGTGGTACTATTAGATGTAGCCATGTAGTAGTACTATTAGATGTAGCCATGTAGTAGTACTATTAGATGTAGCCATGTAGTATCACGATGTGGTAGAAACGTGTGTGTACATTTATTTTTCCATAATTGCTGGTCACTGACATGCGGTTGATGTATTAGCTTGTCAATGCTATGTCTTTCATTTATCATTTTGTCAATGATATGATTATGATTCATCAGTTGGTCAATGTTATGGCTCTGGTTTATGAGTTGTTCATTATTATGGCTCTGATTCATCAGTTGGTCAATGCTATGGCTCTGATTCATCAGTTGGTCAATGATATGGCTCTGATTCATCAGTTTGTCAATGATATGGCTCTGATTCATCAGTTGGTCAATGCTATGGCTCTTATTCATCAGTTGGTCAATGCTATGGCTCTGATTCATCAGTTTGTCAATGATATGGCTCTGATTCATCAGTTTGTCAATGATATGGCTCTGATTCATCAGTTGGTCAATGCTATGGCTCTTATTCATCAGTTGGTCAATGCTATGGCTCTGATTCATCAGTTGGTCAATGCTATGGCTCTGATTCATCAGTTGGTCAATGCTATGGCTCTGATTCATCAGTTTGTCAATGATATGGCTCTGATTCATCAGTTGGTCAATGCTATGGCTCTGATTCATCAGTTTGTCAATGATATGGCTCTGATTCATCAGTTGGTCAATGCTATGGCTCTTATTCATCAGTTGGTCAATGCTATGGCTCTGATTCATCAGTTGGTCAATGCTATGGCTCTGATTCATCAGTTGGTCAATGCTATGGCTCTGATTCATCAGTTTGTCAATGATATGGCTCTGATTCATCAGTTGGTCAATGATATGGCTCTGATTCATCAGTTGGTCAATGCTATGGCTCTGATTCATCAGTTGGTCAATGCTATGGCTCTGATTCATCAGCTGAGCTCGTTACAGAAGACGTACCAGTGTTGGAGCTCGTCTCATTATCACTGGATGAGCTGCTTCTCGTGGTCTCACCTGCTCGTGGTGTCACCTGCTCGTGGTGCCACCTGCTCGTGGTGTCACCTCTAGTGTCAGACCTGCTAAAGTCTGTCTGGTGGATTATTTCATGCCCATTCCTGGTATTAGATGTTGTAGTATTCAAAATCTCAGATTCATCAGCTGATTTGATCTCAGAAGCAGGATCTGTCATGATCACCTTAGTCTGATGATGTTGCACAGTCTTGCTTCCACAAGACACAGATTCTATTGATGTATATACTATCGGCTGTTCGGAATTTGATTTAGACTTTCTCAGAGAATCACGAACCAAAACCTTGCTGCATTTGCCCTTTTCTTTTTTGGAATCAGTCCGCTTGGGTGATCTTTTGTTGGCAATGAAGGAGTTTCCTGTTTGAAGTTGTTGACAGTTGCTACTGACGGAGATTCCTGTTTGAAGTTGTTGACAGTTGCTACTGACGGAGATTCCTGTTTGAAGTTGTTGACAGTTGCTACTGACGGAGATTCCTGTTTGAAGTTGTTGACAGTTGCTACTGACGGAGTTTCCTGTTTGAAGTTGTTGACAGTTGCTACTGACGGAGATTCCTGTTTGAAGTTGTTGACAGTTGCTACTGACGGAGATTCCTGTTTGAAGTTGTTGACAGTTGCTACTGACGGAGATTCCTGTTTGAAGTTGTTGACAGTTGCTACTGACGGAGATTCCTGTTTGAAGTTGTTGACAGTTGCTACTGACGGAGATTCCTGTTTGAAGTTGTTGACAGTTGCTACTGACGGAGATTCCTGTTTGAAGTTGTTGACAGTTGCTACTGACGGAGATTCCTGTTTGAAGTTGTTGACAGTTGCTACTATTCTCATGCTCATCAGATTCATCTTGAGTATCACTTCCAAGAAAGAAATGATTGTTGTTAAAATGATTCTGTTGATTGGACGGTTGTTTAGCCTCAAGATCTTCAGATGAGGAATTTCCTTGGCTCTTGGTCAGAGAATCGACACCACGTTCAAGGGAAGCGTGTTTTCTTGGGCTCGAGGATCCTTCTGGTTCTTCAGTTTCAAAGATAATAGGACAGGATGATCTCCTACAGAAATTAGAATATGAACTTTGAACCTGTGACATGACATTTGCGTGGTCAGTCACATGAAGCTGAGAAGATATGTTGTCGCCTTCGTCTGGTAGCGCTCCTAAAGTATCCACACCGTAAATGTACATAGTGTTCACGTGATCAGGTCGAGAAATTTTGATTGTCCTTGAACTTGTCTGTGCTTCTGCCGCAGCCGTCGGACCTTGTATCTTCTGGAACACCATCTGCGAGTCTAAGCTATGCTTTCTTGCCAGGCTGATGCCACTGTAAATACTACGCCCTCTGTCTTGATTGCGTGCTCCGGCAAGCATTTTCTTAACCATGTCTATGATATTGGTATCAGTAATTGAATTTGTATCTACCTGAGATCCCGTGATATCAGATCTTTGTTGTGTGCTGCTTGTATCTACCTGAGATCCCGTGATATCAGATCTTTGTTGTGTGCTGCTTGTATCTACCTGAGATTCCGTGATATCAGATCTTTGTTGTGTGCTGCTTGTATCTACCTGAGATCCCGTGATATCAGATCTTTGTTGTGTGCTGCTTGTATCTACCTGAGATCCCGTGATATCAGATCTATGATGTGTGCTGCTTTGTATCTACCTGATATCCCGTGATATCAGATCTATGATGTGTGCTGCTTGTATCTACCTGAGATCCCGTGATATCAGATCTTTGTTGTGTGCTGCTTGTATCTACCTGAGATTCCGTGATATCAGATCTTTGTTGTGTGCTGCTTGTATCTACCTGAGATCCCGTGATATCAGATCTATGATGTGTGCTGCTTGTATCTACCTGAGATCCCGTGATATCAGATCTATGATGTGTGCTGCTTGTATCTACCTGAGATCCCGTGATATCAGATCTATGATGTGTGCTGCTGTGATGTTCGTCTAGAAAGATGGAGGGAATGGATGAGCCACATATCTAGACAAACTATGCGTGAGCCACACAAAGAAAGGTGTTTTGTAGGAACCACATGATGATCAGGTGTTTTGGAACTGTGAAATATCTCTCCGGTCGTTAGAATCACGTGTTCTTGTCGCTAATCGAATATATAAAGATATTATTTCATATAATAATTATGCTTGGTAGTCACTCTCGCCTGTGATCGTATTTGCCTGTGTGGTCTTGATGAGGCAGGTAGAAACTGCTTATCTGATGTGTTGCCTTGAAGTTTTTGCTCTTGGAAGATTGAAGGTTCGTCCTGTGACAACGTGCACATACTTTCTAACAACTACAAGAGGGTAGAATGTATCTACGAAATAACTCAAATTCTTGGATACAGGTGTGTCCGGAAGTTCCAGGAAGGTTTGTATCTCTCTTTCTACTTCAGAAGAGGGTCACGTGATTTCACCGACAAATGTAAGTGTTTGTCGAATTGAGGCGAATCACAAACCGATTTAACGATGTAATGTTGCCTGTATAGTCAGATTTCATATCAAACAAGGTGTCGGTTAAGCGTTGTTCACCTTTGAAGAATGTTCATATTCTGTGTCAGCTGTGCATCAGTGTTACCTGTAACATGAGTACGTGTATGAGAATTATATCAATAGAAGTGTACATATATACGAAAAATATACCAGTATACATGTTACCTGTGCATGTTTTACCTGTACAAGTATTACCTGTACAAGTTGTTACCTGTACAAGTGTTACCTGTACAGGCTGTTACCTGTACAAGTATTACCTGCACAAGTTATTACCTGCACAAGTTGTTACCTGTACTAGTGTCACAAATCCAAAATTTAAAAACAAAACAGATAAAGAAAAAAGGATTAACTTCATAGACCTTGGGTTACCCCCCCTCCCTCCCCCAGCAAGCGATGATTCCCAAGAATCTCCGAAAACATCTAGTTTATAAACAAGACGTCGCCAGCAAGGTTCGAATTAGCGACCTACTGAGCACAGAGCAAAATGTTTAATAACTGCGACAAGGACATCTCGAAGGGTAAACACAAACACCAAACATTATGAATGCATAATTTCTTGGATAATAATAATAATAATAATAATAATAATAATAATAATAATAATAATAATAATAATAATAATAAGACACATAACCCGTCAGAGGTGTACGGGTGTGACACTGGATACATCAGCACAGAAAGCTCTTCCAACTATCCTTATCCATGTTCACAATCATGTCCATGTCAGTCAGCTAGATTATAGGTATCTGGTACATTTTCTTTCTCTGTCTAGACAAAACCATGATCATGCGACATGTCATTGTGCACCACATACTTAGCACGTCATTGTGAAACACATACCACCCACGTCATTGCCACCCATTTACTACATACGTCATAGTGGGCCACTTATTACCCCTGTCACTGTTGGAACACACATAGAAACCCCTGTCATTGTTGTAGCCTCACAAAGATACCCCTGTCATTGTTGGAATCCACAAAGAATCCCCTGTCATTGTTGGAACACACATAGAAACCCATGTTATTGGTGTGGCCTTACAAATAAGCCCCTGTCGTTGTTGGAACACATAGTCTGTTCCATGATATGTTGAAACACATAGTTTTTTTCCTAATATGTTAGAACACAAAGTCTGTTCCCTGATATGTTAGAACACATAGTCTGTTCCATGATATGTTGGAATATATAGTTTGTTCCCTGATATGTTGGAACACATAGTTTGTTCCCTGATATGTTGGAACACATAGTCTGTTCCCTGATATGTTGGAATACATAGTCTGTTCCCTGATATGTGTTTAAGTCAAACAATGATTCTCCATGAGATCAGCTATACTGGTGTACACGCGTCACAACCAACGATTCTCAGATTGTACATCAGAGACTATATACATTTCTGTGTGACGTGTCCGATACAGAATGTTATCACCACTGTCACTCTGTAAGCCTCTTGATTCTGTGCAAGTCTACCACCTTCTTCCAGTGTCATGTTAAGAAAGTCTTAAATGTCCAGTGCCCATCATGTTCCTGGTCTGCCTCTTTTCTAGAACGTTTCCCTTATTTATCAATCTTTTTCACTTCGAATGCCAACACTTTCTTTTTCATTGCAGATGTCATTGTCCACATCCATATGTTAGCACTGGGAAAACAATATAGCTTCCTATCAGTTGTAACTTTGTTGTTTATTTGTATTTGCCTCTTGTCACAGATTTTATATCTGTCACAGATTTTATATCTGTCACAGATTTTATATCTGTCACAGATTTTATATCTGTCACAGATTTTATATCTGTCACAGATTTTATATCTGTCACAGATTTTATATCTGTCACAGATTTTATATCTGTCACAGATTTTATATCTGTCACAGATTTTATATCTGTCACAGATTTTATATCTGTCACAGATTTTATATCTGTCACAGATTTTATATCTGTCACAGATTTTATATCTGTCACAGATTTTATATCTGTCACAGATTTTATATCTGTCACAGATTTTATATCTGTCACAGATTTTATATCTGTCACAGATTTTATATCTGTAACAGATTTTATATCTGTCACAGATTTTATATCTGTCACAGATTTTATATCTGTCACAGATTTTATATCTGTAACAGATTTTATATCTGTAATATTTTGTATGGAGCCATTGCTAATCTCTTTCTGATCTCTGGTGAGTAATCTACTGTGGTGTTCATGGTTGACACGAGATATTCACAGTTGCTGACATTTGCTTCCTGTTCTTTGTCAATGACTATTGTAGGCGTGAACTAGAAACATAAGCCACTTAGAAACTGTCAAACATAAGCCACTTATAAATTGTCAAATATAAGCCACTTAGAAACTGTCTAACATAAGACACATATAAATTGTCAAATATCAGACACATACGAAATGTTTAATGTAAGAGTGATGGCAGACATAAGACACATAAAATGTCCAACATAAGACACAAATAAACTGTGCAACATAAGAGTGACTGGCAGACATAAGACAGACTGAAAAATGAAACAGAGAGAAGTAACAATCAAGTAGACATAGGACTACACATGAAACTTACCGAACATGTCAGTCATCTGTTCACAGTAGCACTACAGCAACAACGTAACGTACTTAGCTTGACAACAAACTCTAGTTGTTGCACACGATACGTCCAGGTATGGATGGCAGACATGTGTTTAGTTATCGTGTATGAATCACGTGGTGTACATTATACAATCACATCTACCACTAAATCAGATCTCAACTTAATAAATGAGTTACGATCACTGATTGTAATTTCATAAAATACAAGGATTAAATAACAAATTGGAGTAGAAGAACCAAATACATAATATTGGAACATGTTTCATACACATGTGCACATATAGAACATTTATTGTGTAGGAGAATTATTAGAAAAACATAACAAACGGGGTGTCCATTCATTATGTCAACAAATTAAGGCGCTGCGGGATTGTACATGTTTGACAAGGAGGAGGAGAGATTGACCTAAGTTGATGTTAACACAATCTGTGTTTTATACACCAATTCAACACAATCTGTGTTTTATACACCACTTCAACACAATCTGTGTTTTATACACCACTTCAACACAATCTGTGTTTTATACACCAATTCAACACAATCTGTGTTTTATACACCAATTCAATACAATCTGTGTTTTATACACCAATTCAACACAATCTGTGTTTTATACACCACTTCAACACAATCTGTGTTTTATACACCACTTCAACACAATCTGTGTTTTATACACCACTTCAACACAATCTGTGTTTTATACACCAATTCAACACAATCTGTGTTTTATACACCACTTCAACACAATCTGTGTTTTATACACCAATTCAACACAATCTGTGTTTTATACACCAATTCAACACAATCTGCGTTTTATACACCAATTCAACACAAGCTTTGTTTTATACACCAATTCAACACAATCTGTGTTTTATACACCAATTCAACACAATCTGTGTTTTAGAAAGACAATTGGGCTCCCATCCCTACGCTTAGCGGCAAGTGTGGATACTATCAACCATCATTCATCTGGGGGAAACCATAGACAACGCAGGGTCTAACCCAGTGTTCACAACTTGCCCACCCGTAGCTATCTATAGAAAAGGCCTTCTAACAAAATTAATTAGGACCCGTTCGTTACGTTTCTGATTATTTTTGGGCTTTTGATTGGCCCTATTTACATACTTTGCGTGAAAATAATAGCCATGGCTAACCAATAGATTTCACGGAAATTGGAACCAAAAGGTCATACTTACCAGTTCTCTATAGTGACTTCTAGCAGTACCACATTTGTACCAGTTCGTTATAGTGACTTCTAGCAGTACCACATTTGTACCAGTTCGTTATAGTGACTTCTAGCTGTACCACATTTGTACCAGTTCGTTATAGTGACTTCTAGCTGTACCACACTTGTACCAGTTCGTTATAGTGACTTCTACTTGTACCACACTTGTACCAGTTCGTTATAGTGACTTCTACTTGTACCACACTTGTACCAGTTCGTTATAGTGACTTCTAGCTGTACCACACTTGTACCAGTTCGTTATAGTGACTTCTACTTGTACCACACTTGTACCAGTTCGTTATAGTGACTTCTACTTGTACCACACTTGTACCAGTTCGTTATAGTGACTTCTAGCTGTACCACACTTGTACCAGTTCGTTATAGTGACTTCTACTTGTACCACACTTGTACCAGTTCGTTATAGTGACTTCTACTTGTACCACACTTGTACCAGTTCGTTATAGTGACTTCTACTTGTACCACACTTGTACCAGTTCGTTATAGTGACTTCTAGCTGTACCACACTTGTACCAGTTCGTTATAGTGACTTCTAGCTGTACCACACTTGTACCAGTTCGTTATAGTGACTTCTACTTGTACCACACTTGTACCAGTTCGTTATAGTGACTTCTAGCTGTACCACACTTGTACCAGTTCGTTATAGTGACTTCTACTTGTACCACACTTGTACCAGTGTGTGGTGACACTGGCCCTAAATATGTTTGTACATTCCATTCACACAATTTCCTAGTGCAAACCAGCAGCGACAATATTTACGTTGGTCATCCATTTTGTGAACGGAGGGAATCAGTGACGAGGGTAAAGGAAAAGAGCGCTGACTATATGACCACTTGATGTCTGGCTAGTCATTCTCTGCTTGCATTGGAGCGAAACGAACTAAGTGTTTGGTCGCTCTTCTGTGAGAGTTATATCCCGACAGAGTATTTTAGTCTGCCCTGTCCCGGGTGTGCAGCCTCTCCAGCCAGGATACCCTTTCTAACACTTGGAGGTCTTCTCCCTCCGGCAGGGTCGAACCTGTCCTGACTTTCCACCAGCTTAGCGCAGCTGTTCGCCATGTTCTACTCCGACATCTTCCCCTTCTCCAGTCTGATCCTGGGACGCTTGAAGTGCTTTGCGATTCCCCTCTGTTTGCGTACACACAGGACAAGAACTCCTGGGATCTACTGATTTGGAGTCATCTTCTTCCTGATGTCCCCCGTCATTCTGGCACTATCAGCTGCAAACACCCTAGATGCTGCACCTTTTCCGTATGTTTACCAGACCCGGTCCGTCACATTGCCCAAAGCCACTTTCACTACCGAGGAAAGCTTCTCCTGTATGTCCCGGACCGTCATATATGCCATCATCTGCAAGCGCTGCCCCATGACGTACATAGGTGAGACTGGTAGGAGGCTTGCTGACCGATTCTGCGACTATCTACACGGCACAAAACATCAATCAAGCTATCCTGTCTACGTGCACTTCAATGGCACAGGTCATTGGTACACCCAAGATATTCAGGTGACTGTCAACAAAACGTGCTTCTCCGATGATTGGATCCTTTTGACGCTTGAGAATCGCTATATATATATATATATATATATATATATATATATATATATATATATAAATTTTCTGGCCAAACCACTTCCTCAGTAGCTCTATCGTGCAGGTTCGAATCTGGCAGATATGATTCACAATTGTTAGTTTTCTTTCCTGGAAACTATCGATTGAGCTACACATTCACGTGCTCTGATCGATACTCACTGCAGACATCTTGGCCGTGTGTTGGTATTTTTTTTCCAGCCAGTATTAGGTTTCGTAACCATTCTACGAACATAATAGTCAAGAGACCTATCATTGTTCAAGTCATGGTCACTTGCGAAGAAGGACCGCAAACAAGTTAAAGTCATGGTCACTTGCGAAGAAGGACCGCAAACATGTTAAAGTCATGGTCACTTGCGAAGAAGGACCGCAAACATGTTAAAGTCATGGTCACTTGCGAAGAAGGACCGCAAACATGTTAAAGTCATGGTCACTTGCGAAGAAGGACCACTATAGTGTTTAAGCCATGGTCACTTGCGAAGTATGAGCACAACAATGTTCAAGTCAAGGTCACTTATGAAGAAGGACCACAACCATGTTCAAGTCATGGGCACTTGTGAAGAAGGACTACACCCGGATAAACTACGCTGAAACAGACTAGACAACTTACGTACCACTAACTGACGACCATGTAAAATCATGATATCAACAGGTGGCGGTGTTCTCACAGGTAAGTTGTTCTATTTTACCAAAGTTCTAGAATTATAATCTAATCTACGAGGGTAGTGAAGAGTGAAGGTCACGCAATCAGTCCACTTCTTGAAATGAAGATGGCACACAGTATGTGGATGGTTGTCCTCGAAACAAAGTATTAGTGTACGGTAGTATATGGGGGGAAGGGGAGTGTAGGGAGGGGGTTGGGGAGAGAGGAGGAAGTACACGCTAATGAAAACAGCTTCATATTTCCTGAATGTTGTTTTGACGGCGGTACTTCCCATTTTCTGTTCTACCTGTGACACAACATGTCGTGTTGTACCTGTGACATATAGCATATTCTACCTGTGACATATAGCATATTCTACCTGTGACATATAGCATATTCTACCTGTGACATATAGCATATTCTACCTGTGACATATAGCATATTCTACCTGTGACATATAGCATATTCTACCTGTGACATATAGCATATTCTACCTGTGACATATAGCATATTCTACCTGTGACATATAGCATATTCTACCTGTGACATATAGCATATACTACCTGTGACACAAAGCATGTTCTACCTGTGACATATAGCAGGTTCCACTCAGATATATAACATGTTCTACCTGTGACACACAGCATGTTTTACCTGTGACACACAGCATGTTTTACCTGTGACATAACGTTCTGTACGGTCTTTCACATGTTGCAGACGTTCTGTACGGTCTTTCACATCTTGCAGACGGTCATTTAGAAATAAGAAGAGACAATTCGTTGAATTTTTCCCAGGAATTGGTATTTTGAAACAATCATATCACAGCAACGGAAGATTTCAAGCAATCATATCACAGCAACGGAAGATTTCAAGCAATCATATCACAGCAACGGAAGATTTCAAGCAATCATATCACAGCAACGGAAGATTTTTGTTTGCGTCTTTCTCTTTGTTTCTTCCATATCTTTAAAGATATTATTTCTCAACAATGCTGCTCCCGCATGCAGGCTCAACCCCCAGCCATTCCGAGTTTCGGCCGTGTTTCCCCAGTTTTTGGATTATATGTGGAAGCCTTTCATTGAGGATTTGCAGATATCTTTATAACTCGGAATTGGTCTACCGTGGGCTCAATGGCATTCAGCCAGTTTCCCGAATAGTACTTGTTTTGGGATGCAGCCGTTTAGCATTCTACGGACGTGACCCAGCAAACGCAATGTATTTATATTGAGTGTTTCCATGACAGATGGTAGCTGAGTGTTTCCATGACAGATGGTAGCTGAATCTTTCCATGACAGATGGTAGCTGAGTGTTTCCATGACAGATGGTAGCTGAATGTTTCCATGACAGATGGTAGCTGAGTGTTTCCATGACAGATGGTAGCTGAATGTTTCCATGACAGATGGTAGCTGAGTGTTTCCATGACAGATGGTAGCTGAATGTTTCCATGACAGATGGTAGCTGAGTGTTTCCATGACAGATGGTAGCTGAGTGTGGCGCAACACTTTGATGTTGGTGATTTTGTCGTGCCATTTAATGTTTAAGATTTTGCAAAGACATCTCAGATGAAAGATGTTAAGTCTCCTCTCATGTTTGGTGTAGGTAGTCCATGTTTCAGATCTGTTTATTTCATTTTCCAGGGAAAGGGAGGATGGAATTGTGGATTCTGGGCAGCAAAAGTTGTCGACGTGCTTTATATGGATGTTGTTTAAGGTGATGTTTGTTGGTGCTGCAGATCCCTGACACATTGTCACAGTTGTAGTAATGTTTATTGTCCTAGAGAACAACTCGCAGGTCTTGCTATGTTGTCTATTTGACATTTGGCAAGAACTACCTGTTGCATATAGAATGTTCTACCTGTGATACAATCATGTCAAAGCTCTATCCATGATTGTGTTCTACCTGTGATACAATCATGTCAAAGCTCTATCCATGATTGTGTTCTACCTGTGATACAATCATGTCAAAGCTCTATCCATGATTGTGTTCTACCTGTGATACAATCATGTCAAAGCTCTATCCATGATTGTGTTCTACCTGTGATACAATCATGTCAAAGCTCTATCCATGATTGTGTTCTACCTGTGATACAATCATGTCAAAGCTCTATCCATGATTGTGTTCTACCTGTGATACAATCATGTCAAAGCTCTATCCATGATTGTGTTCTACCTGTGATACAATCATGTCAAAGCTCTATCCATGATTGTGTTCTACCTGTGATACAATCATGTCAAAGCTCTATCCATGATTGTCTTCTTACCAAATAATTAATATTACTATTGCTGTACTTTCTCATATCTCTTGTGCTACGAACAATTCCATCATACGATAAGCCACCCCAGTTTAATAATAATAATAATAATAATAATAATAATACAAGACACATAAACCGTCGGGATCGTCGGGTGTTACACTAGAAACAGCAACAACAGCTCCCCTTACAGCTCTCCAAACAGCTCTCCAAACAGCTCTCCAAACAGCTCTCCAAACAGCATTTCTCAGCAAATATGAGAATTACACAAATCACGAAAAGACTATTCCTTGATGTTATCAGTCTGGTATTTTCTCTGAACTTCTCTTCTCCTTCTACCCTCGGCTGTTACTTGCACAATAATTTACATTTAGAGATATTCGTGTCTCGTTACATGTACCAAACCAAACAAGTTTACCCCGTTTCATCACTGCCAAAAGTACTTCTTGATAACCTGCAAGTTTGTTTATTTGCTGCCGGACAAATATCTGTGTCGTTTGTTCTATGTAACTAATTCTTCGCACATTTAATTATAATTATTTTGCGCATGTGGTTGCGTCTGTGGGTCTCACCAATAGCTCACTAGACAAACCAACCATGCAAAAGAAAACATTAGTAGATGACATTCCTTTATATTGAGGTTATCTTCTTATAGAAGCTTCATGGCACGTCATCTATCAATCAATCAATAAACCCATAACCCTTCAGGGTCGTAGGGGTACCACATTGGATGCTTCAGCACACAGAGTCCTCCAGCGAATTCTATCGTCAGCGATGCGGATGAGTGTGGAAATATCTAGCCCTGTCCATTCCTTGATGTTGTCTGTCCATGTCTTTATTTGTCCTCCTCTGCTTCTTCCACCCTCGACAGTTCCCTGCAGTATTGTTTTTGACAAGGAATCGTGCCTGCATACATGTCCGAACCATGCTAGTTTTCGTCGTTTCACTATTGAAAGCAATGGCTCCTGGACACCTGCACACATCTCTACTTTATTTCTTACGTACACATTGGTCTTATGTTCCCTATAGGAAATTCGTAGAATTCTTCTGTAGCATTTATACTCGAAAGCTTGTAATCTTCTCTCCATGTCCGCAGTGAGTGTCCAATTCTCACAACCATCTATACAATCCCGTAGTTGTTGTAACCTTCGATAACAGTTACCATTTTGTTCCGAAAGGCCGACGTTGTGCTTGAACGAGGACGGGAACGACGTGGGTGGGCGAAACAACCAAGAAACTTGTCGCAAGAGTCAGAGTTGTGCCCTGATGTCGACGTCTGTTTCGGCGGCATTAGACTCGAAACACCATCGTGTCGGATGGCTGTTCGAACAGAGGGAGGAGTACTGATGGGAATGCCCCAAGTATGTGAAACCAATTTCTAATCAAGAATCAAGAACTAATTCTTCACAAACATTTAGTTCACGTGAGTTTCCGATAGTGATAGTGTGTTAGTCGTCGTGCAGTAAACAATCTTTGATTGTTTTCTACGTAAGTACTATCTTCACAAACATATGTAGCACTTCTTGTATTCAAAGTCCTGAATGTTTCTCTTTCTATGAAATAATTGAGTTTCCATCTTTCACGTCCGTATACAAGTACACTTAGCACTATCGATCTGAATAGATTGATCTTTACTATAATACTGATCTTACTTTTCCAAACCAGATTCAACCTTGACATGGCAGCCATTGCCATCTCGAATCTTAGCTTATTCTCATTTCCTGAGTTGCCATCATCAAATATTTGAGACAAGAGATATTTGAAGGTGCTAACTACTTCAAGTTGTGGCCATTCGTGGGAGCTTGTTAAGTATCAAAAGTCAAAAGTTTGACAGTTGTTGACAAGTGAGGTATGTTTAACAAAAGTTGACGTCAATAAAACGGTTTTTTGTCATTTTCCAGAACGCGCGTCTACAACATATTTCGCTTGTTTACGTAATGTGAATGAAGTTACATATTATGCAACTGTTCATTCCAAGTTTGTTATAGTGCGCACAATTGTCGTGCCATCAATGAAATTTCGTCACCGACAGACCGTGTTAAAATGGCTAGTAGTAGCGGAGATTTAATTCCAGGACTGAGCATCGGAGAATAGATGATCATAGAGCCTAGTTTAGGGGGAGGGGGAAGGGTGTTAGTGGGTTGCGTTAGACCAAATTATAATCGTATCCCCTCTCCCCAAATTCTAGAAATCTCGTATTGCATCGTTATCGGATGTAGGCAAGTTCAGCCTTGATTCAGCAACCCTTTTGCTAATAGAAAATAACCGGTATAAAGTATAACATTACAAAGTAATAAACTATTGCATTATGCGATCACAAACTACTAAAAAAATTACGATCGGACAATTATTTTTAAAAAACCGAGCGCTGGTAGGCACGCGTCTAGGGAAAGGACCCTGTTTTTTTCTACATTAATGAAGTTTGGACTTTTACACATTCAGAAAATAATGTTTTTCGAACTGTTTCTGCTAAATATTGGGAGGAGGTGGTTCTGAATTAGTGACATATTGAAAAGGGGTTGGGGTCAAAAATTGCCCAAGAAATTGCTGGAGTAAGTTATGGCAGCCCCCAAAGTATTACCCCTATGATACACCTCACTCTGCCCTCTGTACTTAGTTTGTTCCTTTCGTGCCACAGGCTGCACATATGGCAGAGATTTTGATTCTTCATGCGTTGTGGTCCGCTGGCTGTACTTTTAATTCTTGCATGGACTTGCAACCTATTATTGCTTGGATGGGCTTGCAACCTATTATTTCTTGCATGGACTTGCAACCTATTATTTCTTGCATGGACTTGCAACCTATTATTTCTTGCATGGACTTGCATCCTATTATTTCTTGCATGGACTTGCAACCTATTATTTCTTGCATGGACTTGCAACCTATTATTTCTCCTTCTATAGTACTTTTTTATGGATATTTTGGAGATTTGTTTCTTTTCGCCTCAGGTGTCCACACAAAGGCTTGCTATTCAGTCAGTTTTCATCTAGCTATTTCCATCTGCGCCTTCTTATAACATTTGAAACATATTCTTGGTGTGTTTTATTTCTTAGGATTTGTGATGAAATCACTCCATTTTATGTTCAGCAAATTTTGGAGACATTTGTTTTCAAAGCTATTGAACTGTTGGTCTGTTACCTGTGTTGATTTCCACATTTTAATATCATACGACAAAGATGAAATAACACATAACTTGAATAGTTCTAACTTGGTGTTTCTTCCTAAGTCTGTGGATGTCCAGATGCTCGTTAGTTTAGTGAATGTGTTTTCTGATACTGCTACGGTGGGAATGTGTTTCTTTCATTGTGTCACCGGCTGCAGATATACTGCTACCGAAGTAAGTCAAGGTGGAGACTTTTTCCAGTATTTGGTTGTTTCCTGTGATATTATTTGATGATTTGATGAGTTGGAGAGTTTCATGATTTTTTTATTTGGATGTGTTGATCTGGAGCCCAATGGTTTCTGCGAGTGTGTATAGCTTGTTGCTTGTAATCTTGTGTTTGTTAGTGAGTGGAGTCCAAGATCGATGTCATCTGCAAAAAGAAGGTCAGTTAAGTTATTAAGTGCTTGATTTTTCATCTGGAGCTGTTTCACGCATGATCCAATCGATGAGAACCGCAAACAGCATTGGCGATAATATACAGTCTTGTTTTACTCCTGTGTCGACATTGGCGATAATATACAGTCTTGTTTTACTCCTGTGTCGACATTAAACCATTCTGAATTTCTTGATTCTTTTCTTACACAACAGGTTGCTTATTTGGTAGAGGGCTTATATGATGTTTATATATTTTTGTTGAAATCCTTAAATCTTAAAGATTTCCTACAGTGCGGGATAATATATGCTGTCGAAAGCCTTTTAGAAGTCTACAAAGTTTATTAGGTGACTGAAACTTAATCGAATTCTCTATAATAGTTCTGAGAGTAAAGATGTGATCTACACATAAACGATTAGGTCTAAAGCCAGCTTGCTCTTCTCGAAATCTGTGATCAACAGCTTTTTTCATTATTTGCATTTGGATACTACAAAACATTTTTCCTGGAATCGATAGCAAATTAATCCCACGCCAGTTGTTGCAATTTGACATGTCTCCTTTCTTTGATAATTTAAAGATTACATCAGATTTCCAGTCTATTGGGGGGGGGGGAGGGGGAATTATGTTTACCACACATCATTCATTATAGCCATCAGGTGACATAAGGAGTTGTGGTCTGCTGATTTCAGCATTTCACCTGAGATTTCAACATTTTCACATGCCTTCTTGATTTTCCATTTCTTGATCGCTTGTTTCATTTCATGTAATGAGATATTGCCGTATGATGTATTTTTTGTAGGCATAATTTCTTCTCATTCAAAATTTGGCGATGTTGTTGGAAGTACTACATCACATTAACGTTCCAATATTGGAAGTACTACATCACACTAAAGTTCCAATATTGGAAGCACTACTTAGCACTAACGTTCCAGTATTGGAAGTACTACATTATGCTAAAGTTCCATTATTGGAAGTACTACATTATGCTAAAGTTCCAGTGTTGGAAGTACTACATTATGCTAAAGTTCCAGTATTGGAAGTACTACATCACACTAAAGTTCCAATATTGGAAGCACTACTTCACACTAACGTTCCAGTATTGGAAGTACTACATCATAGTAAAGTTCATGTGTTAGAGAACGTGCGCAGAAGAAGAATATTGACATAGTGATACAACAAAGAATGATGAGAGGAATGATGAAAATACCATGGACAGCCAAGAAAACTAATGCAGAGGTTCTCATTGATGCTGGCATAATAAGATCAATCATATCAAACATTAGGGGCAGACAGTCAAGGTTTCTAGGGCATGTGCTGAGAAGAACACAGCTTGAACAATTAATAACCACAGGAAAGATCAAAAGGAGAAGAGATAGGGGTCGACAAAGAGAAAAGTTACTGGATGGGCTTGTATCGTGGCACGGTAGAAGCTCACCAACCAAGTTTATTAACAACACAATAGACAGATAGTCGTGGAGAAACATGATCGCCTACGGCAGTCGGCATGGCACTTGATTGATTGATTGATAACAAAATTTTCACGTTGAAAATGTGATAGGAAAATTGGGAAATTCCCTGTGCGTGACAGTTTAGAATTTTTGTCATGTGGTGCATGCACTGTGTGGCACCACGGTGAGTGTGCGGTGCCTGTTTTGAAGCTATCTGTGAAACGCATATCTTGCATTGATAAGGTTGTTCACAAATCTATATTGTAATGTTAGTTTACTGTCACTTCTAGCATAGTTGTGTAGATTTGTTGTTTATGTTAAATTACAGAACCCATTATCCCAACATAACACACTCATATTGCTAGATGTTACTGGGCTAGTGTTGTTTAAGATGGCGACGTAAACAGGATGATACACACATTCTAAAAGACAACATTATAAATGATGAACTTGCAGCAACTGTGATACACAAATCTATCTTGATTGAAACTAAAATGCATATCATATACTCAATCTGCATAACAACATTGTATTATCACAATGTCAGACATGGACTAAAGAACAAGAGAGAAAGTTTACTACGTGGGAAATGAGATGTCTAAGAAAAGCAGCAAAACAGAACAAGAAGAAATCATGTGAGGAATGAAGAGATTGCAAGAAATGTTGGAACAACGTCTGTGGTAAAAATATTGAATAACAGAGATTAAATGATTTGGTTACTTAATGAGAATGTACCCTTATTGGTCAGAGGCAAGAGTATACAATATGAAAATGAAGACAGAAACATTGACAGGAAAACCAAGAGGAAGGTGGATTGAAGATATTACCAATTTCCTGAGACATTGAGTCTACGAGACCAATGTCCCAGTATTACTGCGTATCAACCAACCAAACGTGCGATAGCTCGAGAACCGGTCATCATTCAATCCTACGACTTATTACAACGATACATACTATCTTCATGTAATATTGTTACAATGTATTCTAAATAGCAAATATTAAAACCAATTTTTGTTACAATATCTAGTAACAATATTACATGAGCATAATTTCTATCGCTTCTTAGTTTTGTTACAATATCTAGTAACAATATTACATGAGCATAGTTTCTATCGCTTCTTAGTTTTGTTACAATATCTAGTAACAATATTACATGAGCATAGTTTCTATCGCTTCTTAGTTTTGTTACAATATCTAGTAACAATATTACATGAGCATAGTTTCTATCGCTTCTTAGTTTTGTTACAATATCTAGTAACAATATTACATGAGCATAGTTTCTATCGCTTCTTAGTTTTGTTACAATATCTAGTAACAATATTACATGAGCATAGTTTCTATCGCTTCTTAGTTTTGTTACAATATCTAGTAACAATATTACATGAGCATAGTTTCTATCGCTTCTTAGTTTTGTTACAATATCTAGTAACAATATTACATGAGCATAGTTTCTATCGCTTCTTAGTTTTGTTACAATATCTAGTAACAATATTACATGAGCATAGTTTCTATCGCTTCTTAGTTTTGTTACAATATCTAGTAACAATATTACATGAGCATAGTTTCTATCGCTTCTTAGTTTTGTTACAATATCTAGTAACAATATTACATGAGCATAGTTTCTATCGCTTCTTAGTTTTGTTACAATATCTAGTAACAATATTACATGAGCATAGTTTCTATCGCTTCTTAGTTTTGTTACAATATCTAGTAACAATATTACATGAGCATAGTTTCTATCGCTTCTTAGTTTTGTTACAATATCTAGTAACAATATTACATGAGCATAGTTTCTATCGCTTCTTAGTTTTGTTACAATATCTAGTAACAATATTACATGAGCATAGTTTCTATCGCTTCTTAGTTTTGTTACAATATCTAGTAACAATATTACATGAGCATAGTTTCTATCGCTTCTTAGTTTTGTTACAATATCTAGTAACAATATTACATGAGCATAGTTTCTATCGCTTCTTAGTTTTGTTACAATATCTAGTAACAATATTACATGAGCATAGTTTCTATCGCTTCTTAGTTTTGTTACAATATCTAGTAACAATATTACATGAGCATAGTTTCTATCGCTTCTTAGTTTTGTTACTGTAACAATCGGGTATCCTCTGACATTTTACTTATATATGTTTATCACAGCAAAATCTCCCTTCTCAGCATCTCACCGGGAAGTTTTTTACACTTATTCTTCTAAAGCGACTGATACTGCTTGCGGAACGTCCTGCCAGAGTCAAAGTGTGGTTTCACAACAAAAAGAGCCACTACCGACATAATGTTTACTCTTCGTCAACTACAGGAAACATGTGTGAACATGGTAAGCCACTCTATATGACTTTCGTGGATCTAAATAAGGCTTTTGACACTGTTTGCAGACCAGCTCTATATAGGATTCTAAAATATACTGGTCATCCACCGAAACTACTAGACTTGGTTACTTTCTTTCATGAAGACATGCACGCAAAAACGTATCGTTCGAGGGCAATACGTCTGATAGCTGTGCAGTAAAGACTGGAGCAAAGCAGAGATGCGTCAGCCTCCAGCCTCTTTGGAATTTTCTTCGCAGCTCTTCTGAAACATGCTCTTGCAAATGCAATGGTGATGTTTTCATTTGCACCCGTTACGATGGATCACTTTTCAACTTAGCTCAGCGCGTCTCAGACTAAAACAGAAATACTCATCAGAGAACTTCCCTTCGCGGCTGATGCAGCACTAGTGGCACACAGTGAGCCCCCATTGCAGTCCCAAATTGACAACATGGCAAATGTCTACGAGCTGTTTTCGATGACAATAAGTATCACTAAAATTGTGGCAATTTGTCAGGGATCTACAGTACCAACAAACATCACCTTAAACAATACTCACATACAGCAGGTCGACAACGTTTCCTACCTAGTATCCACAATTACATCCACCCTTTCCCTGGACAATGATATAAACGCACGTACAGGGAAATTGGCTACCATTTTTAGCGGGCTGTCAAAGCCAGGTTGGAAAAACTATAAGCTAAAATTGAAAACATAGATATAAATGTATCAAACATGCGTGCTGAGTACACTATACTACAGATGTATCAAACATGCGTGCTGGCTACACTATACTACAGATGTATCAAACATGCGTGCTGGCTACACTATAGTACAGATGTATCAAACATGCGTGTTGAGTACACTATACTACGGATCTGAAACATGGACTACCTACACCAAACATGAGACTTAACATCTTTCATCTAAGATGTCTCCGCAAGATCTTAAACATCAAATGACACGACTGGATCACCAACATGGAAGTGTTGCGCCACACTCAGCTACCATCTGTCATGGAAACACTCAATATAAATAGATGGCTTTGGCTGGGTCACGTTCGTAGAATGCCAAACTACCGCATCCCAAAACAAGTATTATTTGGAGAACTGACTGAAGGCCATCGAGCCCACGGTAGACCAATGCTGAAGTATACAGATATCTGCAAATCCTCAATGAAAGACTTCCACATAGAATCCAAAAACTGGGGAAGCAAGGCCGAAACTCGGGATGTCTGGAGGCAGAACCTGCGTGCGGGAGCAGCATTGTTGAGAAATAATATGTTTAAAGATATGGAAGAAACAAAGAGAAAGGCGCAAACAAAAATATTCCGTTGCTGTGATATGATCGCTTGAAAAATCCCAATTCCTGGGAAATATTCAACGAATTATTTCTTCTTATTTCTAAATGACCGTCAGCAAGATGTGAAAGACCAAAAATACATACATTTCAGCAGATAGAGAGAAAAGACAACAGATAGATTGATGGATGGATCAATGGATGAATGGATGGATAAGACTATGTGTAGTTGGCGTAGATAGTGGTTCTATTCTATGAATCACGAACTAGAAATGCACGGCCTAGTTGAAACACGGGCAGATTTAGACAAGTTAAGCCATCAATGCCATCGTTCATCAAGTCTAGTCTTACAGAGTTTGACTAATAATAATATGTATGTGTGTGTGATGTTGCATTGTTACACTAATAATAATACTCACCTGGGAGACAGGTAATGAAGTTCTACTGGTAAACATCTAACACACTATCACTGTCGGGTGCCTACATGATTTAATATAAACAACAAATCACGGAATATAATCATACAAATGACAATACAAAGGACATAATCGATGTTTCGGACCTAAAGGCCTTTGTCAGGATACACAAATAACATACAAACATAAAAATACAAAGAGGAAGAAATGAATACAGAATAAGCGTGTCCGAGTGAAATATGGTAGTGAGATACCGGAAGGATACGAACAGGAAGTACACAAAGATGATAATACAGGTGAAACGAGAAGAGCAAAACGATGACGTAAATGACGGCACAAAATGAATATAAAGACAAAGACCAATCCGACCGGAAACTAAGCGAAAGAGTGGTCGGAATTCAGTCCAAATGGCTTGATGGTACCCAACTCAAAAATGAGACGATTTTCTAGGGCGTACCTAGATCTATCATCGGTGGTGCAGGATCTGATGGTAGTGACCTGATTGTCAAGGACACCCCAGTGACCATCGCCGTTGAAGTGATTGGCCGCAGGAGTGGGTGTTCTGTGCTTAATGGCATGCAGGTGGTTACAGAAGCGGTCGCTCAATCTAAGGCCAGTCTCACCAATATATTGCTTACCGCAGCGTTTGCATATGATTACGTAAATAACATTACGGGATTCACATGTAAAGGCCTCATCGATGGAGAAAATAGCCTTGGGAAATGAGATGGAGCGCATCTGGACCACAAAAGGACATGTGTAACAACGACCGCGTGAGCAACGAACGGTACCGAAATGCTCAGGTGCAGAAGACCTGAGGTGGCTGTGGACCAAGATGTCCTTCAGATATTTTGTCGCGCCTATAAGCCACCAGAGGTAAGTTGTGGAAAGCTGCACGGGTGTCAGAATCAGATTGCAGAAGAGAATAATGTTTAAGCAGGATGCGACGGACAGTCGAGTTATGGGGATGGAAGGTAAGAACCAGTTTAACCCTATCAGAGGAGGAGGAAGAACCCTGGGAATTATTCAAGGTATCAAGGCGAGATAGCTGGCGTACACGGAGCCAAGCCAATGAAAGAATGCTGTCAGGGAAGGAGCGTCTACGGAAGAACTCAATCATCTCAGAGGATTTGTCGAGAAAATCGTCGTCATCGCTACATAAGCGACGAAGGCGAAGAAGCTGTGAGTAAGGTAGAGAGTTACGACAGGCGGGAGGATGAGAAGAAGTGTAGAGCAGAAAGCCATGTGCATCAGTAGGTTTGTAGTAGACTGATGTGCTGAGGTATAGGGGATGAATAGTGACAATGATGTCCAGGAAATGGACAGAGGTGGTGGAAATGGTAAATGTGAATTTAATAGAGGGGTTGAAATTGTTGATGAAGCGGGACAGTTCTGTTTCAGTCATGTCAGTAATATGTGGAAAAGAGATGGAAATGGGCCATCCTAGGTCGACCAAATTAGATGTTCTAGATGTCCCAAGCATAGCTAGGTCCTATCTTGGTGCCCATGGCAACTCCACTGATCTGATCGAAAAAATGACCATCGAATTCAAAAGAGTTGAGTGTGAGCGCCAGTTCAGCAAGGCGGATAAGGGTGGGAGTAGATACAGAAGGATGTGGACTCTTGTCCAGAAAGAACTGCAAAGCCCTGAGACCGTCGGCATGGGGTATTGAAGTGTACAGAGAGCAAACATCAAGCAAGAACAGACGATAGGTGCGGTCAGAAGACAAATGCACATAAGAAAAAATGGTTAGGGCATGCTTGGTGTCTTTCAATAATGAAGGTAGTTGTTCGACTAAGGGCTGGAAAATGCTGTCAAGGAAGTCAGAGATGCGCTCAGTCGGACAAGAGCAAGCTGATACAATAGGTCTGCCTGGATTCAATTCCTTGTGGATTTTAGGCAACATATAGAAGGCGAGTTTGCCTAAACAGCTTTTATCGATGCAAAGAGCCTTGGCAATGATGGGAAGGTGGTTGTCCAGGATAAGGGTGTTCACAGTGTTGTTGGCCACCTTCTGGTTGGATACCGTCGAGTCTGATGTGCGAGCAGTGTAGAAAGAGGGGTTTGAGAGTTGTAGTTGGCCCCATCCTTAGCTGGTTTGATGACAATATCATTCCGGCGGCGAAGATTCGCCAAGGCTCGAGATTCGTCAGGGGTGATGTTGGAGCGTTTGATGCGGCTGTGATGAAGTGATTGGATGTCATGGAGGGGTGTTTTTGATATAAAGATCAATAGCCTCGGATGCACCAGGTTTTGGAGTCCAAGAATGTTTCTTCTGTTCATATCGAGAGAACAAATCATCAGTGGTAGATGACGCTTTGCCAAAGAAATGGTAATGCAGCCGAAGACAACGATGGTAGCGGTGGATATCCTGAAGAAGCGAGTATTGATCATATGCAGGACGGAGAGGGACGAACTTGAGGCCCTTGTTAAGGACAGAAATTTCACTGCCAGAGAGACTCAGGTCAGGAGGAATGCAGACCACCCGGGTATTAGTGGTATTAAGGCAAGGCAGGGGTAAATTAGCTGCCGCAGTATGACTAGAACGGGGGAAAACAATGTGAGATGTGGAGTGGATGGAATTAAGTTTACTGTGGTGATGATTGCACATAAACTGATACAACTGTCCATTGAGAACGTGGATAATACCCCGAATGAGGGAGTAGAGTAGAATGTTGTGGTTAGTAACGGACTGTAAACTCTGTAACAGTAAGACTTTAGAAGTTTCCAAGTCAGATAAGAGATGGGTGTGGTTGGAAGATATAATGCGCATGCGTTGAAACACGCATTTGTCGTCAAGGTGTTGGAGTAACCGCTGATATAAGAAACCCGCAGACGGATGAAAGTTAGAGTTACATAAGTTAAAGTTAAAGTTAAAGTGAAAGTTAAAGTTAATAAACATACACAACCCAATCAACAAAACACAACCTTAAAACCAAAATGAGTCTCAACCCACCACCACACTAAATCACTACATACATAACCACAAGACCAGAACCAGACAGGACACCAAAAGACAGCAGACATGACAGGAATAAAACACATAAACCCTCAAAATTCAGACGACACATAACCACCTAGGTCAGATAAATAATTTAATAAAAACAAGAGTGCAAGAGCGAGGAGTTCTCATACCACATCATAACACTAAAAATTACACCATCAGATAATCACTAATGGGAAGAAATCTCAACCAGACCGGAAAAACAACATAAAATCTAAATTAGACAAGGGAGGGGAGAGGTCCAAAATACTGGTATTATCGTGAGAATGAAGTATGAAAGGCCAATAATACCAGTATATCGAGGCGTACTATCAAGAAACGCAACTATATAAGTATGTAAGGGTATGTAAACTTTCTGAGTGCATGGATATTTATGTGATGTAAAATGTGGATACATGAGTACATGATATGTAAAGCATAGGTGTGTATGGTTATCTATGATATGTATATGTAAAGTTTGTGGGTAAAAGGGTATTAATGATTTGTAAAGTATTTGGGTAAATGGGTATTAAATGATTTGTAAAGTTTGTGGGTAAATGGGTATTAATGATTTGTAAGGAATATAGGTGAATGTGTACTTATGATATGTAAAGTATATGGGTGAATGTGTACTTATGATATGTAAAGTATATGGGTGAATGTGTACCTATGATATGTAAAGTATATGGGTGAATGTGTACCTATGATATGTAAAGTATAGGGGTGAATGTGTACCTATGATATGCAAAGTATATGGGTGAATGTGTACCTATGATATGTAAAGTATATGGGTGAATGTGCACCTATGATATGTAAGGCATATATGGATGCAGGTGCATTTTTTCATATATAAGGTATATGGGTGCATGCATATTTTATCATTTGTAAAATTTATGAATGCATGTGTATTTTTTCATGTTTAATATATGAAGGCATGTAAATAAGTATGACTATGTGTGTAGTATGACTATATGTATATATGTGCTTAATGGAAAAGTAGTATATATGTATATAAGCATTCAAGCCTTTTTCTGTGTTTATTTTTTGTTTTCTAAATTTAGTTATTGAATGTTTAAAAAAAAAAAAAAAAAAAAAAAAAAAAATATAAAATAAATAAAATAAAAATAAAATAAAAAAAAAAAAAAAAAAAAAAAAAAAAAATTTCTCCACAGAATCTACAAGTTCAGCCAAACCTTTGGATTCCAACAATCATCACTTGCTAGGAGGAGAACCAAGACCAACGAGCCTAACACCAGAGGCACCACGAAAAACAAACAAGTCCTTCTTAGGACTACATCCCAATCCCCCAATATTCCTTTTGTCCATATAAGGACACGTAGACCAGAACCCAGGTCAAATCACCAGTCCCTAACAGGACAACCCAGGCCATTGGGCCACAATATACGCCCCGATATAACTAAAGGAAAACCATTCCACAGTTGAAAGGGGCGTGTCTGACTCTAGACAGACAAATCCACCAGCTAACAAACAAACAATGAAAGTTAGAGGTAATAAAGCCTTTGGGTATAATGTGACGACGACCACGCGTGACAAGAAAATAGCGGTAACAATGGAATTTGGTTTTCTTGAATGTAACAAAGGCGAGGTCAGTGGCTGAATGATGAATGTCCTGCAGTAGAAGGCTGAAACAAACAATGGCGTAGTGCCGGATGCGGCGAATAGTGGCGGAAGAGATAGATGAAAATGAAGCTGAACTAAATACTAACACATAAATGTACGTACAAGGCGAGTGGTTGCAGTGGATAGATAATCAATAAAAGGTAGTAATGCTAGTAGAACAGAACATTGTTACACTATCGTGTTACATTAAGTGTCAGTGTTACTTAATCTAGGGAGACTGGCCCTTACTAAATAACCCAGGGAGAGGGGTGTCATTGCACAAATAAACTAGGGAGAGTGGAGTCATTACTAAATACGTTCAGGAGAGTTATTACTGCAAACTTAAAAGATAAATGTACCTTTAGTGAATAACTTAGAGGGAAGAGTCAATACTAAATAAGTTAGGGGGTGAGTATCATTATGTTATTACTAATAAACTTACAGAGAAAGAGGTGTCATTACGAAATAAATTAGAGAGAAGAGTTGTTGGTAAATAACTTTGGGAGGGAAGTGTCATTACTAAATAACTTAAAGAGAAAGAGGTTTTATTACTAAATAACGTACATAGAAAGAGGTATCATTACTAAATAACGTACATAGAAAGATGTATCATTACTAAATAACGTACATAGAAAGAGGTATCATTACTAAATAACGTACATAGAAAGAGGTATCATTACTAAATAATGTACAAAGAAAGAGGTATCATTACTAAATTACGTACATAGAAAGAGGTATCATTACTAAATAACGTACATAGAAAGAGGTATCATTACTAAATAACGTACATAGAAAGAGGTATCATTACTAAATAACGTACATAGAACGAGGTATCATTACTAAATAACGTACATAGAAAGAGGTATCATTACTAAATAACGTACAAAGAAAGAGGTATCATTACTAAATAACGTACATAGAAAGAGGTATCATTACTAAATAACGTACATAGAAAGAGGTATCATTACTAAATAACGTACATAGAAAGAGGTATCATTACTAAATAACGTACATAGAAAGAGGTATCATTATTAAATAACGTACATAGAAAGAGGTATCATTATTAAATAACGTACATAGAAAGAGGTATCATTACTAAATAACGTACATAGAAAGAGGTATCATTACTAAATAACGTACATAGAAAGAGGTATCATTACTAAATAACGTACATAGAAAGAGGTATCATTACTAAATAACGTACATAGAAAGAGGTATCATTACTAAATAACGTACATAGAAAGAGGTATCATTACTAAATAATGTACAAAGAAAGAGGTATCATTACTAAATTACGTACATAGAAAGAGGTATCATTACTAAATAACGTACATAGAAAGAGGTATCATTACTAAATAACGTACATAGAAAGAGGTATCATTACTAAATAACGTACATAGAAAGAGGTATCATTATTAAGTAACGTACATAGAAAGAGGTATCATTATTAAATAACGTACATAGAAAGAGGTATCATTACTAAATAACGTACATAGAAAGAGGTATCATTACTAAATAACGTACATAGAAAGAGGTATCATTACTAAATAACGTACATAGAAAGAGGTATCATTACTAAATAACGTACATAGAAAGAGGTATCATTACTAAATAACGTACAAAGAAAGAGGTATCATTACTAAATAACGTACATAGAAAGAGGTATCATTACTAAATAACGTACATAGAAAGAGGTATCATTACTAAATAACGTACATAGAAAGAGGTATCATTACTAAATAACGTACATAGAAAGAGGTATCATTATTAAATAACGTACATAGAAAGAGGTATCATTATTAAATAACGTACATAGAAAGAGGTATCATTACTAAATAACGTACATAGAAAGAGGTATCATTACTAAATAACGTACATAGAAAGAGGTATCATTACTAAATAACGTACATAGAAAGAGGTATCATTACTAAATAACGTACATAGAAAGAGGTATCATTACTAAATAACGTACATAGAAAGAGGTATCATTACTAAATAATGTACAAAGAAAGAGGTATCATTACTAAATTACGTACATAGAAAGAGGTATCATTACTAAATAACGTACATAGAAAGAGGTATCATTACTAAATAACGTACATAGAAAGAGGTATCATTACTAAATAACGTACATAGAAAGAGGTATCATTATTAAATAACGTACATAGAAAGAGGTATCATTATTAAATAACGTACATAGAAAGAGGTATCATTACTAAATAACGTACATAGAAAGAGGTATCATTACTAAATAACGTACATAGAAAGAGGTATCATTACTAAATAACGTACATAGAAAGAGGTATTATTACTAAATAACGTACATAGAAAGAGGTATTATTACTAAAAAACGTATAGAGAAAGAGGTATCATTACTAAATAATGTACAAAGAAAGAGGTATCATTACTAAATTACGTACATAGAAAGAGGTATCATTACTAAATAACGTACATAGAAAGAGGTATCATTACTAAATAACGTACATAGAAAGAGGTATCATTACTAAATAACGTACATAGAAAGAGGTATCATTATTAAATAACGTACATAGAAAGAGGTATCATTATTAAATAACGTACATAGAAAGAGGTATCATTACTAAATAACGTACATAGAAAGAGGTATCATTACTAAATAACGTACATAGAAAGAGGTATCATTACTAAATAACGTACATAGAAAGAGGTATTATTACTAAATAACGTACATAGAAAGAGGTATTATTACTAAAAAACGTATAGAGAAAGAGGTATTATTACTAAATAACTTAGAGACAAGCCTCATTGCTACTTAATTTGGGTAGAGAAGTGTCATTATTAAAATCTTACAGAGTAAAAGGTGTTATTACTAAATAACTGATAAAGAAATAGGTGTCATTACTAAATAATCTAGAGAGAAATTTGTCTAGGATAAGAATTGATAGTGTAACAATGAGATATGTTAGACATCCCAAACACACGAAAACTCATATAACAACTTCCCAAACACACGAATACGCATAGAACAACATTCCAAACACAAGAATACGCATAGAACAACATTCCAAACACACGAATACGCATAGAACAACATTCCAAACACACGAATACGCATAGAACAACATTCCAAACACACGAATACGCATAGAACAACATTCCAAACACACGAATACGCATAGAACAACATTCCAAACACACGAATACTCATAGAACAACATTCCAAACACAAGAATACGCATAGATTAACATTCCAAACACAAGAATACGCATAGAACAACATTCCAAACACACGAATACGCATAGAACAACATTCCAAACACACGAATACGCATAGAACAACATTCCAAACACACGAATACTCATAGAACAACATTCCAAACACAAGAATACGCATAGAACAACATTCCAAACACACGAATACGCATAGAACAACATTCCAAACACACGAATACGCATAGAACAATATTCCAAACACACGAATACGCATAGAACAACATTCCAAACACACGAATACGCATAGAACGACATTCCAAACACAAGAATACTCATAGAACAACATTCCAAACACAAGAAAACTCATAGAACAACATTCCAAACACAAGAAAACTCATAGAACAACATTCCAAACACACGAATACGCATAGAACAACATTCCAAACACACGAATACGCATAGAACAACATTCCAAACACAAGAATACTCATAGAACAACATTCCAAACACACGAATACGCATAGAACAACATTCCAAACACAAGAATACTCATAGAACAACATTCCAAACACAAGAAAACTCATAGAACAACATTCCAAACACAAGAAAACTCATAGAACAACATTCCAAACACAAGAAAACTCATAGAACAACATCCCACACACACGAATACTCATAGAACAACATTCCAAACACAAGAAAACTCATATAACAACTTCCCAAACACACGAATACGCATAGAACAACATTCCAAACACAAGAATACGCATAGAACAACATTCCAAACACACGAATACGCATAGAACAACATTCCAAACACACGAATACGCATAGAACAACATTCCAAACACACGAATACGCATAGAACAACATTCCAAACACACGAATACGCATAGAACAACATTCCAAACACACGAATACTCATAGAACAACATTCCAAACACAAGAATACGCATAGATTAACATTCCAAACACAAGAATACGCATAGAACAACATTCCAAACACACGAATACGCATAGAACAACATTCCAAACACACGAATACGCATAGAACAACATTCCAAACACACGAATACTCATAGAACAACATTCCAAACACAAGAATACGCATAGAACAACATTCCAAACACACGAATACGCATAGAACAACATTCCAAACACACGAATACGCATAGAACAACATTCCAAACACACGAATACGCATAGAACAACATTCCAAACACACGAATACGCATAGAACGACATTCCAAACACAAGAATACTCATAGAACAACATTCCAAACACAAGAAAACTCATAGAACAACATTCCAAACACAAGAAAACTCATAGAACAACATCCCACACACACGAATACTCATAGAACAACATTCCAAACACAAGAAAACTCATAGAACAACATTCCAAACACAAGAAAACTCATAGAACAACATTCCAAACACAAGAAAACTCATAGAACAACATTCCAAACACAAGAAAACTCATAGAACAACATTCCAAACACAAGAAAACTCATAGAACAACATTCCAAACACAAGAAAACTCATAGAACAACATCCCACACACACGAATACTCATAGAACAACATTCCAAACACAAGAAAACTCATAGAACAACATTCCAAACACAAGAAAACTCATAGAACAACATTCCAAACACAAGAAAACTCATAGAACAACATTCCAAACACAAGAAAACTCATAGAACAACATTCCAAACACAAGAAAACTCATAGAACAACATTCCAAACACAAGAAAACTCATAGAACAACATTCCAAACACAAGAAAACTCATAGAACAACATTCCAAACACAAGAAAACTCATAGAACAACATTCCAAACACAAGAAAACTCATAGAACAACATTCCAAACACAAGAAAACTCATAGAACAACATTCCAAACACAAGAAAACTCATAGAACAACATTCCAAACACAAGAAAACTCATAGAACAACATTCCAAACACAAGAAAACTCATAGAACAACATTCCAAACACAAGAAAACTCATAGAACAACATTCCAAACACAAGAAAACTCATAGAACAACATTCCAAACACAAGAAAACTCATAGAACAACATTCCAAACACAAGAAAACTCATAGAACAACATTCCAAACACAAGAAAACTCATAGAACAACATTCCAAACACAAGAAAACTCATAGAACAACATTCCAAACACAAGAAAACTCATAGAACAACATTCCAAACACAAGAAAACTCATAGAACAACATTCCAAACACAAGAAAACTCATAGAACAACATTCCAAACACAAGAAAACTCATAGAACAACATCGAAAACGTTCTCCTTCTGTGCTTTGTCTGGGAATTCTCAGAACATTCTCTCTATTTCGCAGGATATTGATAAAGTGATCTAGCAGCTGATACAGAGTTAACGTGACCAACCAATAACCACCATCTAATATCTGTACAGCGTTTCCTCTCGAGGCTGATTTCAGGGTTAATAACAGCCTCAAGGTTATCTAACAACATCAGCAATGGATGATTCTGAGGATACGCTGGGAACTATTGGTCATACTTCGGACTCACTCACCGTCGTTGAGGAGGGTGAACGACGGGAGTTCCTGAGAGGAACATTTAGTATCATGGAGTTTGACGGGAACAGCAAAGACCAGCTGGATCGACTAAAGGTTTGTGTGTGTGTCTCGTCTTCTCTGACCAGCTCGATCGACTAAAGGTTTGTATGTGTGTCTCGTCTTCTCTGAACATCTGAGTCGACTAAAGGTTTGTATGTGTGTCTCGTCTTCTCTGAACATCTGAGTCGACTAAAGGTTTGTGTGTGTGTCTCGTCTTCTCTGAACATCTGAGTCGACTAAAGGTTTGTGTGTGTGTCTCGTCTTCTCTGACCAGCTCGATCGACTAGAGGTTTGTGTGTGTTTCGTCTTCTCTGACCAGCTGGATCGACTAAAGGTTTGTCTCGTCTTCTTCTCTGGCAGATATTACATGTCCATAATGATCCATACAGTAAATGCACACATCTCTGTAACACAAATTCAGTTCTCTAGTCTATCCCTATGCTCCCTGTAACACACATCCTATATTCTAACTCAAAATAATTCAATTGAAATACTTGACGTATATTTAATCTCACTTTCAACTTACAGCCCATTTCTCAAATGCTAATTACGGGTGTAACTAGAGAGATAATTAAACAGACAATACAATACTTGTCTGGTCACTAATGGTCCAAAATCTCTGGCTTTTGTACGTTGACCCTTAAAGCTAGTTGGCTTCTGGCATAAGTAAAAGACTTTGAGGCTAAACTAAGGATCATCTCTAAACTGTGACCTTTGTTCTAGTTTCAAGGTATAGCCTAACCTTTCCAGTGTGATTGCAGAAGTTCTAAGTAAAATTAAAGTATGTTATATGAAATGGAATATTAATTTGGCATTATCATTTAGATTAGGGGGGGGGGGGTAAGTGTTAGGATCAGCTATAAATTAAAAAATGAATTAGTTATACAAATTATAATTCTTAATGTAGTTGATATCGTTTGCATCGGGAAATGTCACGGCATCCATTAATTTCATTGGTGTTTCACGGAAATCCGTGACGTCATTTAGTTAAAAATGTCAACATTGTGTGCTAGTTATAATAATACTCACGTGTAAGACATGTAATGAAGTCCTACTGAATGACGACTAACACACTACACACTATCACTAACGGATGTAAATATGGTACATATAACAAAACAAAACACAGAATATAATTTACAAATGACAATACACAGGACACATGTTTTGTTGTAGTCGTCATTCAGTAGGACTCGATTACCTGTCTTTCACGTGAGTATTATTTTCAATTATGTTCTACTAGCAGTACCACCTTCTATTGAATGCTATTTATAGCACATTGAAGAGTTGATTCTTAGTTTTACCGACTTTCATTCATCTCTTGTAACTCCACATGAAACTCAGGCGGTCAAATGTCGCGTTTTCAGAATTTAATGTGTTAACTCAATTTTAAAAAACAGCCAATCAGATACGGTCACTTTGAATATCAATAAGCAGATCCAAGTATTCCACTCTGATTCGGCAGAAAATATGCCTCACACTCCGAATTTCATTGGCTAGCTCAGCTCAAGTGAAGAAAACAGCCAATCATCTCCAACTTTATTAGTTGAACAACAAATGAAAGCAGTCAACATTTCTTCCCATTTAAAATCTACCGGTAGGTTCTCGTCGACATAAACACACAGCTTATCACAATTTGAGCTCAGCACGTAGGGTAACGATAGAGCTCAGCAACGATACAGTTGTCGTCCACATTTTATCACAATCAAGAACCCTACCAAAAGATACACAAACATAAGCAGAAAGTTTATGCTAAATTTAGAACATCACGTAGGACTTGCCAGACATAAGAGAGAGCACACACACACGCACACACACACGCGCACGCACACACACACACACACACACACAGCTTATCACAATCTCAAGTATCATGGTGTGCAGGATTCCGAAAACATAAGCTTGTACAAACATCCAGTGCACCCCCGCCCTCCCCCCATGTATTCACCTCAAAGGGAAAATTCTGTAGAACAATACTTCTTCGGAACTTTATCCGATACAATTACTAAACTCACAATCTACTTGTATAACTGTTGATACTAACTTTTGAAGAACGATATAAATACTTCACCCTAACTAGGTATATCTAACCTGTATATCTGACTAAAATAAAACAAAAACAAATACTCCTCTTGTATACACGTTACAGACGTCTGCCCATGTGGACAGTCCGAAGGTTAGCTCGAAATACTATATTCTCTGAGTTATGAATTCTTCTTCTCCCTTCGATGTAGAAAGTAAAATTGATTTTAGCTCACTATAACCTGTAACTATCTAACTCTCTTTAGCACACGAGTCTTTAAATTTTGCATACTGAATCATGTATTCACGATTTTCATTCCGTTACTTGATTATACAGACTTTTTAGAATACAGTTCAACTGTCTAGCCAGAACTTTTATGTCATTAACAAGCTATTTACCAACTGAGTTTCCTATTTCCTCTCAATGTTATGTGAAATATTCACGCTTCTAACATATTTCTGACCTGAAAAATACACACTATACTACTTTCACTTGCAGACACAAAGTTGTATTTAAGGTAGCACTTACAGACAAAAGTTGTATTTAAGGTAGCACTTGCAGACACAAAGTTGTATTTAACGTAGAAATGTATAGACAATAGTTGTAATGAAGCTAGATAATGTAAGACAATCGCTATATTGAAGACAGCACGTACAGCCAATAGTTATATTTAACGTAACATTTGCAGACAAAAGTTGTATTTTCTGTTGCACTAACAGACATAAGTTGTATTTGTGGTTGCACTGACAATCAAAAGTATTATTCATTGTTGCTCTAGCAAACAAAAGTTATATTTATTGTGGGACTGACAGACAAAAGTTGTATTTATATTTGCACTGATAGATAAACGTGATTTTTAAAGTAGAACATACAGACAAAAGTTGTATTTAAGGCATCACTCAGAGACAAAAGTTGTATTTAAAGAAGCACAGACAAATAAAATGTATAGTTAAGGTTGTACTCACAAACAAACGTTGTATATAAAGTTGTTCTTACACACACAAGTTATGTTATAATTCAGTTAGCACTGACAAACATAAGTTACATTTATTGTAGAACTTACAGAGAATACAACATTTATTGTAGATCTTACAGAGAATACAACATTTATTGTAAAACTTACAGAGAATACAACATTTATTGTAGAACTTACAGAGAATACAACATTTATTGTAGAACTTACAGAGAATACAACATTTATTGTAGAACTTACAGAGAATACAACATTTTCAGGCCAAGTTTATGAGAATCAGGAAAGAAATGAACGGCCTTGACAGTGCTGAGTTTGAAGAGGCTATGCTTCCTATGATGGCAAAGGGAATCAGCTTGAACCACATACAGACAACGTTCAGAAAGATGGACCCATGTGACGAGGGTCAAGTCACTTGGAATGATTTCATTAACTTCGCTATAGAGGTTTGTAGATTACATGTATGTTATTATATAAGAGTTAGTATATATTATTTATGAGGATGTTGATGATGTTCCTCCTTCGCAAGCGAAGGTGCGAATGACATTAAGGAGGATCACGTTTGGAATTATTTATATTGTTGTTTTGTCCTCAGATAGTTGAAGAGTTCCGTGTGAGATCTGAGGACATGTCGAAATGCGAGCAGGAATGTTGTAGGTCTGGGAGATGAACGAAAACATTCTGATTTCTTCCTTTCGTTGTTCTCTCTTTTCAATCGCCTGTTATATTCTATCCTGTACAAAAAGTATACAAATCTCTGTACAAATCTCTGTTATACCTCTCTGAATACCTCTCTGTACATATATCTGTATACATCTCTGTTATACATCTCTGTACACATCTGCGATCTGACTGTTGAAGACCGTACGATCAAGAAATCTAGTTTCCCAAGAGCATGAATCAATTTATGCCGTTGCTTGAGAGATGTGATTATTGAAGCGTTTCTTGTTTCCGTTTCAACACTACACAGCGCCACAGACTGGTCACAACGTCGTTGGGCCGGTCGCATCATCCGTATACAAGACGAACGTCTACCGCTTTTTGTGACCTGGTCAAAAGGTGTAGATTTTTCTTTTTTTTTAAATAAAATTTTACATTTTAAAACAATAAACTTGGGTTTAAAGGTTAGGTAATATGAGTATACAACCTCGCTATAGAGATCAGTCAACGTGAATATGAGTATACATTATCTTCGTTATAAATGGTAGGAACCTCGTTATAACAACCTCGTTATAGAGATCAGTCAAAATGATTATAGCATACATTACGTTCGTTATAAACATTACAAGAACCTCGTTATAACAACCTCGTTATAGAGATCAGTCAACGTAATTATACATTAGCTTCGTTATAAACGTTTGCAGGTGTAATCATTATTGTGGTTATGTTTATTAAATTGTACTTGAGTCTAACTGAGACAGCTAGTAGAATTGTGATGTTCATTGAGTGAACATTTGAATGTATAACCATCTGATTGTTGTTTCTTTTATATATTTCATTGTTTTTCTAAAATACAAATGTATAATTCATTTTGAGGAAAGTCATTTTCATCCTAGGATGTAACCGTATATGCTTGTATTACAATATATGTCCAGCAACAATAATGAAGGCCACGTTTCATGTAATTTTATTCCAATTTTAATATGAATAACACCTATTTTAGTTAAATAAAATTAAACATCCGTTGAGCATTCACGATTTGCAGTGATCTTATTTGGCAGATCTGAATTTATTTATTTTTAAACCCTTTCTTTGTCTCTAGGAGCACAGTAAACGTCTACAGATGAAAGGAACTATGGACGAGATGCCATTTGCTCCTGACGTTATAACAATCAAACATCAACATAAAGATCCATTGACCAGGATCACGTTCATGCCAACGGTTGATGTCAACACGAAACACATCGACTGGGGCATTGGTGAGAGTTGTTATGTGTGACGTGTGTGAACATGACATCATCGGATGATTTCATCATTAGTGACATCAGTAGAAGATCTGTTAATGACATCATCAGATGATTTTGTAGAAACCATGACATCAATAAATGATCACATTCACATGAACAAGTTTAAGACCATTTTCTGGAGCATCCTGAAGATTGCCACTTGAAGCAATAGTTACATAGTGCTGTCGGCGGACAGTAGGCTGTTGTGTGAACGGTACACCAGGAAAACTAATGTAGACATCTGTCAATCATCTACACATTCACAGATATTTTTTCTATTAGAAAATGACAGCCGTACTGGAAAATGTGAACGCTATATCTTTATAACTCTTTCGCATATTTATTATATATGACGGTTTTTTATCTTTTACAATATATATGACAGTTTATAACTTTAACAATATAAATACCCGATTCTTATATATGGAATATGTATGACCGATTCTCATGTTGATAATATTACGAGTGTTTCTCTTGTGTGTGACATGTACGAGGGTTTGGGTAGTGGAACTAAATAGCTGTGCAACCAGTCTTCTTTCACTGTGCCCTTTAGAAGGCTATTATTGAACATGTCCGCCAACTCTCCCAACTCTTCATCCGTTCTTCGACTAATGTCATCGTATCTAATGCCATCTGGTCCTGGTGCTGTGTTTTTTTGTACTTTTCAGTGCCTATCTGATTTCTTCAACTGTGATTAGCATATGGTTTTCTATGCTCAAGTTCTTACACGTGTCTGTGAGCGTTTTCCTGATTTCTTGATATGCCTCCACATTTCTCTGACCAATTTGTGCGGTGTAGTGTGCCAGCAATGCCACACCTTTTGTCTCGTCCGTCTTCTGCCAGACAGGTATCGTCGCTCTGGAAATCGGCAATAGTCACGTGTCTTGTCAGACCATTCATGGACTTGTGTAACCGCCAGAACAATTTTAGTGACTTTTCGCGTGTGATCTCCTTGCAAAATTTGTCCCATTTTGACGCCTTTGCTGACTTTGCAATATCTTTGAATGTTTGGACTAAGATATCTTTCTTCCGTTTCCATTGTGCGACCTCCATGGGCTGAGCCGCAACACGTTTCCGTGCCCTTTGCCTTAGTGATACTGTTTTCCGTTTCTCGCTCCATGTCCTTTGAACCTCTTCGTTCCACCAGGGGGGCCTATCACACACCTGATTTCCCACTACTTGAGCCTTACGTTTGTCTTGTCGAATTCTGCTCACAACATCCACTCCTCTGCGATCATATTTAAAAGATCTTACCTTTGGCCTTATCTGCTTACTTTTGTCATTTTTTAAGAGAACAACACATGGGAGGTGGTCACTGCCATGATGCCCCAGCACGTCCCATTTGCAGATAGCCACAGAAGCTGATGACACCAATGTCAGGTCGATAGCGCTATCATCATCACCATCCCTGCTTGCCATCCTTGTTATACGGCCATCGTTAAAGCACACCAGGTCCGTATCTGTCAGGGCCTCCTCAAGTTCTCTTCCCTGTTTGTTCGAAGCACTATTGCCCCATGATGTACCTTTCGCATGGTAACCACAAAAGAGGATCTGCTTTTCCTGTTCCATTATCTCCCCTAGGATCTTCCTGGGAAGTACCACACCATGATACAAGGCTACAGAATAATAACTATGCAGAATACGATTGGCAAGCTTTTGGAAAAAATTATGGCCCGTAAGGTATCGTGTTATCTTGAAAGAAATAAGTGTTTACCAACATTGTTAGGAGGATATCGCCCAGGAAAGAAGACATGGCAGAATGCAGCCATATTTGCGCAGGATGTTTTTGAGGGGTTCGATTCGCGCATGGAGACATGTGCGGTCGCAATAGACCTTGAGGATGCGTACAATAGGGTGTCCTTGGATATCTTGATGCACCAGCTGTTAAATCTTGCAGTTAATCCTTTTGTCGTGAGTTGGGTTGGCGCCGCCTTGATGCACAGGGTTGTAGTTCTTAAGTGTGGTAACTGGATATCTACACCAACGGTTATTAGCCCTGGCCTGCCACAGGGATCGCCTCTATCTCCTATACTTTTCAATGTATACACAGTACATATCGCTGGCACTAAAATCACAGGTGTTGGCAGAACGATGTCATATGCCGATGATATCCTGGTGTATAGACAGGGCAGAAATCGAGAAGAGTGCGTCGTGGAACTACAAAAGGAGCTGGACAGACGGACAAATTGTTGTCGAGATACGGGACCAGTGGTTAATACGTCTAAGGCATTCGTGACGTGGTTTTCCTTGAACAATCACATGGTAAAGACACCCATGCCACAAGTTTCGTTGTCCGGGAAAAGTTTAGAAAGAACTAGCACAATGAGATATCTGGGTGTGTTTTTTGACAGAAGTCTGAGTTTCAGGGAACATGTTGACCACATTATCATAAGGGCAGGCAAAGGCTTAGCAGCAATGAAGGTTATGGCTGCTGCGCAGTGTGAGCAAAGATTGTTATTTCTTTTGTACCAGGGTTTGGTTGTGGCTGTGGTGGAATATGTACTGGCACTTCTGACTCTTAGCCAAACTCAGATCGAAAGACTGGATAGAGTCCAGAATGCAGCAATGCGTATCATTCTGGGATGCACAAGAGACACATCGACAAGAGCTATGCGATACCTACTTGACTGCCCAACAGCTGAGCATAGATTACAGTATTGCTGTGCACGGGCGTACCTTCAAATACATGCAGATAAGGAACACCTGTTGCATTCCGAAACACAGAAAGTTAAAGGCAGCAGACTCAAGAGAGGAAGGTCGTGGATGGGACGTGCTGAGGATGTAATACAAAGCGTGTGCAGATTACAGGATGTGGCAGCAGGTGCGGAATGGATAGGTCTACCCACAGATTTCGAAACTTGTTTGAGAGTAGTAATATCACGTAGCAGGGAATGCAGAGAATGGTGTCCCACAGCTGTGGAGAAAGAAGTGCAGGCTTTAATCAGTGAGAATACCAAAGAGGGGGATGTGATTATATACACTGATGGATCTGTAATTAGGCATGTTCGCAGTGCTTGGGCCTTTACAGCTCAGTGCGCAGGTAAAACGATCAAGGAGGAAAGTGGTGCCTTTGCGGTCACTACGAGTAGTATGATCATGGAGACTATGGCGGTGACCAAGGCATTTGAGTGGCTACGGACACAGAAGGTAACGCAGGTCTGCATCTTGAGTGACTCTATGAGTATGATTAAGAAGGTACAAGTGGGTCTCGTTCGCGAACAATGGATTGAGGCCTTGAGAAATGCGAGCTTGAAAGCGGTTACATTTATTTTCGTGCCGGGACATGTGGGCGTTCGAGGCAATGAAATAGCGGATCAACTGGCATCGTGTGCGATTGTGGCACAGGGCGATGGGGCAATGGATCGCGCTGACGTTAAACTCCTTAAGAGATATAACACGCGAGAGTGAGACTAATGTGGATGATGATTCCTTTTCAATGGCTATGATTAAAGATCAGGGATTGAAATGTGGTGTTGCTAGAGGTGAACATTTTGGAGGGCGCAGAAGAATGATGGTCAACCAGCATAGGACCGGTACTGTCAGCAGAAGTGTGATGGCGGATACACTCAAGGAGAGATCGGAGCAACTATGGATGTGTCCAGTTTGCAGTGATGATGATCCGACGACTAACTAACTAACTAACTAATGTACGAGGGTTTCTCTTGTGTGTGACATGTACGAGTGTTTCTCCTGTGTGTGACATCTAAGAGTGTTTCTCCTGTGTGTGACATGTAAAAGTGTTTCTCCTGTGTGTGACATGTAATAGTGTTTCCCTTGTGTGTGACATGTAAAAGTGTTTCTCCTGTGTGTGACATGTAAAAGTGTTTCTCCTGTGTGTGACATGTAAGAGTGTTTCTCCTGTGTGTGACATGTAAGAGTGTTTCTCCTGTGTATGACATGTAAAAGTGTTTCTCCTGTGTGTGACATGTAAAAGTGTTTCTCTTGTGTGTGACATGTACGAGCGTTGTTCTTGTTTCTATTAAATAGGAAAGTACCTTGTACTGAGTCGTGAGGGTATCATGTCCGTGTGGTCATCTCGCATGAGAAATAAAGGCTATGCTAATTTGACCACACGCGACAGAAAGGACGGATCCTGGTACGTGGATATGGTGGCTATGTACCATAACAACTTCATTGCTGTAGCTACCACAGCGCGAGATATTTCCTTCTATGACTACACTCAACAGGGATGGACCAAAAAGTAAGTCAACATGATACCGGTAAGTATGCAGGATATGTGCTTGATATATATAACTACAATACATGTTGAGTTATATACAATCAATTGCTAGTGCATTTAAGCCTAGATTTTGTTTATGCTGAGATTTTGTTTATGCTGAGATTTTGTTTATGCTGAGATTTTGTTTATGCTGAGATACTTTGTACTAGATAGAAATGCACTTGTATCTGTTTCCGGCCACTGTTTATGTGACAGTACTGCTCGTCTCCGCACCAGCACTTCTTGACCGCATATATACTAGCATAGAGTTAGAAATCCATGGACCACAATTGAAATATTCGATCTGTTCAAGAAACAACCAAAGACAGCAACTTGCAGCCACCAAATAATGTTTATATGAAGTGTCCTGTTCAAGAAACAACCAAAGACAGCAACTTGCAGCCACCAAATAATGTTTATGTGAAGTGTCTTGTGCAGAGCGTAGTCCTCTTAGCCATTCTGAAAGCCTCTCAATTCTGTGGAAGTTGTCTAGCCCATTCCAATGTTATGATCAGATGGTCTTTAATGACATATGTCCATCGTAGTCTATGTGGACTTTGTCCAGCCCATTCCAATATTATGAATATGTCACTTCCTACATTTCACAACCGCATGTTTCCACTGAAATAAAATGGTTTCTTAATAGTTATAACTTTGTTTTTCTGTTTGTCCATTGCCATAAATATTTCATCTTGTAACTTTGTTTTTCTGTTTGTCCCTTGCCATAAATATTTCATCTTGTAACCTTGTTTTTCTGTTTGTCCCTTGCCATAAATGTTTCATCTGTGATGTTGTTGTGCGGGGACATTGATAATCAATGATCTCATCTCATAGTCCCTGCAGCTTGATATAAGATCCGTCATGGACTAATCTGTCATTGATGTGTTTATCCCGACACATCGCACAACTGTATAAAAAGAACATTTAATGAACACAGAACAGGAGCCATCAGCTGTTACAACTTTCGAGATTTATTGAAGTGAAGATTTGAACACATGTGGACATGTCAAAGTGTGCAAAAATTATACTCAACGTAGCTCAACTTAAACCAAACCTTGCCTGCTCCAGATTCTGCATATCCCGCTCATTTGATCAGACAGATTGTAGATTTATCACTGTATTGGGCAATCACACTTATTCAGTTGACATTAATCTTGTTTCAGAAACTAGACAGCACACTTGGCTCCTCAACTTGACGTTTCACAAAAAAACTTTACAATTGAACAACTTGGCATTCTTTTTATCACAATTTGAGACCATACATTATTATTAAGAACTCATACTTGTCTCAACAAATTGTTATCATTCTTGTCTCAACAAGTTGTTATCATATTTATCTCAACAAATTCTCACCTTACCAACAGGTACTGGTTGAGACGTCTACCTCAGTGTGTTACCTGTATGGCATACTGGGCAGGTCTGGAATATGAACAGATGGCAGTCCTGATGTGGGGTGATACTTCAGGTACAGTCTCCATCATGGAATTTGAGCTGTCACAGATGTCACCCATGTTCGGTGTTCGCATCAGGGAAGGTAAGCTAGTCGTCGTGCTTGCACAATCTATCAATCAATCAATCAATATACGAGTACTTTACAGAGCGATGTTATCGCTGCCACTCTGCAAGCTATGACTTGGTTCTATGAAACCTGCCCAGCCATAATCCAATGTTACGATCAGAAAGTCTTCGATATCGTGTACTCATTGCAGCCATAGTCTGCCTCTTGTTCTCTTTCCTAGAACTTTTATCACCCGTCATTAAAGTCTTTCTAAACCATTGTGTCTGTCTATATGTCATGAATATGTGTCTGTCTATATGTCATGAATATTTTCTGGGTGTGTCTGTCTATATATATGTCATTAATATTTTCTGGGTGTGTCTGTCTATATATATGTCATTATGTGTGTCTGTCTGTATGTCATTAATATTTTCTGGTTGTGTCTGTCTGAATATTTTCTGGGTGTGTCTGTCTGTATGTCATGAATATTTTCTGGGTGTGTCTGTCTATATGTCATGAATATTTTGTGGTGTATTTTTGAGTTTAGAGTCACCATCTGTTGAACAATGATCACATCTAGAGAAACCCCCCTCCCCCCTCCGAAGTTAATCACTAAGAGAATTATTACAAACTGTTGTTATCTTAGCCTCGCTTTAGTAGGTAGGATTTAGAATAAATTATGAATCTTGTAACGTGAGGTAACGTGAGGTAACGTGAGGTAACGTGAGGTAACGTGAGGTAACGTGAGGTATCCGAATAATTAACTTGTCTTCCATGGGGGGGGGGTGAAGGTTTGCGAGACATAGACTATCAAGTCAAGTGGTCGGTGTAGCAAACAATGTTCAGAATGCATAGTATAGACGGTTGAACTTTGCTAGATGTGTGAACTTTGCTAGATGTGTGAACTTTGCTAGATGTGTGAACTTTGCTAGATGTGTGAACTTTGCTAGATGTGTGAACTTTGCTAGATGTGTGAACTTTGCTAGATGTGTGAACTTTGCTAGATGTGTGAACTCTGCTAGATGTGTGAACTTTGCTAGATGTGTGAACTCTGCTAGATGTGTGAACTTTGCTAGATGTGTGAACTTTGCTAGATGTGTGAACTTTGCTAGATGTGTGACCTCTGCTAGATGTGTGAACTTTGCTAGATGTGTGAACTTTGCTAGATGTGTGAACTTTGCTAGATGTGTTAACTTTGCTAGATGTGTGAATGCTAGATGTGTTAACTTTGCTAGATGTGTGAACTTTGCTAGATGTGTTAACTTTGCTAGATGTGTTAACTTTGCTAGATGTGTGAATTCTGCTAGATGTGTGAACTCTGCTAAATGTGTGAACTCTGCTAGATGTGTGAATGCAAGATGTGTTAACTTTGCTAGATGTGTGAATTCTGCTAGATGTGTGAACTCTGCTAAATGTGTGAACTCTGCTAGATGTGTGAATGCTAGATGTGTTAACTTTGCTAGATGTGTGAATTCTGCTAGATGTGTGAACTCTGCTAAATGTGTGAACTCTGCTAGATGTGTGAACTCTGCTAAATGTGTGAACGCTAGATGTGTGAACTCTGCTAGATTGTTGAACTTTGATAGATGTGTGAACTTTGCTAGATGTGTGAACTCTGCTAGATGTGTGAACTTTGCTAGATTGTTGAACTTTGCTAGATGTGTGAACTTTGCTAGATTGTTGAACTTTGCTAGATGTGTGAACTTTGCTAGATTGTTGAACTTTGCTAGATTGTTGAACTTTGCTAGATGTGTGAACTCTGCTAGATGTGTGAATGCTAGATGTGTGAACTTTGCTAGATTGTTGAACTCTGCTAGTTGTGTGAACTTTAATAGATGTGTGAACTTTGCTAGATGTGTGAACTTTGCTAGATGTGTTAACTTTGCTAGATGTGTGAACTTTGCTAGATGTGTGAACTTTGCTAGATGTGTGAACTTTGCTAGATGTGTGAACTTTGCTAGATGTGTGAACTCTGCTAGATGTGTGAATTCTGCTAGATGTGTGAACTCTGCTAAATGTGTGAACTCTGCTAGATGGTTGAAATCTGCTAGATGATTGACCTTTGCTAGATGTGTGAATGCTAGATGTGTGAACTCTGCTAAATGTGTGAACTCTGCTAGATGTGTGAATGCTAGATGTGTTAACTTTGCTAGATGTGTGAACTTTGCTAGATGTGTTAACTTTGCTAGATGTGTTAACTTTGCTAGATGTGTGAATTCTGCTAGATGTGTGAACTCTGCTAAATGTGTGAACTCTGCTAGATGTGTGAATGCTAGATGTGTTAACTTTGCTAGATGTGTGAATTCTGCTAGATGTGTGAACTCTGCTAAATGTGTGAACTCTGCTAGATGTGTGAATGCTAGATGTGTTAACTTTGCTAGATGTGTGAATTCTGCTAGATGTGTGAACTCTGCTAAATGTGTGAACGCTGCTAGATGGTTGAATTCTGCTAGATGTGTGAACTCTGCTAAATGTGTGAATGCTAGATGTGTGAACTCTGCTAGATTGTTGAACTTTGATAGATGTGTGAACTTTGCTAGATGTGTGAACTCTGCTAGATGTGTGAACTTTGCTAGATTGTTGAACTTTGCTAGATGTGTGAACTTTGCTAGATTGTTGAACTTTGCTAGATGTGTGAACTTTGCTAGATTGTTGAACTTTGCTAGATTGTTGAACTTTGCTAGATGTGTGAACTCTGCTAGATGTGTGAATGCTAGATGTGTGAACTTTGCTAGATTGTTGAACTCTGCTAGTTGTGTGAACTTTAATAGATGTGTGAACTTTGCTAGATGTGTGAACTTTGCTAGATGTGTTAACTTTGCTAGATGTGTGAACTTTGCTAGATGTGTGAACTTTGCTAGATGTGTGAACTTTGCTAGATGTGTGAACTTTGCTAGATGTGTGAACTTTGCTAGATGTGTGAACTCTGCTAGATGTGTGAATGCTAGATGTGTGAACTCTGCTAGATGTGTGAACTCTGCTAGATGTGTGAACTTTAATAGATGATTTAACTTTGCAAGATGATTTAACTTTTCTCATTATTTTGTGTGTAAATGTTGATAATTATAGAAGATGGCTATACAGAAATATAAATTTACGTCTATCTTCATCCTCCGCAGTATGTAACGAATTGTGGTACAGTGACCTGGCTAAAGGAGAGTACTCATACGTTAATTTACGCACTTACCGCTGCATACACAAGAACTGGGTCAAGGAAGTAAGAAATCGTGTTTACTTGAATTTGTAGAAGCAAAGTTAAGTATTACATTCTGAAATATAGAACGATTGAAGTTAAGCATCACATTTTTAATTGTAGTTACACTGAACTATTACATTATGAATTATAGTTTGACTGAACTATTACATTATGAATTATAGTTTGACTGAAGTATCACATTTTTATCACATATGAATTATAGTTTGACTGAAGCTAACATATCCCACAAGCTAGTACAGCCCACAAGCTAGTACAGCCCACAAGCTAGCACATCCCACAAGCTAGTACAGCCCACAAGCTAGCACATCCCACCAGCTAGTACAGCCCACAAGCTAGTACAGCCCACAAGCTAGAACAGCCCACAAGCTAGTACAGCCCACCACCTAGTACAGCCCACCAGCTAGTACAGCGCACAAGCTAGTACAGCCCACAAGCTAGTACAGCCCACAAGCTAGAACAGCCCAAAAGCTAGTACAGCCCACAAGCTAGCACATCCCACAAGCTAACAGCTTTGTTTCCTGCTGTACAGGTCAAGTACATCCCACAAGCTAACAGCTTTGTTTCCTGCTGTACAGGTCAAGTACATCCCACAAGCTAACAGCTTTGTTTCCTGTTGTACAGGTCAAGTACATCCCACAAGCTAACAGCTTTGTTTCCTGTTGCATGGATGACAACACAGCCTTATATATGAGTCACACTGATACATCCAAGAAAGCACCTGCTTACTTTGCCTGCCACAAAGGTGTTTTGTGCTTTGATTACAGGTGAGAAAAGTTGCATGTCTACATTGTTTTGTGCTTTGATTACAGGTGAGAAAAGTTGCATGTCTACATTGTTTTGTGATTTGATTACAGGTGAGAAAAGTTGCATGTCTACATTGTTTTGTGCTTTGATTACAGGTGAGAAAAGTTGCATGTCTACATTGTTTTGTGCTTTGATTACAGGTGAGAAAAGTTGCATGTCTACATTGTTTTGTGATTTGATTACAGGTGAGAAAAGTTGCATGTCTACATTGTTTTGTGATTTGATTACAGGTGAGAAAAGTTGCATGTCTACATTGTTTTGTGATTTGATTACAGGTGAGAAAAGTTGCATGTCTACATTGTTTTGTGCTTTGATTACAGGTGAGAAAAGTTGCATGTCTACATTGTTTTGTGATTTGATTACAGGTGAGAAAAGTTGCATGTCTACATTGTTTTGTGCTTTGATTACAGGTGAGAAAAGTTGCATGTCTACATTGTTTTGTGATTTGATTACAGGTGAGAAAAGTTGCATGTCTACATTGTTTTGTGCTTTGATTACAGGTGAGAAAAGTTGCATGTCTACATTGTTTTGTGCTTTGATTACAGGTGAGAAAAGTTGCATATCTACATTGTTTTGTGATTTGATTACAGGTGAGAAAAGTTGCATGTCTACATTGTTTTGTGCTTTGATTACAGGTGAGAAAAGTTGCATGTCTACATTGTTTTGTGATTTGATTACAGGTGAGAAAAGTTGCATGTCTACATTGTTTTGTGCTTTGATTACAGGTGAGAAAAGTTGCATGTCTACATTGTTTTGTGCTTTGATTACAGGTGAGAAAAGTTGCATGTCTACATTGTTTTGTGATTTGATTACAGGTGAGAAAAGTTGCATGTCTACATTGTTTTGTGCTTTGATTACAGGTGAGAAAAGTTGCATTTCTACATTGTTTTGTGATTTGATTACAGGTGAGAAAAGTTGCATGTCTACATTGTTTTGTGCTTTGATTACAGGTGAGAAAAGTTGCATGTCTACATTGTTTTGTGATTTGATTACAGGTGAGAAAAGTTGCATGTCTACATTGTTTTGTGCTTTGATTACAGGTGAGAAAAGTTGCATGTCTACATTGTTTTGTGATTTGATTACAGGTGAGAAAAGTTGCATGTCTACATTGTTTTGTGCTTTGATTACAGGTGAGAAAAGTTGCATGTCTACATTGTTTTGTGCTTTGATTACAGGTGAGAAAAGTTGCATGTCTACATTGTTTTGTGATTTGATTACAGGTGAGAAAAGTTGCATGTCTACATTGTTTTGTGCTTTGATTACAGGTGAGAAAAGTTGCATGTCTACATTGTTTTGTGATTTGATTACAGGTGAGAAAAGTTGCATGTCTACATTGTTTTGTGCTTTGATTACAGGTGAGAAAAGTTGCATGTCTACATTGTTTTGTGCTTTGATTACAGGTGAGAAAAGTTGCATGTCTACATTGTTTTGTGCTTTGATTACAGGTGAGAAAAGTTGCATGTCTACATTGTTTTGTGATTTGATTACAGGTGAGAAAAGTTGCATGTCTACATTGTTTTGTGCTTTGATTACAGGTGAGAAAAGTTGCATGTCTACATTGTTTTGTGCTTTGATTACAGGTGAGAAAAGTTGCATGTCTACATTGTTTTGTGCTTTGATTACAGGTGAGAAAAGTTGCATGTCTACATTGTTTTGTGATTTGATTACAGGTGAGAAAAGTTGCTTGTCTACATTGTTTTGTGATTTGATTACAGGTGAGAAAAGTTGCATGTCTACATTGTTTTGTGATTTGATTACAGGTGAGAAAAGTTGCATGTCTACATTGTTGAATTTCACTGTCATGTGACATCTTCGTTATCGATCTCGTCAGTGTGCAAGAAACAATCTGTCCTGACATATCCTGTTGTTATTTGTATAAATTATAATCGAGTCATGCAATTATATGATAATACATCTGACTGAAGAATGATAGTCTCAGTTACAAAGTTCGCCTGACACACGCCAGCTTTTGTTTTCTTGCTGCACTACATTTCATACTGCAGTAACTGGCACAGCCTCACACGACTTGTATGCATCTCATACTGCAGTAACTGGCACAGCCTCACACGACTTGTTGTTTTACTTTTTGTTTAGCTGCTTCCTATATTTTCTTGTCATATCCCACTTGACCTCACCTTAATTGATTCCACTTCATTCGATTCGACTTCACTTGATTCCACCTCACGTGACTCCACCTCACTTGACTTCACCTCACTTGACTTCACCTCACTTGACTTCACCTCACTTGACTTCACCACTATAAATATTAAGAGTATAAAATATAAATTATAATAAATACTGAGGCCATAATTACTTCAACACTTTGGAGGGGAGGGAGAAGGGGAGGAGATCTGAACAAGTGTAAGGAGGATCAGACATCACAAGGGTGAGGAGAGATATCAGGAAACGTTGATGTCAACAATGATATATGTTATACAACAGTGATATATTTTATACAACAATGAAACTGTTGTACAATATACCGGACAAATGTTACATAAAAGTAATGCATATTTTTATTGTATATTTTTCTCACTTGACACTAGGATATATATAACAATATCACAACTAACAAATTCTTTAGCCTTTATCCACGAAATGTTAGCAGAATTTGTGCTAAAATTCCTCCTCGCAAAGTTAAGACAATTTATTTGCAAAAAATGTCTCCTTGCAAAATTAAAGTTAACACAAGTTTTGCAAAAATTTCACCAAACTTAACATAATTTTGACTACACTCTTGTTGATTTTTATTTAATGTTGAAACTATTCCTTACAAACAAGACAAGAAAATGTAACTAACATTCACACACACACACACACACAGATAATGACATCAAGCAATAAATGTGATGCTACTGTTGTAATTCTTGTATCTTGTTGAGACCCCCATAGTCTCTGATTTTATTACTCTAAGAATTCTACTCTTTGTCTTTATTCTTTTTTTGTTAGCCTTCCGTTATCTATATTTTAGTAATGAATGAGAAACGTCTCGATTCTGGTGTTAAGAGATGTATGCACCACGTGATAAGATGAAGATGTATGAATCACAAGCTAAGATGTATGAATCACAAGCTAAGATGTATGAACCACAAGCTAAGATGTATGAACCACTAGCTAGGATGTATGAATCACAAGCTAAGATGTATGAACCACAAGCTAAGATGTATGAACCACAAGCTAAGATGTATGAACCACAATCTAAGATGTATGAACCACAAGCTAAGATGTATGAACCACAAGCTAGGATGTATGAATCACAAGCTAAGATGTATGAACCACTAGCTAGGATGTATGAATCACAAGCTAAGATGTATGAACCACAAGCTAAGATGTATGAACCACAAGCTAAGATGTATGAACCACAAGCTAAGATGTATGAACCACAAGATAGGATGTATGAACCACAAGCTAAGATGTATGAATCACAAGCTAGGATGTATGAATCACAAGCTAGGATGTATGAACCACAAGCTAAGATGTATGAACGACAAGCTAAGATGTATGAACCACAAGCTAAGATGTATGAACCACAAGCTAGGATGTATGAACCACAAGCTAAGATGTATGAACCACAAGCTAGGATGTATGAATCACAAGCTAGGATGTATGAACCACAAACTAAGATGTATGAACGACAAGCTAGGAAATATGAACCACAAGCTAAGATGTATGAACCACAAGCAAGGAAATATGAACCACAAGCTAAGATGTATGAATCACAAGCTAGGATGTATGAATCACAAGCTAGGATGTATGAACCACAAGCTAAGATGTATGAACGACAAGCTAGGAAATATGAACCACTAGCTAGGATGTATGAATCACAAGCTAAGATGTATGAACCACAAGCTAAGATGTATGAACCACAAGCTAAGATGTATGAACCACAAGCTAAGATGTATGAACCACACGCTAAGATGTATGAACCACGTGATAAGATGAAGATGTATGAATCACAAGCTAAGATGTATGAACCACAAGCTAAGATGTATGAACCACAAGCTAAGATGTATGAACCACAAGCTAAGATGTATGAACCACAAGCTAAGATGTATGAACCACAAGCTAAGATGTATGAACCACAAGCTAAGATGTATGAACCACAAGATAGGATGTATGAACCACAAGCTAAGATGTATGAATCACAAGCTAGGATGTATGAATCACAAGCTAGGATGTATGAACCACAAGCTAAGATGTATGAACGACAAGCTAGGAAATATGAACCACAAGCTAAGATGTATGAACCACAAGCTAAGATGTATGAATCACAAGCTAGGATGTATGAATCACAAGCTAAGATGTATGAACCACAAGCTAAGATGTATGAATCACAATCTAGGATGTATGAACCACAATCTAAGATGTATGAACCACAAGCTAAGATGTATGAACCACAAGCTAGGATGTATGAATCACAAGCTAAGATGTATGAACCACTAGCTAGGATGTATGAATCACAAGCTAAGATGTATGAACCACAAGCTAAGATGTATGAACCACAAGCTAGGATGTATGAACCACAAGCTAAGATGTATGAACCACAAGCTAAGATGTATGAACCACGTGATAAGATGAAGATGTATGAATCACAAGCTAAGATGTATGAACCACAAGCTAAGATGTATGAACCACAAGCTAAGATGTATGAACCACAAGCTAAGATGTATGAACCACAAGCTAAGATGTATGAACCACAAGCTAGGATGTATGAACCACAAGCTAAGATGTATGAATCACAAGCTAGGATGTATGAATCACAAGCTAGGATGTATGAACCACAAACTAAGATGTATGAACGACAAGCTAGGAAATATGAACCACAAGCTAAGATGTATGAACCACAAGCAAGGAAATATGAACCACAAGCTAAGATGTATGAACCACAAGCTAGGAAATATGAACCACAAGCTAAGATGTATGAACCACAAGCTAAGATGTATGAACGACAAGCAAGGAAATATGAACCACTAGCTAGGATGTATGAATCACAAGCTAAGATGTATGAACCACAAGCTAAGATGTATGAACCACAAGCTAAGATGTATGAACCACAAGCTAAGATGTATGAACCACACGCTAAGATGTATGAACCACGTGATAAGATGAAGATGTATGAATCACAAGCTAAGATGTATGAACCACAAGCTAAGATGTATGAACCACAAGCTAAGATGTATGAACCACAAGCTAAGATGTATGAACCACAAGCTAAGATGTATGAACCACAAGATAGGATGTATGAACCACAAGCTAAGATGTATGAATCACAAGCTAGGATGTATGAACCACAAACTAAGATGTATGAACGACAAGCTAGGAAATATGAACCACAAGCTAAGATGTATGAACCACAAGCAAGGAAATATGAACCACAAGCTAAGATGTATGAACCACAAGCTAGGAAATATGAACCACAAGCTAAGATGTATGAACCACAAGCTAAGATGTATGAACGACAAGCTAGGAAATATGAACCACTAGCTAGGATGTATGAATCACAAGCTAAGATGTATGAACCACAAGCTAAGATGTATGAACCACAAGCTAGGAAATATGAACCACAAGCTAAGATGTATGAACCACAAGCTAAGATGTATGAACGACAAGCTAGGAAATATGAACCACAAGCTAAGATGTATGAACCACAAGCAAGGAAATATGAACCACAAGCTAAGATGTATGAACCACAAGCTAGGAAATATGAACCACAAGCAAATATGTATGAACCACAAGCTAAGATGTATGAATCACAAGCTAGGATGTATGAACCACAAGCTAAGATGTATGAATCACAAGCTAAGATGTATGAACCACAAGCTAAGATGTATGAACCACAAGCTAGGAAATATGAACCACAAGCTAAGATGTGTGAACCACAAGCTAGGAAATATGAACCACGAGCTAAGATGTATGAACCACAAGCTAAGATGTATGAACCACAAGCTAAGATGTATGAACCACAAGCTAGGAAATATGAACCACAAGCTAAGATGTATGAACCACAAGCTAAGATGTATGAACCACAAGCTAGGAAATATGATCCACAAGCAAATATGTATGAACCACAAGCTAAGATGTATGAACCACAAGCTAAGATGTATGAATCACAAGCTAGGATGTATGAACCACAAGCTAGGAAATATGAACCACAAGCTAAGATGTACGAACCACAAGCTAAGATGTATGAACGACAAGCTAAGGTGTATGAATCACAAGCTATGATGTATGAACCACAAGATAGGAAATATGAACCACAAGCTAGGAAATATGAACCACAAGCTAAGATGTATGAACCACAAGCTAGGAAATATGAACCACAAGCTAGGAAATATGAAACACAAGCTAAGATGTATGAACCACAAGCTAAGATGTATGAACCACAAGCTAGGATGTATGAACCACAAGCTAAGATGTATGAATCACAAGCTAGGATGTATGAACCACAAGCTAAGATGTATGAATCACAAGCTAGGATGTATGAACCACAAGCTAAGATGTATGAACCACAAGCTAAGATGTATGAACCACAAGCTAGGAAATATAAACCACAAGCTAAGATGTATGAATTACAAGCTAGGAAATATGAACCACAAGCTAAGATGTATGAACCACAAGCTAAGATGTATGAACCACAAGCTAGGAAATATGAACCACAAGCTAAGATGTATGAACCACAAGCTAGGAAATATGAACCACGAGCTCAGATGTATGAACCACAAGCTAAGATGTATGAACCACAAGCTAAGATGTATGAACCACAAGCTAGGAAATATGAACCACAAGCTAAGATGTATGAACCACAAGCTAAGATGTATGAACCACAAGCTAGGAAATATGAACCACAAGCAAATATGTATGAACCACAAGCTAAGATGTATGAACCACAAGCTAAGATGTATGAATCACAAGCTAGGATGTATGAACCACAAGCTAGGAAATATGAACCACAAGCTAAGATGTACGAACCACAAGCTAAGATGTATGAACGACAAGCTAAGGTGTATGAATCACAAGCTATGATGTATGAACCACAAGATAGGAAATATGAACCACAAGCTAGGAAATATGAACCACAAGCTAGGAAATATGAACTACAAGCTAAGATGTATGAACCACAAGCTAAGATGTATGAATCACAAGCTAGGATGTATGAACCACAAGCTAAGATGTATGAATCACAAGCTAGGATGTATGAACCACAAGCTAAGATGTATGAATCACAAACTAAGATGTATGAACCACAAGCTAGGAAATATGAACCACAAGCTAAGATGTATGAACCACAAGCTAAGATGTATGAACGACAAGCTAAGATGTATGAACCACAAGCTAAGATGTATGAACGACAAGCTAAGATGTATGAACCACAAGCTATGATGTATGAACCACAAGCTAAGATGTATGAACGACAAGCTAAGATGTATGAACCACAAGCTAGGATGGCAATATTGTATAACACATAACTGTGTGGTACGATAACTAGATATTGGTATAGAAAGTTGAGTTAATATACGCCCCCCCCCCACGTGGGAACTAGCTAACCACTGGTTGACTAGAAACTAATGTAGATTGTTCTCCATCACATGTGACTATCTAACCACTGGTTGACACGAGGCTAATGTAGATTACACCACCCCATCTTATTTCTCCAGATGGAACTAACTGTGTAATTACTGGTCGACTAGAGACAAATGCAGGATTTGCCTCCACATTAGACTGGCTATCTGACCACTGGTTGACTAGAGGCAAATGGAGGATGTCGCTCCACATGAGACTGGCAATCTGACCACTGGTCGACTAGAGAATGATGTAGCCTTCAGCTGATATCACGTGTAAATGTTGTAATTTCTCTGCGTTGTGTCAGGGCGTGTATCATCGTGTCACAAAGTGAGATATGTTTCGCTAGTGACAACCACAATATTGAGCAATATCAAAGTATATGAAATGTTTGCGAAAAATCTAATAATGGTCACCAAAAAGAGACCAATGGAGAAATGAAGATATCGGAAAAAAATAATGATCATTTCATGTTAAGGTTACATCCAGAGACAACAGACAAGGTGGCTTAGCCACATCATGAGCATCAAACCAACACTACCAGCCCGTTGTGCATGCAACAGTTGAAGATCGGACTATACGTCACGAGGAAGACTAAGAACTTGATGGGTGCAGACAATCAAAGAAAGCTGAGACTCTCGCTGACCATGGCCAGTGCAACCCAAATTGCCACATACAGACAACACCAATCCCCCCTTCCCGACGCTCAACAGGACAATCGTCATCAGTGACTGTGCTGCCTGCATCTGCGGAGTAGCAGCACAGACATCAGAACACATACAGCAGGATTGTCTCAGCTTCGTTGTTCACAGAACGACACTCTGATGTTCACAGAACGACACTCTGATGTTCACAGAACGACACTCTGATGTTCACAGAACGACACTCTGATGTTCACAGAACGACAATCTGATGCATAGGAAGAGCTTCTCTACAAAACCAAGTTGTGAGGAACGCAAGATTACCTAAAACAAACCCCTCTATGCATGACCCGATATTGGAGAGTCGGTGTAAATTAAACCGTTCTATACATGTACAATTGATAGCGTAAGTTGTGTAGTTTGAGCATGGAGGCGTCATCAATTGTTGTGTAGTATCAATATAGAAGCGTTATCATTTGATGTGTGGTAGTATAGAAGCTTCATCAAATTTTGTTTATAATAGGAAACAAAGATGACCACATACAAACCGCTCTATACATAAACAATATTGGACTGAATGTTTAACTATTAATCCCAGAAAAAGAAGAATGAATTTAACTTTAACATCAATATTTATTTTTAGTTTACGATTTAAACCGGTGACCGCCACAAGGCATCCTTCGCGACACCATAATTTAGTAGCGAACAACAGGTTAGATAACCATTTTTGCCAATAGTCGTAACCCAGTTCTGACAATAGTTGCCACACAGCTCTGACAGAAAGTTGCCACACAGTTCTGACAATAGTTGCCAAACAGTTCTGACAACAGTTGCCACAGTTCAGTAATTTAATAAGACGAATCCCTGCGTCTAATTTCTACACAGTAATCTCTCCAATAATATATCATAAAATTCGGATAATAGTTGCCACACAGTTCTGACAATAATTGCAAGACAGTTCTGAAGATAAATTAACACTCACTAATATTAAAGATCTAAATTATGTTTTTTCGTCTTCTCTTTAACATGCCAGCCACGAACTCAACATCTTGGTTGCCGCTGGTATAGACTGCAACATATGGGTATACAACCCGTACATCCCGCATAAAGTGGTGGCAGTTATGGAAGGTTAGTAAATTGTCTCATGTACTAATCTAAAGTGATGGACTTGTCTCATGTACTAATCTAAAGGGATATGTAATACAATTATGTAATATTTTAAAGTTCTTATTTATGCAGTTGATATATATATGTTTAGATTTATTTCTTCGTCATCTTGTAGAGACATTTTCATCTACAGTCATTTCATGTACCACGTGATCATCCGTTCTGCAAGCATTAGTAAGTTGCTTGATTCTGTGACCTAGGAAGCTAAGAAAGAAGACATAATTCTAGAGTTGAACTAACACAGTTCACACCAGTTGGTAGATTTATTCTTTCTCTCTACACGATATATTTCATCATCAACAAATCTCAACAATTATCTAATTAATCAACAGTTCAAAACAAAGTCGCACGAACACACAATATCAGAGGAACTGTACAACATATAGTACTCACGCATAAAGGCTTTGTTGGTACAGAAATATAAACGGGGAGGAGTGTTACAGTCTAATGAAAAATTGTCTCTAGTTAATGATTATTTCCTACTAGTTGATTGGTCTTTCAAAATGTCAAGCCTTGATGGACAGTCTATTAATAAATGAATATAAGATCTTCTTATAGGAGCGAGGTTCAGGGTAAGTTCAATAATCATTTAACAGCACGAATACCTGTGTGTAATACCTGGACGATGATATCTCCAATAATATATCGTTAATTGTGAACACGTGCGGTAATCTCATTGCAAGATCATGAATTCCATAAGAATTGATTTCTCTGCATTATACACATTCCAGTTTACATAAATGTAATATCCCATCCTCTTGTTAGTTTCCAATTAAACATTCCAACTGACATAAATATAATATCCCATCTTCTTGTTAGCGTCCAATTAGTTTGCACAAATGTATGTTTCTGTGTATATGCAATGTCACTGTTATGAAACGTATGTTTATAGTAAAATGTCTTGTGTGTATATTCGTGCCTAGGTCACGTGCGACCAGTAGCCCATGTCAAGATAAATGAACAAGACAATTACTGTATCAGTGTTGACCTGAGTAAAACCGTCATCATCTCCAACTTGTCCTCACAGGAGGTCATCATGGTTAGTCTTATCATCCAACAATTATCTCTCCATAACTCTACAGGTATTCAAACATTCACCAATCAATCTGCCCATCAATAAATCCATGATTCAATCCATCAGTTCATCGACTAATAAATACATGCATCCAACCATTGATACATTCATCCACAAATCAATACACTCATCAACCCATCAATCCATTCATCCACAAATCAAAACATTCATCCTCGCATAAAATACATTTATCCATAAATCAATACATTTTAAAACAACCAATTAATTGATCATTTAATCAATACATTTAGTCACCTATCAAATCTTTTCATCCAAAAATCTATAAATTTATCCATTTATCAATCGATGATTCATCCATACATGATAGAATAATACATAGAATAGACTTCTATCTTTTCATTACAAATAAATAAATCCTTCCATCCATGAACCGATTCATTCATCCATCAATCAATTCATGCATCCATCAATCCACTCATCAATACATTCATCCATCCATCAATCGCTTCATCCATTCTTTCATCCATTCATCCAGCTATCAATCGAATCACCCATACATTTATCCTTCCATTAATCCATCCATTCATCCAACCATCAATCGTGTTTCACTGTTCTGCTGAGCATCCAAGATTTACTTCTATACATCAGATTTGGTTCTATATAACTTCTAAGAACTCTCCTAAACTGACAACAAATATATATTACATAGGATGGTCTTCATTTTGGGAAATATTGTTTTTGCCTGAACAATTCTACATTCAACTTCTTTAATACATCTTCCATCTGATATTATTAATGCACCTAAATATTTTAATATGTTTATTTGCTTCAGACTGATCCCATCTATTTTGTTGTTGTATTCTGTAGGACATTTATTCTTCGATATTATCATTACTTCAGTTTTTCTGCTATTTAGACTAAGCCAGTTGTTGTGTCTGTCTTTTACAATTATATTCATCATTTCTTGTGACTCCGTTTTATTTTCGACTTTCAAATCTGTATCATCAGCGTATCGTAAATTATCTACTTACTTAAATATATATTTACCTAACTCTCTATCTATCTACATTTTCATCTATCTTCCTACCTATCTATCTACCTATATACCTGCATAATTTCATATATATATATATATATATATATATATATATATATATATATATATATATATATATATATATATATATATATATATATATATATATATATATCTATTTATCTAACTACCTACCTAGTTAGCTACTACTTACCTGCATATCTATCTATCTATCTATCTATCTATCTATCTATCTATCTATCTATCTATATATCTATCTATCTATCTTCACCTACCTGCCTATCTATCTATCATCTATCTACCTGTCTGTCTACCTACCTATGTATCTATATGTTTGTCTGTTTGTTTGTTTGTTTGTTTATATGTATATGGCTTTAGATATGTTTCTGTTGTATGCCTGTTTTATTGTTTGCCGTTCCAATATTTATTCTTCTGTCTGAATGTTTCATTGTCTGCCTGTACCACACATTGCATATCTGTACCACACATTGTATGTCTATACCACACAGTGTATGTCTATACCACACATTGTATGTCTATACCACACATTGTCAGCCTGTACCACACATTGTATGTCTATACCACACATTGTCTGCCTGTACCACACATTGCATGTCTGTACCACACATTGCATGTCTGTACCACACATTGTCTGCCTGTACCACACATTGTATGTCTATACCACACATTGTATGTCTATAAAACACATTGTATGCCTGTACCACACATTTTCTGTCTGTACCACTCATTGTCAGCCTGTACCACACAGTGCATGTATGTACCACACATTGTCTGCCTGTACCACACATTGCATGTCTGTACCACACATTGTCTGCCTGTACCACACATTGTCTGTCTGTACCACACATTGCATGTCTGTACCACACATTGTCTGCCTGTACCACACATTGCATGTCTGTACCACACATTGTCTGCCTGTACCACACAATGTCTGCCTGTACCACACATTGTCTGCCTGTACCACACATTGTCTGCCTGTACCACACATTGCATGTCTGTACCACACATTGTCTGCCTGTATTACACATTGCATGTCTGTAGCACACATTGTCTGCCTGTACCACACATTGTCTGCCTGTACCACACATTGCATGTCTGTACCACACATTGTCTGCCTGTATTACACATTGCATGTCTGTACCACACATTGTCTGCCTGTACCACACATTGCATGTCTGTACCACACATTGTCTGCCTGTACCACACAATGTCTGCCTGTACCACACATTGTCTGCCTGTACCACACATTGTCTGCCTGTACCACACATTGCATGTCTGTACCACACATTGTCTGCCTGTATTACACATTGCATGTCTGTAGCACACATTGTCTGCCTGTACTACACATTGTCTGCCTGTACCACACATTTTATGTCTGTACCACAAGAAATCTTCTTGTTTGTATTTTGTGAGTACAGCGCATCCCAGGTCAGACGGTCAGAATGGGAACCTCCCAGATTAACACAGTCTATCTGAATAGTGTAAGGAGGATGTGTCTTATGGGAGCATACAAGTAGGTCATGTTATAACATACAAGTAGGTTATGTTAGAACATACAAGTAGGTCATTTTAGAACATACAAGTAGGTCATGTTAGAACATACAAGTAGGTCATGTTAGAACATACTAGTAGGTCATGTTAGAACATACAAGTAGGTCATGTTAGAACATACAATTTGGTCATGTTGAGATAATACAAGTTGGTCATGTTGAGATAATAGAAGTTGGTCATGTTGAGATAATGTTGAACATAACGAAGGGTAACAATAATTGGCTGTGAACTAATGAAGGCATTTTTATCCACGAGATTTGGAACTTGTAGGCGTATATTCAATCTATACTTGTCACAGCTAATGATGATGATGATGGTGATGATGATTATATAAACCTGATAGCTGTGAGTAGGTAGCTCTTGGCGGCGCATAACCATTATAACACAAACACAGGATGTGTAAACAACCTCAGTTGTGTAAGTAGGTGACAACCGGACTCTTAAGATGCCTGCTAGTCCCTGGAGAGAAGCATTTCATTGTACCAGTGTCCCAGGATTACAACGCCCTGCCAGGAGTAGAGCACACAATTCTAGACCAACTATCGCATCATTCTTCTGTCAGATTTGTTAACACTCGACAGTGGTGGCACATCTATCATTTCCCGTCACCTGGGATGTCTGTCACAAAAAGACAAAGCTACAATATCCGCTGGCCTCCATCTATTTGTCATCTGTGGAGAATAGTTTAGAAGTTGCTAGTAAGAAATTCAGACAATATGTGGATGATTTTTTTCACAGGTGAAAGATAACCCCCCGCCCCTCCTTCTCGATTTGACCGTAGTCGCCTCCTACGACATGCCTGGAAATAAGACATAAATCCTATTCTTGAACCATGAACTAAAAGTCCAGGCTCCACTTGCCCTATGGTGCTTATTCTATTGATATCCATGTAGTTTTAGATAATAATTTGTTATTTCTGTTCTCATATCCCGTCCCCTGTTAAACAAAACCAGCTTCCATGACTACATGTTTCCACGTACATCATTGTCACCTTGAACTTGGTATTGTTTACATGTCTGCATTCTAATGTCTCTGTATTGGTCACATTGTTGTTACCGTTTAAGTTTTTTTCACTGTTTGTTTTGTATATTCTTGATAAAAACATAACTTTGCCTACTTGTGGTATCTCTCTGTTTCTAGTGGAGACCATGCTTACACGCGATCTATATCTGCTTATAGCTAGAAGATGTCAGAGCGGACACATGTTCTGTTGTTGTTTGACATAGATGAGAGGCAGGGTGTGATTAACTGAAGGGAAGAAAGAAACATGATGTATTCAAGATAAGATCATCATGTGTTTGTTTATGTCAGAGTGTATCATCGCTATAATCGACTCACTTCTTGTGTGTATCATCGCTATAATCGACTGACTTCTTGTGTGTATCATCGCTATAATCGACTCACTTCTTGTGTGTATCATCGCTATAATCGACTGACTTCTTGTGTGTATCATCGCTATAATCGACTCACTTCTTGTGTGTATCATCGCTATAATCGACTCACTTCTTGTGTGTATCATCGCTATAATCGACTCACTTCTTGTGTGTATCATCGCTATAATCGACTCACTTCTTGTGTGTATCATCGCTATAATCGACTCACTTCTTGTGTGTATCATCGCTATAATCGACTCACTTCTTGTGTGTATCATCGCTATAATCGACTGACTTCTTGTGTGTATCATCGCTATAATCGACTCACTTCTTGTGTGTATCATCGCTATAATCGACTCACTTCTTGTGTGTATCATCGCTATAATCGACTGACTTCTTGTGTGTATCATCGCTATAATCGACTCACTTCTTGTGTGTATCATCGCTATAATCGACTCACTTCTTGTGTGTATCATCGCTATAATCGACTCACTTCTTGTGTGTATCATCGCTATAATCGACTGACTTCTTGTGTGTATAGAATCATTCAATATGTGAACATTTTTGGTTTTGTTTTTATCGTTGTACAAATGTATATCTTCTGTGTCTATATATAGATCTACACGATTGAAAACAAATAGGTGTACAAGACATAGTAACAACCATGCAACATAAAACCTTAGTAGATGCATGCCTTTATATTGAGGTTATCTTCTTATAGAAGATTCATGGCACGTCATCTATACAATCCTGTAGTCGTAACCTTCGATAACAGTTACCTTTTTTGTTCCGACAGGCCCACGATATGCTTGAAAACTAGTTACGGGCGCGTGGTTGTAGGTGGGCGGAACAATAAAGAAACCTGTCGCAAGGGCCAGAGTTGTGCACTGATGTCGACGTCTGTTTCAGCGGCATTGAACTCGAAACACCATCGAGTCGGATGGATGTTGGAACAGAGGGCGGAGCACTTATGGGAATGCCCCACGTGCTGTGAGACCAGTTTCTAATCAAGAATCAGGATATAGACGATTGATAACAAATAGGTGTACACGATTGATAACAAATAGGTGTCTACGATTGGTAACTTCCAAGTAATTTCTTGTACAACTTTTGTCTACAGTATGTGTATGTTGATACGACAGCGCGTGGAGGGTCTAAACGTAGAATTCAGGTCGCATGATCACAAATTGGTAGGAGCGCTGTACAGTACACCTTTCGAACAAGTGGTATGTACCTGACATCAGCGGAATATCACAACAGTAATAACATAGCACAATAGAAATAACATGGCCCAATATTAGCAACATTGCACAATAGTGGTACAATACATCAATAGTTGCTACATAGCACAATAGTGGTACAATACATCAATAGTAGCAACATAGCACAATAGTGGTACAATACATCAATAGTTGCAACATAGCACAATAGTGGTACAATACATCAATAGTAGCAACATAGCACAATAGTGGTACAATACATCAATAGTAGCAACATAGCACAATAGTGGTACAATACATCAATAGTAGCAACATAGCACAATAGTGGTACAATACATCAATAGTTGCTACATAGCACAATAGTGGTACAATACATCAATAGTAGCAACATAGCACAATAGTGGTACAATACATCAATAGTAGCAACATAGCACAATAGTGGTACAATACATCAATAGTAGCAACATAGCACAATAGTGGTACAATACATCAATAGTAGCAACATAGCACAATAGTGGTACAATACATCAATAGTAGCAACATAGCACAATAGTGGTACAATACATCAATAGTTGCAACATTGCACAAAGGATGTAATATAGCAAAATAGTAATAACATACAAAGTAGTAGTAATATATCATAATAGTAGTAAAATAACACAATATAATTAACATAGCACAATAGTAGTAACTGATCATAAAAGTAGTATTATGGAATAATAGTAGTAACATAGCACAATAGTAGTAAGATTACTTTACAAATAGAGGTAACATACAGAAGACAATTAATCAGTAACAATGTTACAGAGAGGATAGAACTAATGTAGCGACGCTATGGTGTAGATTCAGCAGACAGTAACAAACATAGTGGTGTAGATACAGCAGACAGTAACAAACATAGTGGTGTAGATACAGCAGACAGTAACAAACATAGTGGTGTAGATTCAGCAGACAGTAACAAACATAGTGGGTGTGAATAATATTGTTAGTGAAGAAATGCTAAATACTGACTTTAATTAAAGTTGGTTTCTGTGATCAGGATAGCAGTTCAAAAAGTATTGTTGTATATACTGTAAACTATTTCATTCTGTTAACATGTTTTCGTTAATTACCAAAGAAATTAATAACACACAGGTATACTAACATTATATTAAATACGTTTGTTATGTTGTCACCTACCTGAATTTTCATATTAATTTCACATGGACACAATCAACATTTTTAGGGCGTCATGGCGTATGCATGGTTTGTTTTTAGTGTGCCGGCTTGTGGTCAGAATTGTTATCCTGTCTTCCGGTTAATTTTTGTAGGTTTGAAGAACAGCTCCGCTGGTGCATGTGCTTTTTCCACTTTCGTAGTTTGAAGACGTCGAGAAATAAATAGCAAGCACAGTGATCAAGAAATCAACACTTTATAAAGTGTGTTTAATAGGACACAGAAATCAATCTTGTGTACTGTGATAAAGAAATAAAAACTTGACAGAGTTTATATAATAAAACATTGATACCCAAAACATGTGCCGTGAACAAGACATCAGAATTTTAAATAGTGGGCTAAAAAACACAAGCATATCTGCCTGGCGTAGTGGTTTGAATTCAATAGTTTGTAGATTTGTCTTGCGTCGTGATGTTTATAAAGTGGATTGTTGTTGGATGTTCCTAGAGATTATTGCTTGAAGTGATGAAATACGTGCTAGGCGTGGTACTTTCGGCAAACAGTGGACCGCTTCTTTGAGTGTGCTAGAATATATATAGGGGTAACTCGAGTACTATGAAGTTAATCCTCTACGTCTCTTGATCCCTTCAATTTAAACGGACAAACATTAATATTTGGTCTGAGTAAACAATACTATTCTACTGTGTGTACAGCAAGTGAATTATATGTGAAAAATACCTCACAAAAAATAAACACAAATTGCATCGTCTAATATACGGAAATCATCAGATATTAACTCTTCTTTGAAACATTATCAAACAGTTTTTCCTCTATAAAGAAAACAAAAACTGTCTTCTCTATAAATACAGAAAATATTATCTCGTAAATAAACAAATCACCAAAAACTGTCGTGTATAAACAAACAGTCTGTGAGCATGTCCGTCAACAGTGGGTGAGCAGGAAGACATGTCAAGAAATCTCCAAAAATAATCACACCCAATGCTAGCAAATATTTCAATGTTACTTGTGTAATTAGACACACAATATTGTTCTAATATCTGTCTCTCTCTCTCTCTCTCTCTCTCTCTCTCTCTCTCTACATTTCACATCTTGTGTACATATACTCAGTATTTATTATATTTCTTGTACAGCTTCACATGTAACATGACATACAGTTATTTAATGATTTTATGGCAAACACACATGACATAATGACATAATATTGCTACTTTAGACCAATGGTCATATATAAATGACATAAAATCAGCTCTTAGCAATGAATTGCTATATGGATAATTACATATACCGTCAGTAATATTTGATGCCCTAGGTGAGTGTATGCAGAGGGTCTATGGTTCGAGTCTGGGACATCATTACGGGAACCAGAGTCATGCAGTTTGGAATGGCCCACAGCAAGAAAGTTCAGGTATGCGACATATAATTAGATCGTTGGTTGGGGGAGGGGGGCTCACATGTCGGGAATATGTTTGATATATAAAATAGCTCATGATGTCATCATGTACTACAATAACCAGTTACTACAAATACTACACGATGTATGCAAAGTAGGTTGCCATAGCAACTTCAGTTTCAGGTTGGATGAGAAGACAGCCAATGTCGTACTCGGAGATTTATTTGCTCAAAAAACAACCAAGCACATTATACGCGTTGGAGAATTTCTCTCAGACTCCGTGGCATAGTTTGTCTTTTACGCTTTCAGAATATATTAACCAAAAAAGGTTTGTGTGTTAAATGTGGGATTAAAGCATCCTTGCAAATTGCAAACCCTGGATGCAACTATTGCTAAACAAAACATCCATAGTGCCCGGCGTATTGTGTTGTGAACGTTGTTTTGGCGAAGTGAACTGGAAAATGCTAGATGTCCTGAAAAATATTAGAGTTCATGAGAACAATTAAATGTCCCGAGAAGGAGCAAATGTCCCGAGAAGGATGTGAAGTTTCGAGAAAGACTAAATGCCATGACATAACACCAGTTGAGGCAGGAGTCCTGACGTTAGCTAGAGTAACACCAGTTGAGGCGGGAGTCCTGACGTTAGCTAGAGTAACACCGGTTGAGGCAGGAGTCCTGACGTTAGCTAGAGTAACACCGGTTGAGGCGGGAGTCCTGACGTTAGCTAGAGTAACACCGGTTGAGGCGGGAGTCCTGACGTTAGCTAGATTAACACCGGTTGAAGCATAGTCTAGGTGACCTGCAGCCTTGAAAAGAGCTGAACAAACTGAACATAAAATAGATAGAACTATGTGGTTTATGTGTGGGAGGAAGAGAGGGATAGTACTGTCTGTATTTTTAAGTTTAGTATTTAACAGTAACGGCTTTGTACGAATCACTAGCTTTGTCCTCCAACAAATTTCATTATCTGATTAACCGTCTAAAGTATTAATACCGTTTATTACATATGATGTTATACTTGGTTGTACCCAATAAATATATACAAGTACTTTATATTTGTAATTCATGTCCAATTTTTATACGCGAATAAAATACTTTGGTCTTTATCGGAATACTATCTATTGTGTATCGAGAAAAGAAATTGTACCACCTCACTAATTACACCGGATACAACCTTAAACTACGTCATTCACTATTGCTCTTCTGTTATTTTCCGGTGTCTTGTACCTTGTCCAGGGTCGATTGATCCCAATTGAAATTGAGTTTATCAACTTGACAGAAATAACAAAGTTTTTTCCTTGTCCAGGGTCGATGGATTCCAGTTGAAATTGAGTGCATCAACTTGACAGAAAATAAAAAGAGATTGTTTACAGCTGCTGAAGGAATGATCAAGATATGGAACTTTAGTGTAGGCGTAGTCTTACGGTAATTGAATGTTTATATGTCAGTGTAGGTGTAGTCTTACGGTAATTGAGTGTTTATATGTCAGTGTAGGCGAAGTCTTACGGTAATTGAATGTATATATTTCAGTGTAGGTATAGTCTTACAGTAATTGTGTGTTTGTATTTACGTGTGTCACTAGTGTCTGTATTCTCATTTATAGAAGAACTTTTCGCCAGTGTCACAATCTCTGTCTGGACTTGTAGTTCAGGGTGTACAGAATTGGAACACTGTCTTCTGTCCATACATCTATCAGGAGCGACTAAGGAAAGTTGGGGGATAGGCTAATAAACTGTTGCCTGTGAAAAAATTATTACTGTCATATTTTGTTTACAATTTTGTTAACATTTTGTTAACATTTTGTTACGGATCTTTTATCAAACAAGCCCCGCGGATCACGAAGAGATGCAGTTGCAGCCAATAATTACACGTTTGTCCTTTTTCGGAGACTCCTAGGAGACTCGGGAATGCTGGACGTGCTATCACCGCTTGTGTGTCGACAAGTTTGACGGAAGAATGATGAAATAGTTAACCCTATGTGTTGTGCCTCAGGCAGGAGGTGGTACTCCTGGGATAAAGGCACATTGAAGTGTGTTTCTCTGGGGATTAAACATGCATCCATAAACCCTTCCTTACTATGCCTGTGAGACATTATACGAGTCCTAGTGTTGCCACAGTTACACAACTGAGATGAACCCGTGCTATTGTCATAAAGGCTATGTGCTGTCAAGAGTTTCCTACTCACCAGATCAAGGGATAATTTCATCATCATCATCACGAGAACTGACTTAGACAACTGCATTCCGTTCTCTGGACTACATCCTGGCAATTTACACAAGTTTGAGAACGAACGCAGAAGAAGATAATGATTAGAACATCAGTTTGAAAGCTTCCCTCACTATACTTAGGTAATAGAAATTGTATGTGAAGGTTTGAAAGCTTCCCTCACTATACTTAGGTAATAGAAATTGTATGTGAAGGTTTGAAAGCTTCCCTCACTATACTTAGGTAATGGACATTATATGTGAAGGTTTGAAAGCTTCCCTCACTATACTTATGTAATAGAAATTATATGCATGTGTTGGAAGTCTTCATTCACTAAATGTAGGTAAAAGAAATTATTGCAAGTACTTACTATGACAAACTGCACCTGTTATGTGCTGGTATACGCTGGTGAAACTTGGACTGTGTATACACGACACGTGAGGAAACTGAATCACTTCCACGCAATTTGTCTCAGAAAAGTTATGAACGCCAGATGGCAAGACTAGATTCCGGATACCGTTGTCCTTGACAGAGCTGGTATCCCTATCAGTGACACTATTTTAATGCATAGAATTTTGAGATGGTCATTTGGTTATACCTGTCAGATACTGGCCATTCACATAATACTTCTCTACAGTCATTTCCACGGGGCATAACGATTTCATGTGGTCGACAGAAGTGATTCAAGGGCTCATTAACAAACTTGCTCAAATATCTTAACATATGCCGCCATGATACATGGGAAACATTAACAAACTTGCTAAAATATCTTGACATATGCAGCCATGATACATGGGAAACATTAACAAACTTGCTAAAATATCTTGATAAATGCGGCCATGATACATGGGAAACATTAACAAACTTGCTAAAATATCTTAACATATGCCGCCATGATACATGGGAAACATTAACAAACTTGCTAAAATATCTTGACATATGCAGCCATGATACATGGGAAACATTAACAAACTTGCTAAAATATCTTGACATATGCCGCCATGATACATGGGAAACATTAACAAACTTGCTAAAATATCTTGACATATGCCGCCATGATACATGGGAAAACGCTGCAAATACAGAGACAAAAAGAGCTCTACAGTAAAGCGAAACTGTAGCATTGTGTGAAAGGAAGGAAAATTCAGCACCTCGACAGTGAGGAATAACTAGACAATCATGTGTAGATCACATAAAAACTAGTCATTATGCCATGTCCGATTGTCCATGTAACATTTGTGGTCAGGATATAGCTTATTATCCATCTACGAACTCACCGTTCAAAGATATAATTTTAACCGATGTTTTTTTCAAGTGTATGTAATATGTTGTCATCGTCATCATCATTATCATCCATACCATCCACTTCATCCATGCCACTTCATCCATACCATCCACTTCATCCATGCCACATCATCCATACCATCCACTTCATCCATGCCACATCATCCATACCATCCACTTCATCCATGTCACATCATCCATACCATCCACTTCATCCATGCCACATCATCCATACCATCCACTTCATCCATGCCACTTCATCCATACCATCCACTTCATCCATGCCACATCATCCATACCATCCACTTCATCCATGTCACATCATCCATACCATCCACTTCATCCATGCCACATCATCCATACCATCCACTTCATCCATGCCACATCATCCATACCATCCACTTCATCCATGCCACATCATCCATACCATCCACTTCATCCATGCCACATCATCCATACCATCCACTTCAACCATGCCACTTCATCCATACCATCCACTTCATCCATGCCACATCATCCATACCATCCACTTCATCCATGCCACTTCATCCATACCATCCACTTCATCCATGCCACATCATCCATACCATCCACTTCATACATGCCGTCACCACCACCACCAACAAAACCACCACTACCACTGCCATGATGGAATGGACGATACACGTATGCATATAGACATGTGTCGTGTCTTTGAATTCATCATTGAATGAATGTATCCATGTTTCTGTACGGATATATATCCACACTCGTGTACTATATCCACAGGATACTTGACATGAACCATTGTCAGAAGATCACAAGCATAGTTATGGCCAAGAGCCTGATCTACGTGACCGGGTGGAACAAGTACATCAACGTCTTCAGCGACTTCAAGGGAGAGGAAGCACTGAAAAAGGTGAGACTCTCACTTTCCACACAGAATATATAACTGCAGAACTTGGTTAGCGTATCCGCCGCGAGTAATACAACACTAATACAACAGTGACTCGATATACAGTCACTGACTAATGTCTCACTAATACAATATTCTATGTGATGTCTCTGACTACTACAACACTTTAGCATATCTGACAAATACAAAATTCTATTTAGCGCCTCTAATACACAATCATATTGAACAGAATCAACCTTCTTACGTGATAATATTTTGTTATTTCTGTGCTTTTTGTTGTTCACTATTTATAAAGTTTGCGTCACCCGAGTGTCGAATGCGAATGACGCCACGAAATGCACGGGGAAACATCGAAACAAGAGCCAAAATTCGGTATTGAATTCTATTGTTATTTCTTGTATGTGGGTGGGAAACTGTTATTTTTTGTATGTGGGTTGGAAACTGTTATTTCTTGTATGTGGGTGGAAAACTGTTATTTTTTGTATGCGCGTGGGAAACTGTTATTTCTTGTATGTGGGTGGGAAACTGTTATTTCTTGTATGTGGGTGGGAAACTGTTATTTTTTGTATGCGCGTGGGAAACTGTTATTTCTTGTATGTGGGTAGGAAACTGTTATTTCTTGTATGTGGGTGGGAAACTGTTATTTCTTGTATGTGGGTGGGAAACTGTTATTTCTTGTATGTGGGTGGAAAACTGTTATTTCTTGTATGTGGGTGGGAAACTTATTTCTTGTATGTGGGTGGGAAACTGTTCTCTGGTTCTGTAACGTTTCATGGCTATTCTTATTGTCAAATATATGTCAGTGGTTTATTGTAACTCCGGCTATTATTCGTTGCTAGTGTATTATAACTCCGGCTGTCATTCGTTACTCGTTTGTTGCAACTTCGGCTTTCATTCGTTACTCGTTTATTGCAACTATGGGTGTCATTTTTGCTCGTTTATTGCAACTCCTGCTGTTATTTTCTGCTCGTATATTGCTACTCTGGGTGTCATTTGCTGCTCGTTTATTGCAATTCCAGGTGTCATTTGTTGCTCGTTTATTGCAACTCCCTGTGTCATTGTCAAGACCTGCATTTTAGACATAAGCATTTAATAATGACATCTTGGATGTTCGAACCGGTCCAACTAATTAATTTTATGGATATATTAGCATGGTCTATTGATTATATGGATATATCTGCACGGTTTATTGGTCCAACTGATTGATTACATTGATCTATTGGCATTGCCTGTTGAACTATCACCATGATGTCTAGTCTGTCTACTCTTTCATTTGATCTAAAGTCCGTGTGTCCAGGCATAGACAAAATGTTGAACTATCACCATGATGTCTAGTCTGTCTACTCTTTCATTTGATCTAAAGTCCGTGTGTCCAGGCATAGACAAAATGTTGAACTATCACCATGATGTCTAGTCTGTCTACTCTTTCATTTGATATAAAGTCCGTGTGTCCAGGCATAGACAAAATGAAATCAACTTTCTTCAGGCAAAGCTTGGAACAGTGTAATGAAGGTTTGCTAGTCACTGGAAACTTATATAATAATACACACAAATCTACGTTTCGACCAAACGTCATTTACCAAGATCATTCGTTATGAATGAAAATACGACCAATAAACACGGCATTACTGACGTGCACATGGCAGAGCTAAATATGGATATAACCCAGAAGAGTTAAAACTGGAAGGTCAGAGGTGAAATAAAAATAACAGAAAATAGACCACAATAAAAATAACAGAAAATAGACCACAATAACTAATAATCATCTTCATCACAGATGAGGGTAATTCATTGGATAGTTGAACAGATAATCGTAGCACACATTCTCTGACTGACACCACACATTCTCTGACTGACACCACACCTTCTCTGACTGACACCACACATTCTCTGACTGACACCACACATTCTCTGACTGACACCACACATTCTCTGACTGACACCACACATTCTCTGACTGACACCACACATTCTCTGACTGACACCACACATTCTCTGACTGACACCACACATTTTCTGACTGACACCACACATTCTCTGACTGACACCACACATTTTTTTACTGACACCACACATTCTCTGAGTGACACCACACATTCTTTGACTGACACCACACATTCTCTGAGTGACACTACACATTCTCTGAGTGACACCACACATTCTCTGAGTGACACCACACATTCTCTGAGTGACTCACCACACATTCTTTGACTGACACCACACATTCTCTGAGTGACACCACACATTCTCTGAGTGACTCACCACACATTCTTTGACTGACACCACACATTCTCTGAGTGACACCACACATTCTCTGAGTGACTCACCACACATTCTTTGACTGACACCACACATTCTCTGAGTGACACCACACATTCTCTGAGTGACACACCACACATTTTCTGAGTGACACCACACATTCTCTGAGTGACACACCACATATTCTCTGTGTGACACACCACATATTCTCTGAGTGACACCACACATTCTCTGAGTGACACACCACATATTCTCTGAGTGACACACGACACATTCTCTGAGTGACACACCCCACATTCTCTGACTGACACCACACATTCTCTGAGTAACACACCACACATTCTCTGAGTGACACACCACACATTCTCTGAGTGACACACCACACATTCTCTGAGTGACACACCACACGTAACTGTTACATTAACTTCATCACAAGCACGTGACTTACAACTGTTGATCAGACATGGCAATAAATATCTGTGCGTGCGTGTGCGTGAATGCCTGTGACCTGCGTGTGTATGTACATGCGTGCGTGTGTATGTGTTCGCTAGTATATGTGCGTGCGTGTATGTGTGTGAATGGCTGACTTTGAACCACACCTGCATCCTTGAATGTAAACAGTTGTAAACGTAGTCAACACAAGCGTCACTCAACATCAAAGCACTTTATATTCACGTGACTGAGTCCTATATTCTCACGTGACTGAGTCCTATATTCTCACGTGACTGAGTCTTTCGATACCAAGTAACTGAGTATTATTCGCAAGTGACTGAATATTATTTCCAAGTAACTATTTTCTTTCCAAGTAACTGAGTCATTTACTTCCACGTGAGTCACCAATTGATTGAGTCATTGATTTCAGTATTTAATTCATTTAATTCCAAGTGACCAAGACATTTATTTCCAAGTGACTGAGTCTTTGATCTCCTGATCAGGTATCGTTCATTGTTTGACAATCTCATAGCACCGACTGATGAAATCCTGTCATTACTTATTGACTGTGACTGAATTCCAATATCGCAGTCACCGACTGATGAAATCCTGTCATTACTTATTGACTGTGACTGAATTCCAACATCGCAGTCACTGACTGTGCCCTTTCTTGTATAACAACCATTCAATGAGTGATCCTGTTCTTGTATAAAAACTGAACCCTTGTTTCACAATATATATGTGCATGGTCTCTCCCTCGTGGAACATGACTAAATTATACATCTCCCTTCAGTCCTGGCAGAAAAAACACAACGAAGATTGCCTGAGTCTTTGTATCTTGGAACCGAACCTGATCGCTTCATCCTCGTACGATGGAGGTGTGGTGGTGTGGTCAAGGGAAACTACAGAATCGTATTGTTTGTAAGTACATGTGTTGCTCTTATATTCTCCGTAACTCTTCGTTTTCTTCCGTCTTGATCACAATGTGTCACTCTCTGTGTGTCACTCTCTGTGTGTCACTCTCTGTGTGTCACTCTCTGTGTGGGTTTGTAGATATCAATCTATGTAGTCACAATGTGGAAAATCTGGTCAGAAATTATTGATGTTACTGGGGGGGGGGGGGAGAAATTGTCACAATGATACACTCATTCTTACAGAACACAACAACTGGAAGTTATGTATTTTTTATACTGTTCTGACTTTTTGTTCTTTCTTTATGTTAATGAGTTCTCTCCTTATGTTGTGTTCTCTCCTTATGTTGTGTTCTCTCCTTATGTTGTGTTCTCTCCTTATGTTGTGTTCTCTCCTTATGTTGTGTTCTCTCCTTATGTTGCGTTCTCTCCTTATGTTGCGTTCTATCCTTATGTTGTGTTCTATCCTTATGTTGTGTTCTCTCCTTATGTTGTGTTCTATCCTTATGTTGTGTTCTATCCTTATGTTAATGTGCTCTCTCCTTATGTTGTGTTCTATCCTTACATTAATGTGTTCTCTCCTTATGTTGTGTTCTATCCTTATGTTGTGTTCTATCCTTATGTTGTGTTCTATCCTTATGTTGTGTTCTCTCCTTACATTAATGTGTTCTATCCTTATGTTGTGTTCTCTCCTTACATTAATGTGTTCTATCCTTATGTTGTGTTCTCTCCTTACATTAATGTGTTCTATCCTTATGTTGTGTTCTCTCCTTACATTAATGTGTTCTCTCCTTATGTTGTGTTCTCTCCTTACATTAATGTGTTCTATCCTTATGTTGTGTTCTCTCCTTATGTTGTGTTCTCTCCTTATGTTGTGTTCTCTCCTTACATTAATGTGTTCTATCCTTATGTTGTGTTCTCTCCTTACATTAATGTGTTCTCTCCTTATGTTGTGTTCTATCCTTATGTTGTGTTCTATCCTTATGTTGTGTTCTATCCTTATGTTGTGTTCTATCCTTATGTTGTGTTCTCTCCTTACATTAATGTGTTCTATCCTTATGTTGTGTTCTCTCCTTACATTAATGTGTTCTATCCTTATGTTGTGTTCTCTCCTTATGTTGTGTTCTATCCTTATGTTGTGTTCTCTCCTTACATTAATGTGTTCTATCCTTATGTTGTGTTCTCTCCTTACATTAATGTGTTCTATCCTTATGTTGTGTTCTCTCCTTATGTTGTGTTCTATCCTTATGTTGTGTTCTCTCCTTACATTAATGTGTTCTCTCCTTATGTTGTGTTCTCACCTTATGTTGTGTTCTCTCCTTACATTAATGTGTTCTCTCCTTATGTTGTGTTCTCTCCTTATGTTGTGTTCTCTCCTTATGTTGTGTTCTCTCCTTACATTAATGTGTTCTCTCCTTATGTTGTGTTCTCTCCTTATGTTGTGTTCTCTCCTTACATTAATGTGTTCTCTCCTTATGTTGTGTTCTCTCCTTATGTTGTGTTCTCTCCTTATGTTGTGTTCTCTCCTTATGTTGTGTTCTCTCCTTACATTAATGTGTTCTCTCCTTATGTTGTGTTCTATCCTTATGTTGTGTTCTATCCTTATGTTGTGTTCTATCCTTATGTTGTGTTCTATCCTTATGTTGTGTTCTCTCCTTACATTAATGTGTTCTATCCTTATGTTGTGTTCTCTCCTTATGTTGTGTTCTATCCTTATGTTGTGTTCTCTCCTTACATTAATGTGTTCTCTCCTTATGTTGTGTTCTCACCTTATGTTGTGTTCTCTCCTTACATTAATGTGTTCTCTCCTTATGTTGTGTTCTATCCTTATGTTGTGTTCTCTCCTTATGTTGTGTTCTCTCCTTATGTTGTGTTCTCTCCTTACATTAATGTGTTCTCTCCTTATGTTGTGTTCTCTCCTTATGTTGTGTTCTATCCTTATGTTGTGTTCTCTCCTTATGTTGTGTTCTCTCCTTATGTTAATGTGTTCTCTCCTTATGTTTTGTCATGTTCTCTAAAAGTGGTCTCTTGTTGTGACCCTCTAATCATTTCCAATCAATATTTCACAGTATCACCACTAGATCAACAGTTCAATAATAAATACTAGTCTGGGACATGTATATGTTTTGATGTGTTCCTATTGTAGAATCATCAGAGAACATCTAATCAAATATGTATAACCCCTCTGAGTTTGAAGGTTTCTCTGAATGTATGTTACACCGCTGAGAGTTAAAATCGTATATGTACGAAATGTGTACGTGTTTTAACGCTATCAATTTCTGAGTATGTTGTGGCTCGTGAATTGTTTCCGTATAGTCTTCGCCATTGTCTTAATCTTCTAACCGTTTGATAAATCACAATCACAGTTTAAAAAACATCAGACAATTCAACATACACCACAACACTAATAGCTAATAGCGGCATCAGAAGAACAATTGCAAGACCATATGAACAGACTCCACACAACATGCCACAACTTCAACATGAAGATTAATATTGACAAGACCGAGATAATGACAATAGCAAAGAAAGAAAGAAATATCACTATCTCCATCGATGATAAACACCTTAAACAAGTAAATGAGTTCACTTACTTAGGTTGCATTATATCGAGGGAAGGGAAAACCAGTAAAGAGATACAAAATAGATGCAACAAAACATACCAGATCCTAGGACAGATGAAACGTATTTTTAAGAACAAAAATGCAAACATAGACACTGAAGTTGCATTATACAAGACTATTATTATCCCATTACTATGCTACCATGCCAAACCTGGACAATGACAGCAGAAGACAAAAGAAAAAAAATAGTGACAGTAGAAATGACATGTCTACGAAGAATACTCGGAGTGTCATTAAGAGATAGAATTAGAAACGATAACATCAGACAGATAACCAAAACAATACCAGTATTGGAACACATCAAAAGAAAACAGATCACATGGGTTTCACGCGCTTCCAGACTACCAACAGATAGCATGCCACAAATGGTCATGACACATAGACATAACGGTTATATAGCCAGAGGCAGACCATGTAAAAGATGGAACACAGAAATATAAAAAGCCCCTAACAATCCTACAAACAGCTCACAGGAAGGTCATTTCCAGAGAACTTTTCCACACCTGACGGCAAACAAGGGATACATCGTATAGATAGATAGATAGACAAAAACACATGTACTTATAACATCTGACAATTCAGCACACACCAGAGCACTGCTGTTTACAATAACTGTAAGGCTAATTCAAAGATGTTTCATGGACTAACAGAAGAAGGAGGTGAAGAAATCTATCCAACCTCTTCTACACAGTCATTCCGCCTACTCTATCCAACCTCTTCTACCCAGTCATTCCGCCTACTCTATCCAACCTCTTCTACCCAGTCATTCCGCCTACTCTATCCAACATCTTCTACCCAGTCATTCCGCCTACTCTATCCTTACACAAACCACTGTCAGCCATGTCCTATGTCTTCCTACAAATCAGATTTTTGTTCCGTGGTTAGAATAATACGTGCCTGGAATTTTCCTAATATTAATTATTCACTATAAAAGTCACGTGCTAGTTGGTGACCGTTTCAAGAAGTTTGGTCTGTTCTGTTAAGTCTGAGGCCGTCACTAGTTCTGTGTGAGGTCTTCACTAGTTCTGTGTGATGCATTCACTAGTTCTGTTGATGCATTCACTAGTTCTGTGTGATGCATTCACTAGTTCTGTGTGATGCATTCACTAGTTCTGTGTGATGCATTCACTAGTTCTGTGTGAGGTCTTCACTAGTTCTGTGTGATGCATTCACTAGTTCTGTTGATGCCTTCACTAGTTCTGTGTGAGGTCTTCACTAGTTCTGTGTGAGGTCTTCACTAGTTCTGTGTGATGCATTCACTAGTTCTGTGTGAGGTCTTCACTAGTTCTGTGTGATGCATTCACTAGTTCTGTGTGAGGCCTTCACTAGTTCTGTGTGAGGCCTTCACTAGTTCTGTGTGAGGCCTTCACTAGTTCTGCGTGAGGCCTTCACTAGTTCTGCGTGAGGCCTTCACTAGTTCTGTGTGAGGCCTTCACTAGTTCTGCGTGATGCATTCACTAGTTCTGTGTGAGGCCTTCACTAGTTCTGTGTGAGCGCTTACCGAATAAAATGAGGAAAGCTTCCGGTAAAATATCGCATGACAAAAGCTGTGCTTTTCTGTGTCTATTACAGTGTGCAAGCTTGACACTACCATATTAAAATAAACCAGCTATCTATAACCAGCTATCTATAACCAGCTATTTACAACCAGCTATTTACAACTAGATATCTATAACCAGCTATTTACAACCAGCTATCTATAACCAGCTATTTACAACCAGCTATCTATAACCAGCTATTTACGACCAGCTATCTATAACCAGCTATTTACAACCAGCTATTTACAACCAGCTGAACTGTACATTGTGTAACATGAATGAACTGAGGTTGTATATAACTCTTTGGTTGTGTTAGTATTGCTATATAGTTGTCAGATCTGGAACACTAATTGAAGACATAGAGATTCTTCTTCTTCTTTCGTTCACTTGAAACATGTCTATATCTGTAATTCTGTCTCCTTAATAGGCACCATAACTATTTATAAATACAGACATGTTTCCATTGTGTTTTGTGCGTGGTATCCTAAATATCTGTGCGCCTTTTGGCTAGATGCCTCCGTCTTCAGCACTCTGCTTAATTAGGCAGGACTATGGTCCTGCTCGAGTGGGACTGCCCGACCAGTCTTAGTTTCCAGCCCCTGATGGCTGAACTAAGCCCCATCACCTTTGCACGATGCTGATCTCGATGGGGAGACATAACGATAAGAAGCCAGACGTTGGACAACAAATGCTATAGACGTGTGTGTTGAGTCGCTGTTACCGAGAACATAAGACTATTGTGTATGTGCACTACAGATTTCATTATTAGCGGGAAAGCCAGACCCACTGTTAACAATTGCGAAACTTCGTTAACTTCGGTGGTACAGGAACATGTCTCAATGTGACACCTCTACGTGGAGATATGTCTGCACCAAATGTCTCAATGTAACACCTCTACGTGGAGATATTTCTGCACCAAATGTCTCAAAATAACATCTCTACGTGGAGATATGTCTGCACCAAATGTCTCAACGTGACACCACTACGTGGACATATGTCTGCACCAAATGTCTCAACGTGACATCACTACGTGGAGATATGTATGCACCAAATTTCTCAACGTGACATCTCTACTTACCCTGACTGGTTATGGGGTTTATTATTATTATTATTATTATTATTATTATTATTATTATTATTATTATTATTATTATTATTATTATTATTATACTGGATAAATAAAAAAATCCGCAATATTAACATTTCGAAATCGTAAATATATTGAACGTCTAGCGTTGCAAGTACACAATTAATTTTGTAAGTAACATGAATTTTGAAAATGCAACATTTCAATCACCAAATTGCAACTACGGCGTGTAGAACTAGGTAAATTACAACAACAACATTTAGAACTATTCAACATGTAGACGTATTCAACATGTAGAACTATTCAACATGTAGAACAATTCAACGTGTAGAACTCTTTAACATTTAGAACTCTTCAATATGTAGAACTATTCAACATGTAGAACTATTCAACTTGTATAACTATTCAACTTGTAGAACTATTCAACATGTAGAACTATTCAACTTGTAGAACTATTCAACTTGTAGAACTATTCAACTTGTAGAACTATTCAACATGTAGAACTATTCAACTTGTAGAACTATTCAACTTGTAGAACTATTCAACTTGTAGAACTATTCAACTTGTATAACTATTCAACTTGTAGAACTATTCAACTTGTAGAACTATTCAACTTGTAGAACTATTCAACTTGTATAACTATTCAACTTGTAGAACTATTCAACTTGTAGAACTATTCAACATGTAGAAGAAGTAGGTAAGACAAATGAATGTTTTCTTGATATCTGACAGACTGAGTGCCTCGTTCAATAACAAACCGGAACTGAACACTGCAGTTAGAGGAGGAGGAAATAAGAAAAATATTATGTCTGTAAGTCACATGTCACATGCTTGTTTTATGTCTGTAAGTCACATGTCACATGCTTGTTTTATGTCTGTAAGTCACAAGTCATATGCTTGTTTTATGTCTGTAAGTCACAAGTCATTTGCTTGTTTTATGTCTGTAAGTCACAAGTCATATGCTTGTTTTATGTTTGTAAGTCACAAGTCATATGCTTGTTTTATGTTTGTAAGTCACAAGTCATATGCTTGTTTTATGTTTGTAAGGCACAAGTCATATGCTTGTTTTATGTTTGTAAGTCACATGTCACATGCTTGTTTTATGTTTGTAAGTCACAAGTCATACGCTTGTTTTATGTCTGTAAGTCACAAGTCACATGCTTGTTTTATGTTTGTAAGTCACAAGTCATATGCTTGTTTTATGTTTGTAAGTCACATGTCACATGCTTGTTTTATGTTTGTAAGTCACAAGTAATATGCTTGTTTTATGTTTGTAAGTCACAAGTCACATGCTTGTTCAAGTCACATGTCATATGTCACATGCGTGTTCAAGTCTTGTTCTTCCTATGCATCTTGCTGTTTACATGTTCATGCTGTACACTCTTGCTGCTGGCCAATAAGGGTTTATTCTCATTAAGTAGCCAAAATATTTCAGCTTAAGTTTTTTAAATATTGAATCTTGAAATTAATCATGACAACAGCAATTCAACATTATATCTTCACTTTATACTGAAACTTCACTTCGTGATGATAACTTCACTTGATCAATTATAACTTCACTTATCAATGATAACTTCACTTGATTAATGATAACTTCACTTATCAATGATAACTTCACTTGATTAATGATAACTTCACTTGATCAATGATAACTTCACTTGATCAATGATAACTTCACTTGATCAATGATAACTTCACTTGCATAATGATAACTTCACTTGATTAATGATAACTTCACTTGATCAATTATAACTTCACTTATCAATGATAACTTCACTTGATTAATGATAACTTCACTTATCAATGATAACTTCACTTGATTAATGATAACTTCACTTGATCAATGATAACTTCACTTGATCAATGATAACTTCACTTGCATAATGATAACTTCACTTGATTAATGATAACTTCACTTGATCAATTATAACTTCACTTATCAATGATAACTTCACTTGATTAATGATAACTTCACTTATCAATGATAACTTCACTTGATTAATGATAACTTCACTTGATCAATGATAACTTCACTTGATCAATGATAACTTCACGTATCAATGATAACTTAACTTCGTGATGATAACTTTACTTGATCAATGATAACTTCACTTCGTGATGATAACTTCACTTGATCAATGATAACTTCACTAGATTAATGATAACTTCACTTCGTGATGATAACTTCACTTGATCATTGATAACTTCACTTCATCAATGATAACTTCACTTTATCAATGATAACTTCACTTGATCAATGATAACTTCACTAGATTAATGATAACTTCACTTCGTGATGATAACTTCACTTGATCATTGATAACTTCACTTCATCAATGATAATTTTGAGTTATCATTATAAATGAATTATGTAATAGATGTGCAAATGTTAGAATTCATTCATTCAAAAACACACAAATTCATCAAATAGCACACGTTTATACATAACAGACACACACACTCACACACATTCAGATACACACATACACTTGAGTATCGCCCTCTATTACAACATTTGGATTATAGTCTGTGAATTACAAGTAGCCATTCATATCATGAACAAGAACAGTCACATGATGATAGTGCCACTGATGTTGTCTTGTACAGGCTGTCGCTGATATGGAGGGGGAGAGTGATGATGATGAAGACCATGGCGAGGACGCCTTCATGACCATTGGAAAACACTTGAGGAAGGAAGGAGGATGGTACAGACTGATGCGTGCTTTGAAGAGGCGACAGATAGAGAGAGAGAAGGTATGCACAGAACTAGCTCGAGAAAGTATGCACAGAACTAGCTCGAGAAGGTATGAAAGAGATTAAATTTGCAATAAATTCTTGTCTGTTGTGGTACAGTCATTAGCTGCTTTCAATGTTACAGAGATCTTGTCACGGTGAAGTGATTATTGTTTGTTGTAAGGAAATCATGAGCTATCAATACATCTCTACGATGTGACAAGAGAAGTATTTTCCAAGAGTCAAGATGTCAATGTGCAACACTTTGCCATAACATGACTGGATCATGTTTGATGTCATTTCTCAGAATTTGACTGTTTCATGGTTGATGTCATTTCTCAGAATTTGACTTGATTCTTGATTCATGATTAGAAAATTTGTCTCACCGCACTGGCCTTGTGGGGCATTCCCATAAGTGTTCCGCCCTCTGTTCCAGCAGCCATTTGACTCGATGGTAATTCGAGTCAAATGCCGCCGAAACAGACGTAGACATCAGGGCACAACTCTGGCCCTTGCGACAGGTTTATTTGTTGTTCTGCCCACCCACGCCGTGCCCGTAACTAGTTTAAATACAACGTCTGCCTGTCGGAACAACATGGTAACTGTTATCGAAGGTTACTACGGGATTGTATGGATAACGTGCCATGAAACTTCTATAAGAAGATAACCTCAATATAAAGGCATGTCATCTACAAAGGTTTTCTTTTGCATGGTTGATTTGTCTAGTGAGCCATTGGTCAGACCCACAGACACAACCGCATGCGTAAATGGATCATAGTTGATGTCATTTCTCAGAATTTGACTAGATCATGGTTGATGTCATTTCTCAGAATTTTTAGGACCTTTATCATAGTACCCAGTTTAGAGCATCTGGCTCGACCACAGAAGTATCTCCACAGGCAACGAGTGACCACAGAAGTGTTTCTACAGGCAACAAGTGACCACAGAAGTGTTTCTACAGGCAACGAGTGACCACAGAAGTATCTCTACAGACAACGAGTGACCACAGAAGTGTTTCTACAGGCAACAAGTGGCCACAGAAGTGTTTCTACAGGCAACGAGTGACCACAGAAGTGTTTCTACAGGCAACGAGTGACCACAGAAGTCTTTCTACAGGCAACGAATGACCACAGAAGTCTTTCTACAGGCAACGAGTGACCACAGAAGTCTTTCTACAGGCAACGAGTGACCACATCTCTTAATTGTGAAGTCTTCTGAGCTGTTGTAAATTTTCTGAGAACTTGGTATCTTGTAAGTGACAAGAGTCCAGACAACGTGAAATATTTTACAAAAACCACATATTCATTCTACTAGGTCGTAGCTTTTTTAAAGATAATGTGCATGTTCTTTCATTAAGTTTTGTTCTAGTCACGTCAAGCGATCTGCTGCTCCAACTCATTGAATCGGTTTCAACGACTCTCCAGTCTGTGGAGCAGCAGAACTGACAACAGAACAAATACTGCAGAAGTGCCTCAGTTTTGCTGTTCAAAGAACGACGATCTGGTCCACAGAAGTTTCTCTGCAAAACAAGTTGTGGGGAGCCAAAGATGATCAAACAAACCGTTCTATACATGACTAATACATGACTAACACATGACTAATACATGACTAATACATGACTAATACATGACTAACACATGAATAATACATGAATAATACATAACTAATACATGACTAATATTGGGCTGGATGTTTAACATTTGATCGAAGAAATTGTGTAGTACCATAGACGCGTCATACATTAATGTGTACTAGCATATTAGCGTCATCAATTATGGTGTAGTGTTATGTATCTGAAATGACATCGAATAAACAGGATGTTTAACAACTGATAGAAGAGGATAAAGAAGATTTCCCTAATATTTATTGGTCATTTAATTATACGTTATCTCGTCAACCAATAAAAAGCACAGAAATATTAGGATTCGTCTCACGCAGTGGGGTCATATGTGCTAGCACTCCGGACTGTTGTAACGAAGGTCACGGTATTTAGTTGATATATGAAAGACGCATGTGAGAGAACATGGAATATGTGTGTTTATATTGCAAGTTGGTCGGACAACACAACGTGTACTTCGTTAGTGATTCAGTCATGCTGGACTGTTTGAGATCATCCTTTTAAAGTAAAGTATTTGACTTTTCCGTGTTTTGAATTGGTCACTGTATTTATACTATGTCTGTTCAGTCAATGAAAAGTACAAAATAGTTACATGCATCACTATCGAAGGATGATTCCTAATTTAGCCATATGTCTTATTTTGTTGAGTCAGCACGTGCCCAGAAACATGATTGAATACACGAAATTGGATGGATAAATTATTGGGTGATTTAAACACGATCCAGGGATATGTTGGTTGTGTGAGTGATTCTTTGAAATCTTGGTTGTGTGAGTAATTCTTTGAAATGTTGGTTGTGTGAGTGATTCTTTGAAATCTTGGTTGTGTGAGTAATTCTTTGAAATCTTGGTTGTATGATTCTTTGAAATGTTGGTTGTGTGAGTGATTCTTTGAATTGTTGGTTGTGTGAGTGACTCTTTGAAATGTTGGTTGTGTTAGTGATTCTTTGAAATGTTGCTTGTGTGAGGGATTCTTTGAAATATTGTTTGTGTGAGTAATTCTTTGAAATGTTGCTTGTGTGAGTGATTCTTTGAAGTGTTGGTTGTGTGAGTGATTCTTTAACATCTTGGTTGTGTGAGTGATTATTTGAAATGTTGTTTGTATAATTGTATGAAGTGTTGGTTGTGTGAGTAAATATGTGGAATGTTGATTGTGCGAGTAAATATGTGGAATGTGATTGTGCGAGTATTATCAAATGGGTTATGTGTGCATTATGGTTATAGAGACGAGCAGCCGCTGAGAGAAAAGACTTCAGTGCCAAATACAAGAAGAAAAAGAGGCGTATGAATATGCAAGGTCTGAGTCTGGTCTATGAGTCTGCGGTAGAGTGCATAACCTACTTGGAATCTCGCAGACCTATTGATCCTCAAACTGCCACTCTGGTCGCAGCGTAAGTATTTTTTTACATAATCGGTTCGATACAGGGATCAGTGACCACAGCACGTGACAAAACACGTGAACCCACTCAGCGTGTAGCGCGCATATCGAGTTATCGGAGGCTCTCACCGCTAAACGCGTAGAAGGTTGGCTGTGTTGGTATATCTTTACCGTAGTTTCGTTACGTTTAATTATGTTAGATTTTTGTTGCGTAGAGACCTGGTCACTGATCCCTTTAGAGTACCCTACGAACTATTGATCTTGAAGATATATTTATTAGCAACTAAATTACAATTTTATACGTAGTTGACACAAGTCGAAACCTCTGCTTACCGTCTCCCCGACCAGAGACTGCTACACATGGATATGTTTTGGTTTGCAAAGTCCAAATTTAAAGTGGATGACAATTTATCGCTACTGATACACACTGGTTGCCTGGCAACAGACACAACACATGTCACAGACTAGTAAAGCTCACGTGAATTCAAAGCATGTATATATACTCTTGGTTTAAATGATGCGTATGAAACAGTAGAATAATATACATCAATTTGTCAGGAGAAAACCACATCAAAATTGGTGTTGTTTATCAAAGACAAAACTCTGGAGAACAATACGACACCATCAGGCATATGGAATATTGCGCTGAACTTCAGTATGTAACGGAAAACCATGCCTAAGTATACATATGAACATATGTGAACATAAATATACATATGAACATATGTGAACATAAATATACATATGAACCTATGTTAACATAAATATACATATGAAGCTATGTTAACATAAATATACATATGAACATATGTGAACATAAATATATCAGTTACATAAATAGTGATACTTATATACAGATCTGAATAATATCACCGACAGAAATACAAAAATATGCAGACGTCCACCCTGTACACAGATGAAGACAGGCTTGTCAAATCTGTCCAAAATACAAGAAAATATATTTCAGACATATAAACAGACAAAATAGTTTAGGAAGATTAATCATGGAAGGAAATGTTCCAGGAAAGGGGAACAAGGAACCGACGACAACTACGACAGACGCAAGATATTGAAGGTCTTCTGACACTGATACTGGCACCCGAGACTGGACAGCTTGCACAGAACCGAGAAGCTTACAGAATGACAGGGAGAACAACGCTCTATAAAGGACACGTCACTGAGATAGACAGATGCAGGTAAACATCCAACGCATGTCTAAGAAAGAGAACACTTTAGGAAGGCAACAGAAACAAATAAGCGTGAAGGCTCAACAACTATTGACCAATCTTCCTCTCTGACCTAAAATCAGCGTGACACCCACGCAAAGATCACACCAAGAACTTAATGAATGGATTAACAACAAAATTATACTGGTGACAATTGTCCAGAAAACCAGCAGTGAAATAGATCTCATGCAACAGTTGTATGTCTGCCAATGAATGATCACGTGAACACATTGGTAATAACGTGGTGTCTCATGTTTCCGATCAATGTCGGTGAGTAGTGCCTCAGTGATCGTGTAACTTGACTGTCTGACTGACAAGACAATCACTGACTGTAGAAGTGAACCACACAGCTGACTGAAGTTATTACCGCTGAAACCTGACTGACTGACTGACTGGTGAAGTAACAAGAACATTTATCTCATGTTCTCATGACTGTGATCTAACTGATATAAGAACAATGGAGAGATAGTAGAGGATCGACTCTTTTTGAACCTGTCATGTGTGACTTATTTGGACAAATTAACGAGTTTATTAATGTCAACATGTGTGTCAGTCGTGTTGGATATTATAATAATAATATATATAATACTACAATAGGTATTATAATACAATAATAAGATATGTTTTCTGATATGAGGCCTCCATTAATGACGTCAACAATTAAGGGAGATGTGGTAGAAACGGGGTCTGAAAACGTTATCTACAAGCGGAAAAGGGAACGGAGAGTTATATAAGTCAAAGCCAACAAAATTGTTTTAATACAACAATTAAATTGTTTGAATGTGAATTTTTTTCTGAAAGTGAATGAAAACAGGACTTTTTCAGGTAACATTCTCTTTTTTTAGGGGCGGTTGGGGGGGGGGTCTATGAGATAATTAAAATAAGAGATATGTGAAAACTTGTCAGTTGTTGACAGGGATGTAGGTAGGGGGCTAACAGGGATGTAGGTATGGGGCTAACAGGGATGTAGGTAGGGGGCTAACAGGGATGTAGGTAGGGGGCTAACAGGGATGTAGGTAGGGGGCTAACAGGGATGTAGGTAGGGGGCTAACAGGGATGTAGGTAGGGGCTAACAGGGATGTAGGTAGGGGGCTAACAGGGATGTAGGTAGGGGCTAACAGGGATGTAGGTAGGGGCTAACAGGGATGTAGGTAGGGGGCTAACAGGGATGTAGGTAGGGGGCTAACAGGGATGTAGGTAGGGGGCTAACAGGGATGTAGGTAGGGGGCTAACAGGGATGTAGGTAGGGGCTAACAGGGATGTAGGTAGGGGGCTAACAGGGATGTAGGTAGGGGCTAACAGGGATGTAGGTAGGGGGCTAACAGGGATGTAGGTAGGGGGCTAACAGGGATGTAGGTAGGGGGCTAACAGGGATGTAGGTAGGGGGCTAACAGGGATGTAGGTAGGGGGCTAACAGGGATGTAGGTAGGGGGCTAACAGGGATGTAGGTAGGGGGCTAACAGGGATGTAGGTAGGGGGCTAACAGGGATGTAGGTAGGGGGCTAACAGGGATGTAGGTAGGGGCTAACAGGGATGTAGGTAGGGGGCTAACAGGGATGTAGGTAGGGGGCTAACAGGGATGTAGGTAGGGGCTAACAGGGATGTAGGTAGGGGGCTAACAGGGATGTAGGTAGGGGGCTAACAGGGATGTAGGTAGGGGCTAACAGGGATGTAGGTAGAGGGCTAACAGGATGTAGGTAGGGGCTAACAGGGATGTAGGTAGGGGGCTAACAGGGATGTAGGTAGGGGCTAACAGGGATGTAGGTAGGGGGCTAACAGGGATGTAGGTAGGGGCTAACAGGGATGTAGGTAGGGGGCTAACAGGGATGTAGGTAGGGGGCTAACACGGATGTAGGTAGGGGCTAACAGGGATGTAGGTAGGGGCTAACAGGGATGTAGGTAGGGGGCTAACAGGGATGTAGGTAGGGGGCTAACAGGGATGTAAGTAGGGGCTAACAGGGATGTAAGTAGGGGGCTAACAGGGATGTAGGTAGGGGGCTAACAGGGATGTAAGTAGGGGGCTAACAGGGATGTAGGTAGGGGCTAACAGGGATGTAGGTAGGGGCTAACAGGGATGTAAGTAGGGGGCTAACAGGGATGTAGATAGGGGGCTAACAGGGATGTAAGTAGGGGGCTAACAGGGATGTAGGTAGGGGGCTAACAGGGATGTAAGTAGGGGGCTAACAGGGATGTAGGTAGGGGTTAACAGGGATATAGGTAGGGGGCTAACAGGGATGAAAAGGGATCTAACAGGGATGTAAGTAGGGGGCTAACAGGGATGTAGGTAGGGGTTAACAGGGATGTAGGCAGGGGGCTAATAGGGATGAATATAGGGATCTAACAGGGATGTAAGTAGGGGACTAACAGGGATGAAGAGGGATCTAACAGGGATGTAGGTAGGGATCTAACAGGGATGAAGAGGGATCTAACAGGGATGTAGGTAGGGACTAACAGGGATGTAGGTAGGGGGCTAACAGGGATGCAGGTAGGGGGCTAACAGGGATGTAGGTAGGGATCTAACAGTGATGGAGAGGGATCTAACAGGGATGTAGGTAGGGGGCTAACAGGCATGAATGTAGGGATCTAACAGGGATGGAGGTAGGAATCTAACAGGGATGGAGGTAGGGATCTAAAAGGGGTGCAGGTAGTGGGTCTAACAGGTGTGCAGGTAGTGGGTCTACCAGGCGCGCAGGTAGTGGGTCTAACAGGGGTGCAGGTAGTGGTTCTAACAGGGGTGCAGGTAGTGGGTCTAACAGGGGCAGACATTGTTAACGCAAAGCATGGACAGCATCATAAGAGACTTGAATAAGAGACTTGAAAGTAGATATGTCTCATAATAAGATTATTGTATATAGATATTTTGCCAATAAGAGACTTGAGTCGTGACCATCGAACTTTTATAAGACATATTGGCAAATTGAAAACAGCCTTCTGAAGCGAATCATTTGACATTTCTTATGGTTTTAATTAGTCTCTATGTGTATACGTTTTGAAACTGCTAATGAAAATCATGGTAAAAGTCAAATGAGTAATTTTCAGAAGGCTATTTTTCAATTACCTATCAGGCCGTATACATATATGGATGGTCACGGTTCAGTGATGACTACTGTATTATCTACGATGTATAAAAGTCTTGTACAATGCTATGTTTTTGGACAGGGGAGCTGAATGTTGGTTACGGTTCTGGTCACTTCACCCGAAGGGAGGGCTATTGGGTCAGTTTACTAGTACAAGACGTAAACTGGAGAGTATCCGGTGTATGACCACAGATAAACAAAACGAGTATTTGGTGACAGGAGATACTATGGGACTTTTGAGGGTATCCGTGTTGCGTGTTATATTATCTATTGTAATATATTGTTTCTGTAAAGTTAATAGTTGTGTTCCCTGTCAGTACTGATATCTTCATGTTCCCTGTCAGTACTGATATCTTCATGTTCCCTGTCAGTACTGATATCTTCATGTTCCCTGTCAGTACTGATATCATCATGTTCCCTGTTACTACTGATATCTTCATGTTCCCTGTTACTACTGATATCTTCATGTTCCCTGTCAGTACTGATATCTTCATGTTCCCTGTTACTACTGATATCTTCATGTTCCCTGTCAGTACTGATATCTTCATGTTCCCTGTCAGTACTGATATCTTCATGTTCCCTGTTACTACTGATATCTTCATGTTCCCTGTTACTACTGATATCTTCATGTTCCCTGTTACTACTGATATCTTCATGTTCCCTGTTACTACTGATATCTTCATGTTCCTTGTTACTACTGATATCTTCATGTTCCCTGTTACTACTGATATCTTCATGTTCCCTGTTACTACTGATATCTTCATGTTCCCTGTCAGTACTTATATCTTCATGTTCCCTGTCAGTACTTATATCTTCATGTTCCTTGTTACTACTTATATCTTCATGTTCCCTGTTACTACTGATATCATAATGTTCCCTGTTACTAATGATATCTTCATGTTCCTGTCTGTAAGAAGCTACTACATATCAACTTCTACTAATGTTCGCTTATACAGCACTTCCCTAGCCGTATCTATACACGGATTATCTACACTTTGATATATATTTTCCTAAACATACACCTACAACTAAACTCACAGGGTCAATACTTGACTTGCTGACAAACTCAATACTTGACTTGCTGACAAACTCAATACTTGACTTGATGACAAACTCAATACTTGACTTGATGACAAACTCAATACTTGACTTGATGACAAACTCAATACTAGGCTTCCTGACAAACTCAATACTAGACTTACTACCAGACTCGTTACTAGACTTACTGACAAAACTCAATACTAGACTTACTACCAGACTCGTTACTAGACTTACTGACAAAACTCAATACTAGACTTACTGACAAAACTCAGTACTAGACTTAGTGACAAAACTCAATACTAGACTTACCAATGAACTCAATACTAGACTTACTGACAAAACTCAATACTAGACTTACTACCAGACTCGTTACTAGACTTACTGACAAAACTCAATACTAGACTTACTGACAAAACTAGTACTAGACTTACTGACAAAACTCAATACTAGACTTACCAATGAACTCAATACTAGACTTACTGACAAAACTCAATACTAGACTTACTGATAAACTCAAAACTAAACTTGCTGGCACATTCACTACTAGACTTGCTGACAAACTCAATACTAGATTTACTGCTGGAGTCAGTACTAAACTTACTGTCAGTCTCAATACTAGACTTTCTGTTAGTCTCAATACTAGACTTGCTGTCAGTCTCAATACTAGACTTACCGTCAGACTTAACATTAATAGCTATACTCACTAGACTTACTGTCAGATTTAATATTGATGGATAGACTGAATACTAGACGTACATGCTACTGACAACTGGATACATTTACAGGTCTGGGACATTAAAGAGTTTTGCAATGTAGATAGGCTGACTCCTGAGGAAAAAGACGCCAGAGAGAAGAGACTGAGGAAGGAATTTGTTTACATCCGAAGTCCATTCAAGCCTGAGGACATACTAGACACGATGGAGAAGCTGCGGGAGAAGCGAATATCTGTACCTGACGCTAGTAAACCAAGAAAGAATCTCAAATCACCTCGTCTAGTGAGTCATTTCTATATTGTTCTAACTACGGTCTATGTTGTCCTGACTACGGTCTATGTTGTCCAGACTACGGTCTATATTGTTCTAACTACGATCTATGTTGTCCTGGCTACGGTCTATGTTGTTCTGACTACGGTCTGTATTGTCCTGAGTCATTCAGTTTCATGTTGTCATGACTTAGTCATTTATACGTTATCATGCCTTACTCAGTTCTATTTTTTCCTCATTCACTAATTTATTTTTTGTCCTGGCTCACTCTGTATTACGTTGTCCTAACTCAGTTATATGTTGTCCTGACTCAGTTATATGTTGTCCTGACTCAGTTATATGTTATTCTGACTCACACATTACTATATTGTTTTGACTCAGTTCTATGTTGTAGTGACTCAGCTCTATGTTATCGTGACTGAAACAGCACTATAAGGTCCTGACTGAGTCAGCTATAGTTAGTCCTGGATCAGGTGGTTCTATGATGTCTTGATTCAGTCTGTTCTTTGTTTCATCACTTACTCTTTTCTGTGTTGTTACGATTCACTCTCCTCTATGTTGTCCTTGCTCAGTTAGTTGTATGTTGCCCTGACTCAGTCACTACTATGTTGTCATGACTGAATCATTTCTACAATGTTCTGGCTAGTTCTATATAGCAAATGTGTCGACTACATACCATATGCTGTAAAGTCTATATAGCAAATGTGTCGACTCATCGATAAAAGCTGTTTAGGCAGACCTGTCTTCTATATGCTGCCTAAAATACACAAGGAATTGAATCCCGGCAGACCTATTGTCTCAGCTTGCTCTTGTCCTACAGAGCGCATCTCTGATTTCCTCGACAGTATTTTGCAGCCCTTAGTCGAGGCACTGCCCTCATTCTTGAAAGACACCAAGCATGCTCTCACTATTTTTTCTTCTGTGCATTTGTCTTCTGATCGCACCTATCGTCTGTTCTTGCTTGATGTTTGCTCTCTGTACACGTCTATACCACATGCCGATGGTCTTAGGGCGTTGCAGTTCTTTCTGGACAAGAGTCCGCATCCTTCTGTATCTACTCCAACCCTTATCCGCCTTACTGAACTGGTGCTCACACTCAACTCTTTTGAATTCGATGGACATTTCTTCGATCAGATCAGTGGTGTGGCCATGGGCACTAAGATGGGGCCTAGCTATGCCTGTCTTTTCATGGGACATCTAGAACATCTAGTTTGGTCTACCTACGATGGCCCATTCCCATCTCTTTTCCACAGATACATTGATGATGGGATAGGCATTACTGACATGACAGAAGCAGCACTGTCTCGCTTCATCAACTTCATCAACAATTTCAACCCCGCTATTAAATTCACATTTACCATTTCCACCACCTCTGTCCATTTCCTGGACATCATTGTCACCATTCATCCCCTATACCTCAGCACATCAGTCTACTACAAACCCACTGATGCACATGGCTTTCTGCTCTACACTTCTTCTCATCCTCCCGCCTGTCGTAACTCTCTACCCTACTCTCAGCTTCTTCGCCTTCGTCGCTTATGTAGCGATGACGACGATTTTCTCGACAAATCCTCTGAGATGATTGAGTTCTTCCGTAGACGCTCCTTCCCTGACAGCATTCTTTCATTGGCTTGGCTCCGTGTACGCCAGCTATCTCGCCTTGATACCTTGAATAATTCCCAGGGTTCTTCCTCCTCTTCTGATAGGGTTAAACTTGTTCTTACCTTCCATCCCCATAACTCGACTGTCCGTCGTATTCTACTTAAACATTATTCCCTTCTCCAGTCTGATTCTGACACCCGTGACGCTTTCCACAAATTACCTCTGGTGACCTTTAGGCGCGACAAAAATCAGGACATCTTGGTCCACAGCCACCTCAGGTCCTCTGCACCTGACCATTTTGGTACCGTGCGGTGCTCACGCGGTCGTTGTTTCACATGTCCTTATGTGGTTCAGATGCGCTCCATCTCATTCCCCAAGGCCAGTTTCTCCATCGATGAGGCCTTTACATGTGAATCCCGTAATGTTATTTACGTGATCATATGTAAACGCTGTGGTAAGCAATATATCGGTGAGACTGGCCTTAGACTGAGCGACCGCTTCTGCAACCACTTGCATGCTATCAAACACAGAACACCCACTCCTGTAGCCAATCACTTCAATGGCGATGGCCACCGTGGTGTCCTTGACATTCAGGTCACTGCCATCAGATCCTGCACCACCGATGACAGATCTAGGTACGCCCTCGAAAATCGTCTCATTTTCGAGTTGGGTACCATCAAGCCATTTGGACTCAATTCCGACCACCCTTTCGCTTAGTTCTCGGTCGTATTGGTCTTTGTCACGTCATCGTTTTGTTCCTCTCGTTCCACCTGTATTATCGTCTTTGTGTACTTCCTGTTCGTATGCTTCCGGTATCTATCTTAGCACCACATTTCTCTCGGATAAGCATTCATTTTTACTTGTGGTTTTTTTATGTTTGTATGTTATGTCCATATCTTGAAAAAGGCCTATTGGTCCGAAACGTCGACTTTGTCCTGTGTATTGTCATCTGTAGATTATATTCTGTGTTTTGTTTTGTTATATGTACCATATTTACATCCGTTAGTGATAGTGTGTAGTGTTTTAGTCATCATTCAGTAGGACTTCATTACCTGTTTTACACGTGAGTATTATTTTCCATTATGTTCTACTAGCAGTACCACCTTCTATCGACTACATACCATATGCTGTAAAGTCTACATAGCACATGTGTCTACTACATACCATATGCTGTAAAGTCTATATAGCAAATACTATTTTCCGTGCAACCACTAAGCAATAAAGTAACTATAATTACAACACATTATATTGTTTAATGTTATCTTCACAAGTTAAATTAACTATAAATAAAACACATTATATACTTGTGAAGAGTTATATTCGAAAAAAAATAGAATTACGTTACAAAAATAATGTGCAAAGTTTATGGGGGGGGGGGGAAGATGTGGTTTACAGAATGGAGACAATCGTCGGTGATACTACTACCAGATAAAAGGCATATTCTAAGAAGTGTAGGAATGACGGAGCAACGCGTTGACAGAGCGAAACGATGGCGGAGCGACACGATGGCGGAGCGACACGATGACGGAGCGACACGATGACGGAGCGACGCAATGACGGAGCGACGGAGCAACGCGATGACGGAGCAACGCGATGACGGCGCGACACGATGACGGAGCGACACGATGGCGGAGCGACACGATGACGGAGCGACACGATGACGGAGCGACGCAATGACGGAGCGACGGAGCAACGCGATGACGGAGCGACACGATGACGGAGCGACACGATGGCGGAGCGACACGACGACGGAGCGACACGATGACGAAGCGACACGATGACGGAGCGACGCGATGATGGAGCGACGCGATGACGGAGCGACACGATGACGGAGCGACGCGATGACGGAGCGACGCGATGACGGAGCGACACGATGACGATGACAAGGATGATGTGGATGATAAGGATGAGGATGATGATGGATGGTAGATGGATGGTGGATGAATGAGGGTTTATGGATGGAGGATGATGGACATTTGCGTCTGTACAGACTGTTAGGAAACAGGACGGTGTAAATTGCCGAGTCACATAGTCACAGCCATTCACACATTGACTGCTTGCCCGGGCACATAGTCACACCATTCACATATTGACTGCTTGCCCGGACAGATTTTAATGAGAAAGTACCTTGCCTATTTTCACTAACCCCTTCACGTCTCTGATGATTAGTTCCAAGAGATTCCAAGGCATCGCTTGCAATCACGCAAAGCTGCAGGAAATGCCAGAAAATGGTTGAGTACACCATCGACTGCCTTAGAACCTCCCTTCCAGTTTTCTTAAGGTGTTTACTCCTATAGCATTAAGTGAATAATCACAACAGAATAAAATGGTAAGAAATTGAGACACAAGAAATGTATGATAGTTGTGTGGTATTTGCATCATTAGCTCAGCAGCATCAGAGGGCATACTCACGCGGTTGTGTCCGTAGAATTGATTGAGGAGAAGAATCTGATCCTGACCTCTAGCCTCGACCTGACTGTCCGACTCTGGACTATGAGCTGCACCTACATTGGCACGTTTGGCGAAGTTTGGAAAGCAGTACCGCGTCACGTCTGTGGAGCTATGTAAGTACATGTCTCGTCTACTCATTCATGTTTCTGCCTACATATATTGATCTATCTGCACCTTTCTATGTCTGCCTGCTAATCTAAGCCTATATATATATATATATATATATGTGTGTGTGTGTGTGTATGTGCGCGTGCGTGCGTGTGTGCGCGCGCGTGCTATTGTGTTGTGGTGTGTGTGTAGTGTAGTGTAGTGTAGTGTAGTGTAGTGTAGTGTAGTGTATTGTTATGAATATCTACAATAATATTTGTCTAGGTCTGTGTATGTTCATGTCTAGGTCTGTGTATGTTCACGTCTAGGTCTGTGTATGTTCATGTCTAGGTCTGTGTATGTTCATGTCTAGGTCTGTGTATGTTCATGTCTAGTTTTTAATACTCGACTTAGAATATCATGGAAGGATAAAATCAGAAACTCAGATATTATAAACACATTGAATATTCCAGAGTGTTGGTTACTAAACACAATAACAAAAAGAGAACTACGATTATTTGGTCATATAAAGAGACACAAATGTTTAGAAAGACAAATAATGGAGGGAAGAGTATCTGGACGAAGGAGGAAAGGCAGTCCAAGAAGACGTTGGACTGACGACATTAAAGATAACATGAAGACATCGCTAGAAAATGCAAGCCACATCGCCCAAGACAGAACAGGGTTCAGGGAGTTCATTGTGAAGACAACGTTGTGGAGAGAATACTTCACATGACACACAATACGCGACTTAGATGTGTATGTTTATCTGTTTACCTCTTCACGGTATATCTGTCTACATCCGTGTCTACCTATATCTACACCTGTCGGTCTACATATATCTGTCAACGCCTGTATACCTGTATCTACACCTGTCGGTCTACATATATCTGTCAACGCCTGTATACCTGTATCTATACCTGTCGGTCTACATATATCTGTCAACGCCTGTATACCTGTATCTACACCTGTCGGTCTACATATATCTGTCAACACCTGTATACCTGTATCTATACCTGTCGGTCTACATATATCTGTCAACGCCTGTATACCTGTATATGTGTCTATATCTACATAGGTGTGTCCGTACATTTATATATGTCTGCGTACATACTCGTAAGTAACTTGTATCTGTTATGCCGACTCTATTTCTAACATATCGACATTTATCTCCGAGTGTAGGCTTATAATCGACATTTATCTCCGAGTGTAGGCTTATAATCGACATTTATCTCCGAGTGTAGGCTTATAACTTTGTACTTATACCTAACTCTCTGTCTACACCTCTGTCTGTCGTTAATATCCCTGTCTGTCTCTCCATACCTCTATCTATCAGTCTATTTGACTATCGGGATATTATATTTTTCTCACATCATACTATCTTAGCTCACTTTCTCTGACTCACCATCTTTCAATAGCTCATTTTCTCATCTCACCATCTGTTATTTGTTTACTTTCTCTATCTCACCACCACTACTTTGTTTACTTTCTCTATCTCACCATCTGTGATTTGTTTACTTTCTCTATCTCACCACCACTACTTTGTTTAATTTCTCTATCTCATCATCTGTGATTTGTTTACTTTCTCTATATCACCATCTGTGATTTGTTTACTTTCCTCAGAGAGAAAGTACCTCCCATCCCGAAGGACATCCTGAGATGTGCATCTGCACGCACTTTGTTTACTCTACACAACGGACAATGTCCACATTGGAAAGTAGCATGCTACATGATTCGTAGACACATCTCGGAACATCGAAAGGTCAGATATGTGTATATTATTATACATTGCTTCTCAAACAATACTTATAACTGACCGTGATTATGTTTACAGATTAGCTATATCTACCAACGAATACGTTTATGTATTAGCTATAATCTGAGAGCAATTACGTTTACAAACTTGCAATATCGATCCACGAATACGTTTACAAACTTGCCATATCCGTCCACGAATACGTTTACAAACTTGCCATATCCGTCCACGAATACGTTTACAAACTTGCCATATCGGTCCACGAATACGTTTACAAACTTGCCATATCGGTCCACGAATACGTTTACAAACTTGCCATATCGGTCCACGAATACGTTTACAAACTTGCCATATCGGTCCACGAATACGTTTACAAACTTGCCATATCGGTCCACGAATACGTTTACAAACTTGCCATATCGGTCCACGAATACGTTTACAAACTTGCCATATCGATCCACGAATACATTTACAAAAATGCTATATCAAACGATAACGTTTTCAAAATAGCTATAATTGTTTGACTACGGTTATAGTTATATACGCTATATTTCTGGCTACAGTTACGTTTACAAACTAACTATATCTATTTACGATGTCGTTTATAAACTAATTTGCAAAGGCAGTTATTATATTTTACCCCCAATCCATATTAGAAAAAAACGAAATTGTCCTTATCGAATATGTGAACAATATTTATCTCTAACCTACCTATATAGCTGACACACCATCTACCTGCCCATTATATCTAGTTACCAATATAGCTGACACACCATCTATTTGTTCACTACTGTATATGCATACTGTATATATAGTTTCTATATCTTTATAATATACCGGTATAGACTGACAAAACAAAGACCCAAAACTAATATTGAGAACTGCAATTTAGAAGAAGTGACACATTTTGATTATTTAGGAACTAATATAAACAATGCGGGGGACTGCGCAGTTGAGATCAAGAGAAGAACGGCAATGGCGCTAACAAAATTAAAACAGATAAAGAAACTATGGCAAGGTACTAACATAAGAACCAAATTGTGTTACTACGAACATGTGTGTTTCCTGTGGCAACATATGGATGTGAAGCATGGACACTAAACAAAACAGTGGCAAGAGAATAATATCTTATGAATTAAAATGCGATAGATGAGTTCTGAGAATACCATGGACATCAAACCAGGAGGTGTTAAGAACAAACAATAAACGTCCAGGAAGTCTAGCTTCTGAGCAGCATATTCAAGAAAAGCTAGTTATTGTCCCGTCATATTAAGAGACTCGACGGCAGAAAAATAGTGTTGCTGGAGGGAGGGGATGATAGAAGGTAACGGGAGTAAAGGCCGCCTGTTGGACAAAACACATCCAGGAATGCCTGCGCATGTCACGAGAGTCGTGACAACTTGCTCAAGACCGCGAAGAATTCAAGAGATCCATAGGAAAAACTACGTCACCTGATGATGACCGGAATAGTTAACACACCGTCTATTTGTTCATTATATCTAACCTACAAATATTGCTGAAACACCATCTATTTGTTCATTATATCCAACCTACAAATATTGCTGAAACACCGTCTATTTGTTCATTATATCCAACCTACAAATATTGCTGAAACACCGTCTATTTGCTCATAAAGTGAATGCATCCTCAACTCCTCGTGTCTGTTTAGAGTGGCCACTTTTGCATGTTTTTCCGTGCACCAGATTAAAGGTGTACAACGTCAATTACCACTTGTATTACATGTGAGAGTTCAGCAACTACATCATTGATGCATACTAGACAATGTGGGGGGGGGGGGAGAGCAGACAGAACCTTTCTTTTGGGGGACAGAATGACGATGGAGAACTTTCATGCTCTTGTAGCCATTTAGTTGCAGACTGCATCTTCTGTTTATATTGTAATAACTTCCCCTCTTATGTACATTCTACAATTCATACCTGCAAAATTTGTCAACTTCTTCACACACTTTTCTTTCCAGACTTCGTCAAAAGCTTTTCTATGAGATATCCATGCTGCTAGTACCAGTTTATTTTGTCAGATAATAAGTGAAACTCAGGCAAAATAATATAACAAGAGTTAATATGAACAAAATAATATAACAAGAGTTAATATGAACAACTGCTTACGTAGAACACAAGGTGGCTCCACTTCACAATGAACGCTTCACACACACTGTTTTCATGAACATCTCATGCTATTGGTGAAGTGTCGGAAATGTGTGTGGTTTGGCAACATGAAGAATAACGATTCCTTTTCCAAAACTCTCTTATATGGAACAGTTCAGGGTAGAAGAAAAAGAGGAAATAGAAATAAGTTTGGATTGATAATATTAAAGACGACATGTTCAGATTTCACTCACTTAATAGTAACAGAGAGGTATGGTGAAAATGTGTGTTGATATTTCCAGACTGGCACACCTACGACCCTGAAGAGATATTAGTTTGATACGATGGCAATGCAGGCATAGACTGTGTACATTACTTCATAATATGTGCGTTGATTTCAACGCTGACCGCGATCATGTGTTTTACATCAGTAATATTATCTTCGGAGAAATCTTCAATCTCTTGAGACTGGTAGGTTTCCTGATATTCGGTAGAACAACCATGTCTAAATCTTGACGGGCTCTCATTGTCAATGTACCGCTGCGGTCTAAGATTTGTGGTACGTTCAAAGATTTGGTTTTAATAGCGTGTGATAGAGATATGTCTGTAGCTGAAGACTGTGTTTGTGTCTTTTTCTGAGTTACGATTATCAAAAGTTCTCTTTGATTAAAGCAAGATTACGATTACCTAAAGTTCCTGACTACGTTTACGATTAAGAGGTTCTTGTAGAGCACAATAAAACTGATTTGTAAATTGTGACTGAATTTGGCGTGCACGGGTTTCCGTACAATATTTGAGACGTAAATCGCAGATGACGTAATAATTTCATGCGGTGTTTTTTGTTTATGTTGTGTATGACACAGAGTGGCGGGATGTGAATGAACCATTTTATTAGAATAATTTTAAACAATGTATCTGTCATTTATCTTTCGTTTGATCGGTGTCTAGAAGTTTCAGACAAGATTATGATGATCTGTTCTCTTTAACTTCCGTCAAGATTACGACTATGATCGATTCTCTCTGATTTGTTGATCGTCCATCACAAATAATAATGACAATATTTTACATCCACTTATGAAACTCAGTTAGTTATGTCCTTGACTGTGAGTTCGTAGGTGACTAACAAGTCATATTCTTACCGTAAATCTGCTTGGACAATTCGGACATTTGATGACCAATGTAGATCGTTCTTGGTTTACCCATGACATTCTAACTAATCTCCGCTGTACTGTTACAGCATTTCCCATCTAGACAAGATGCTGCGTTCTCTGCGGCTTAAGGTAAGATTATGTTTATGATTGCATAATTACGTTTAAATAAGTTATCTGTAACGGGATCTGTAATCGTATCTAGGATTACGGTTACGTTTTCTCTGTGTGAGGGTAAGATTACGATTACTAGCATATCTGTGTGAGGGTAAGATTACGATTACTAGCATATCTGTGCGAGGGTAAGATTACGATTACTAGCATATCTGTGCGAGGGTAAGATTACGATTACTAGCATATCTGTGATTGTAAATGTGATAATTTAACATAATTTATTTGCCTAGGAAAAACACGTGGAAGAGACCAGGAACAAGATGAAAAGTGATCGAGAGAAAAGAGGTGCTTCCGAAAGTATAGAGCATCTTCCATCGGAAGAAAAACCTAGCAGTAAGGTCCTAGGCAAGTTCTATGTACCTAGGAAGAGATACATGGGTCCCATCTCACTCAAGGAGCAGAGCTATCCTGGCTTGAGAATCTTTAGAGGACGGGTAAGAGAGAGTTTTTTATTCTGTCACTAGATATACGAAAGTAGACGTATAGATCGAAGACGAAGGGAAATATGTACATGCAAGCAGATGCATACATACTAAGAATCACGCGCACACACACACAGATACACCTACACTGGTGTAACAGCAGCTTACTTAAACACACACACACACACAGATACATATGTACCTTTTCTAGGCAATTTTGTGGGATGTGTTCCACATATCCTGCCCAAGGAATATGTGTGTGCATCAGAAAAGTGTCGGTGCTAAGGGTAGAACCATAGTGGTAGAGCAAGGTCTATGGCAGTGCTATCAGGAATCTTGTCTTGCCATCTGATGTTCATAAATTTCTGAATTGTGTGAAAGTTATTTAGCTTCCTCACATGTCATTTATACAGTGTCCATGTTTTGCCAGCGTATAATAAAACTAGAATTACCACTGCTCTGTAACTTTCAGCTTAATCTGTAGGTCCATGTCACTTCTTTGTTTCACACATTAGCATACAATGTATTTTAGTGGATGTGAAAATGTATTGCTCTGGGCATTTAAATTTAAGTCAGGAGCACTTGCGCAGAACGTCGATCTTTATAAATATTACCACAAGCACAAGGATGTACATATGTCAACACAAACCGTACACATAAGACAACACAAACCGTACACATAAGACAACACAAACCGTACACATAAGACAACACAAACCGTACACATAAGACAACACAAACCGTACACATAAGACAACACAAACCGTACACATAAGACAACACAAACTGTACACATAAGACAACACAAACCGTACACATAAGACAACACGCACAAATAGTTAAAAACAATTATACATTCGCTTACTACATAAAGAGAGTCGGGAGTTCAGCATTTTTTAAAATGGGTTGTCAACAATTTACATCAGCTATAGGGGGAGAAGGGGTCGATAACAGTATTGTTTGTTTGTACAGATGTGATTGTACAGATGTGTTTGTACAGATGTGTTTGTACAGATGTGTGTGTACAGATGTGTTTGTACAGATGTGTTTGTACAGATGTGTTTGTACAGATGTGTTTACGTAAAACAAAAGGTCGTGATCAGCTTTACAATGATCGCACAGACTGTTATGTTTACGTTAAATGTTATGTTTATGTAAATGTTATGTTTACGTACAACAACAAAGTCAATTAATTTGACAATGATGCAATAGACTGTTATGTTTACGAGGAAAATACAAATAACAGTATACGCATGAGAAGAGACATGGCTGCATGAATTAGAACAGTTATGGAGATACAATACAAAATGGTGAATACAATGCACACAAAAACACAATCTGCATATTCAGAGTATGATATAAAAGGAAGTGACCAGGGAAGATTGGAGAAAGTTCATCCCCACTGGAGAGTTCATCCCCACTGGAAAGACCGAAACAATCTACAACTGACTAGGACACTGAGCGTATATACTATTTAGATGTCTGAAGGAATAGCACGGCAGGACGTTTATGGGCTGGTTCCTAATCAATAATCAATCAAGAATTAATCAAGAATCAATCAAGAATCTACAAAATAGTCCAGACAAGGCTGAAAACCACAGTGTCACTCAATGACTTCACATGTCAAATAAAAGGTTACAGATGATTCGTTTTGGTGCTTCATCTGTGGAATCCCGTCAGGCGGATGAAGTGCCGGGCTCTAAGCCTCGAAGGAGCCCACCCTCAGCGACTGGTGGTACCTCTGTCTCAATTTGTGGAGCCAGGAAAAGAGATCAGAGGAAAAAAACTACTGGTTCAAAAACATCACATATAGATCATGATGCAGACAAAAACAAAAATAAGCACTTAAAAATATTGCAGTGGAATGCAGAAGGCGTGTACAATAAAAAGACTGCACTTGCAAACCGATTACACACAGAGGAAATCGACATAGCATGCATACAGGAAACACACCTCACAAACAACAATAGATTCAACATCCGAGGATACCAAACATTTCGGAACGATAGAGAAAAAAGACATAAAGGAGGAGTTCTTATACTTGTGAAAAACAATATCGTTGCCTCTGAAATTCGAGTAGACACAGAAGAACAGGCTGAAATCATTGGAACCTGTCTAACCCTTTCAACTAAAGAGGTCACAGTTTATAACTATTACTGTCCACAAGACAAGAGCCTATCTCTACACACAATTAACACAGAAAAAGATAACTGTCTTGTAATTGGTGACTTCAATAGCCACTCACAGAGTTGGGGATATACAGAACAAGATACTAGAGGAGAAGAAGTGGAAGACTGGCAGTGTGAGGTGAAACTTAAACTGCTTAATGAACCTGAAGACCACCCTACTTTCTACTCTAGAAGATGGCACACCACCTCAACCCCTGACCTAGCCTTTGCAACAGACGCCTTAGCGAAAATAACATACAGAGAAGTGCTGGAGCAGCTTGGTGGAAGTGACCATCGCCCCATCAAACTCACCATTGACATTAACCATACCCCTGCTGGCCCTACAACCACACCCAGATGGAACTTCAAGAAAGCAAACTGGAGTAAGTTTGCTGAACTGACAGACAAATACACAAAAACCTTAAATCCAAGGATTAAAAACGTGAACAAAACTGCACAACTCCTGGCTTCTGCACTTCTTCAAGCAGCCAAGCAAACCATACCAAGAGGTGCTAGGAAAAATTACAAACCGTACTGGTCTGACGAACTCGATGAGTTGGAGAAAGAAGTGTCAAAGGCCAGAGACACAGCAGAAAAAAGCCCATTCACAGAAAACAACATATCACTAAAAGCTGATGTAGCCAAACTAAGAAAAACGACAATTACAAACACAAGGAAAAGCTGGCATGAAAAAACAGAAAATTTAAACTTCGACAAAGAGGGAAGAAAGCTATGGAAAATAACAAAAATGCTCAACAATGAAGATAACAAAACAGCACCAGTAGCTATAGAGAATGGTGGAGATGTACTCACAGGAAAGAAGGCTGCAAATCAATTTATACAGCATTACCAAAGTACTGCCTGCCACAAAGTCGATGAAAATAGAAGAAGAGAAGTAAGAAAAGAACTACGGAATATCGAAAAAGAGATCAGCAAAGATAAACAAGATGTCATGAATATTCCATTCACGATTAATGAACTAAATGAAGAACTAGCAGTATTAAAACTTAGGAAATCACCTGGCCCTGATGACATACCAAATGAACTGCTAATTCACATCGGACCATCAGCAAAAAAGAAATTAATAACAAATTTTAACAACTGTTGGGAGAGAGGTCTAGTGCCACAGGTGTGGAAAACCGCCATAATGATACCCATCCACAAGAAAGGCAAGCCAAAAAATAAGGTGGACAGCTATCGCCCAATAAGTCTGACCAGCTGTGTTTGCAAATTAATGGAGCGCCTGGTAAACAAAAGAATGATGTGGTTACTAGAAAAAAATAAAATCCTGCTAAATCAGCAAGCTGTCTTCAGAAAGTGTAAATCAACCTAAGACCAGATTACACTAATTGCCCAGGAAGTAGAGGATGCTTTCCAGGAAAAAAAGCAGACATCAGTGGCGTGGGTAGATATGGAAAAATCCTTTGATTGTGTATGGAAAGATGGACTCCTCCTTAAACTACAACAAAACAAAGTGACAGGGCGCATGTATTACTGGATAAAACACTACCTGCACAACCGAAAAGCAGCAGTGAAGCTTGAAATGAAGCATAGCAGAAAGAAACTCTTTAAGCATGGAGTACCACAGGGAGGTGTTCTATCCCCCACTGTATTCCTTATATTCATGAATGACATTGACCAAATTCTCTCGCGTAATGTAAATGCTGCAATGTATGCAGACGATCTGGCGATATGGTGCAGTGAAGAGAGCGTAGGCACAACAAAAATAAGGTTGCAAGAAACTATGGACAATTTGGCCAAGTGGACAGACCAATGGGCCATGTCTATCAATGCCCAAAAAACTACCTATACCATCTTCAGCATGTCCACAGAAAATCCTACTTACCATAAATGGTCAAACATTGCCAAATTATGAGACACCTACATACCTTAGAGTCACTTTTGATCCAAGACTTACATGGAAACAGCACATAGACAAGTGTCAAACAAAAGGTACAATGAGGACAGCACTCCTTAAAAAATTGGCTGGAACAGATTGGGGTGCAAATGGAAAAATTCTAAGTAGAGCATATACAGGTTATGTAAGACCAGCTTTGGAATATGGAATGTCAGCGTGGGGGACTGCAGCCAAGAGTAACACTCAAAAGATCTCAAAGATACAAAACCGCAATCTCAGAATTATAACAGGAGGTATGAATACTACCCCAATCACAGAAATGGAAACATGCACAGGTTTGCCATCAATGGAAGAAAGAAGAAATGAAAAAATCCTCACACAGTATGCAAAGTTCAAATGTTTGGAGAGTCATAAAATGAACCAAAGACTAAGCAGACCTACAAAAGAGCGACTCAAAAGAGGTAGCTTTCTACACTCCGCTAAACAGCTCCAGAAATCACTCACAGATACAGACCTACAAAACCTAAAACCACTAAACACCTTTAACACATACCCAACATGGGACAGGAAAAACTTCCCAAGAATTATGGACAATATACCAAGCATTATTTCGAAAACAGAAACTACTATACAAGTACTAAAGGAGACAACTAAGAATCACATACAGAAAGCATACCCAAAGGATATATGGAAACATGTATATACAGATGGATCAGCGAAAGAGGCAGTATTAGATGGAGGATCAGGAATATATATAGTAACACCAGATGGAAAAGAAATAGAGAAATCCATACCCACAGGCAAACATTCCACAAATTTCAAAGCAGAAATGGAAGCCATAATAGAGGCAGCCAAAATGCTCATGAATTGCTTGCCGAGTCACAACAGACATGTAGTATTTCTAACGGATGCAAAATCAGTATTGCAGGCATTGAAAGATCCAAAGAACACGAGCATGAATGAACTTACGGCCTGCTACTACACCTCAGCAGTACCACCAAAGAAACAGTACTGCAGTGGATCCCAGGTCACTGTGGCATACCTGGAAATGAAAAAGCTGATCTCCTGGCAAGGAAAGGGGGATCACTGGAACAAATAGAAAATGATAATATGTACTATGAAAGTAAGACCATGTTGAAAGCAGAATATAAGAAAAAGTGGATGCAAATGCACCCAACTGCAGAACCAAATGACCCCTAGCACCAAATGTCACGCAAGGAACAAACCATCATTTTCAGACTACGAACTGGTCACAACAGACTGAGAAGTCACATGTTCCGAAAGCTGAAGATTGGTGAGACAGACCTGTGCAACTGTGGACTGAGCCCAGAGACTGCAGAACACATTCTTCATGCCTGTCAACTCTACCAAGAAGAGAGGGAGAAAATATGGCCTACTGAGACGGCACTGCTTCCAGACTTGAGGGGTTCCATGGATGACCTGAAGCGAATCACACAATTCATTGAAGCTATTGGTGCTGTAACCTGATATCTGACTGAAGAACGATGAAGACGAAGAAGAATCAAGAATCAAACAAGATTCAACCCAGTTAATCGTACATATTGTGACAACATGGATTCAATACTTCATTTCCTACTAGATGTGTAGTTTTATAATACAATTTAACCTGCATTATTTCCCACAGGCGGCACCCTATCATTCCACGCCTCCTAAGGAGATTATGCACATGGTTCCTGTGCACACTATTCCCACATTTATGGACATTGATTCTCGACGACCCGTCATGAACAAGCAGCGGCGTGTTCTGAAACAGGTAGGTGTCTGATACGTACAAGACCCTGTTCTTGAGCTGTTCCTTTCATATTGGGCAAGAGTTTAGTCATGGTTGATTGCAGATGAACAAGTTAATCAGTCATGGTTGATTGCAGATTAACAATTTAATCAGTCATGGTTGATTTATGATTGACAGGCTAAGCAGTCATGGTTGATTGCAGATTGACAAGCTAATTGATGCGTGGTTAAAGTATGCATGAGTTTCTCAAATAGTTATACTGTAACAGTAACAAACTCTGCACTTGGTGTGACAGAAAACAACTGGTTACCGAAAACATATAGTTGACTGTCTGTCCTGTACAGATTGGTGTGACAGAAATAATATCTGCAGCGTCATAATAATTTGCGACGGAAGAAAATGCCTTTTAGGACTTACTGGAATACTGGAGCTGTGACCAGGTCTAAATCTGTGTAATACTGTTCGCCATCAATCAGTTAACCAAAGAATTCCTTCACAAGAATATGAGGTTTATTTACACAAGTGGATATACATCAATTAATAGCATCATACTCATAAGAGAGGCAAATAAGCACAAGTCACAAGTCCCAATCTAGTCTTATTCGAGTCCGTCCTCAACTCTGCAGACTAATCCTAAATTGTCTGCAACTGGGCAATAATATAACAATCGACGATTACAAATTACGCTAGCACATCCAGGAATTGTTTCACTCGGGTTATAAGCTAAGTCTTAGAGATTATACACCGACTGACTATCTGGCTCTGATTCTTCGTCATTCCTGGGAGACCGAAGACTGACTATCTCAGCTGCGAGACTAAACTAGGACTTGTCTCTCCTGGTAGACAAGCACTGACTGTCCGAGACAAGCCTGATAGAGACTGACCGTGCAGAGCCTGACTCCGGAGACTACTGACCCGGGGACTGCTTCACCCTCTTTTTTGGTGTGCTCCGGTGAGGTCCTGAACTCCGTCCTTATTCTTACTCCCCACCTATCATCTTCTCTTCTCGGTCCGCACTTCTGATGTTTCTGACTCCGCCTCTACAGTCGCGCCGACATGCATACACTATTTGGGAATGTCCTCTACATTATCACCTGTCAAACTCCTGTATGCGTTTATTATACCATGCGTAACGTTAGATATTCCTCTCTGGTAAGAGGCAATGCCCCTAGCGTTACGTAACTTAATCGTCTTGCCGATTCTATTGTCTGGTTGTTGTGCTAAGCAACAATTTAAGTCGGAGTCTGTGTGAGTTTGTAGTCTCGTCTATTCCAGTTCAAACATCCCATTGTCCTTCCTGAGGTATGGTATAGCAGCGTCACAATAGTTTTTCTGCTTCTGTAGTTTCGTCATGTCTACCTCCCGTGCTCGAGTGCGTAAGATGCAGACTTGTGATAAATAATATTGCCTTTAGCTAAAGCGTACTAGCTTGTGTCAGATCTTTCTGTCTGACATGTGTGCAAACAACTCGTCTGCAATTTCCAGTATTAGTACAAACAAACCGTCTGCCATCCAGTATTAGTACAACTAACCTTCTGTCACCTCCCGATACTATTACAATACGTCATTCATGAATTTCTGAAATAGTTATACGTCATTCATGAATTTCTGAAATAGTTATACGTCATTCATGAATTTCTGAAATAGTTATACGTCATTCATGAATTTCTTTTGATTAACATGGACACATGATATATACTCAATATCTGGACATGTAATGTACACTAGATATCTGGACAGATAATATATACTCCATGTCTGGACAGATAATATATACTCCATGTCTGGACAAATGATACATTTTCGATGTCTGGACAGATGATATACATTTAATATTTTCTGTTTCAGATGATGCATCAGTTTACATCAATCACCGGGGAGTCAGGACGAGGTATACCTCAGGTCATGTCCTCAACTTCCGGTAGCGAATTTCAATCCCCACGTTTCGGAAGTAAGTCTCGGAAATTCATAAATAGATAATCCATAAATAGTGATTCTTAAACATAGATCTGACGTAGAACAACACGTGACTTGACTACGATGTGTACACATCTGACGTAGAACAACACGTGACTTGACTACGATGTGTACACTTCTGACGTCGAACAAAACATGACTTGACTACGATGTGTACACATCTGACGTCGAACAAAACATGACTTGACTACGATGTGTACACATCTGACGTCGAACACAACATGACTTGACTACGATGTGTACACATCTGACGTCGAACGACACATGACTTGACTACGATGTGTACACATCTGATGTAGAACGACACATGACTTGACTACGATGTGTACACATCTGATGTAGAACGACACATGACTTGACTACGATGTGTACACATTATAGCAATGTTCCTCATTATGAAATCGTGTTCTGTCACATCTGCTACTGGCGAGTTTTGTCACATCTGCTACTGGCGAGTTTTGTCACACCTGCTACTGGCGAGTTTTGTCACACCTGCTACTGGCGAGTTTTGTCACACCTGCTACTGGCGAGTTTTGTCACACCTGCTACTGGCGAGTTTTGTCACACCTGCTACTGGCGAGTTTTGTCACACCTGCTACTGGCGAGTTTTGTCACATCTGCTACTGGCGAGTTTTGTCACACCTGCTACTGGCGAGACTGTTATCAAGAATTTGTCTGAGTTTTGTCAGATCGAAATCTTATTGGTTGCCATATTGAACGCAAGTCAGACCAGAACTTACATATTAAAACGTACAGACCAGACAGAGAGACCAGAAAGGCATACAGATAGAATAGACAAATCAAACAGATCAAATAGATTACATAATCATATCAGACAGGCAGACAGATTAGACCAGACATACCAGGCAGACCAATCATACACAAGACAGATAAACAGAATCAGAAGACAAACAGGCTTGATATTTCTGGATTCTTGATTCTTGATTAGAAACTGGCTTCACAGCACGCGGGACATTTCCATAATTGCTCCGCCCTCCGCTCCAGCAGACATCCCCGTGTATGTAGACTCATAGTTCCGGTCAGGTGTTGATTGTGTGATCTTCGGGACTTTACAAAAAAAAATTTACTTTTCCTCCCCCCACCTCTGAATACTCCCATTTCTAACATTCTCTGCATATGTACGTTCTCAACCTCATTGACATCATCTGCATCTTGAAATGAATTTATTACTGCTTTCATTAAGTCTGCTTTATCTCTTCTCAGCAATGTGCCGTCTATCGCCGCATTCTCTGCCAATAAGTCGGCTCTCTCGTTTCCTCTGACCCCAGCATGACCAGGGCAGTATATCCATGTAATGCTCTGGACAACTGAGTTGTTCAATAAGTCCCACCATTCTTTTCTTATCGTGAATTTTTCTATCTTGCGCAACATGCTTTGAGAGTCTGTGAGTATTACCGCGTGTGTTGATGTATCAGTTATCAACCAATTAAGAGCTGCTGTAACTCCCTCTATCTCCATCCGCATGCTCGATGTGACAGTAGAATATGCTGAAGATTTCTCAACCAACTTCACGCCATTTCTGTAGGCAACAAAACCCCAACCGCTTTTATTTGTGTTTCTGCTAAAGATCCGTCTGTGTATATAATTATGTCTTGTGGTTTCGAGTGTAGTCGGGCGAATTCGTGCACTGTATCTTGAGCCCTGACGTCCATCCATTTTCGACACACTTTATATAGTTGTATTATTACTTTAGTCAGTGATTTCTTCTCAGTGTCTACTCTGCCCTTTCCTATTTCTTCCAATTCACATACTCTTCGCAGTGTGTCTTCAGCCTCTGCCATCCATGATCTGCCACGCTTGATTCGTTTTCCCTTTGACTCATCTAGACGATGGTGTAATGGGTGGTGGTTGTATTCTGTCACTTTAAGGTACGACATAATCTGTGCTACCTGATGTTGCACTCTAATGCTGGGGAGATCAAGCAGAAATCTCATAGCAGAGATGGGTGTATCTCTAATACACCCCAGTACCGATCTCATTGCCTCATTTTGAGATTTTTCCAATCTATCGACTTGTGTCTGTGACAGTGTTATAGGACGAGGCCATAATCTATGACAGATAGCACCATCACTTGCAAAAGCAGAAAAAGTACCCATTGCTGCATGTCGAAGGTCGCCATAACCTTGATAACACTGATTCTTCTTTTAGCCTTCTGAATCATATTTGTGACGTGTTTGTTGAATGAGAGACTTCTATCAAAGATTATCCCAAGATATTTAAGGTCATGTTCTCTTTCAATGAATGAGCCCATGCAACTAACAGCTGGCATTGACCAGATTATTATTTAAGGAGTACCAGACGACCTTTGCTTTCGAGGGATTGATCACAGAGTTGTATGTTCTGCACCATATCGACAATTGATCTCGTCCATTTTGTACAGTCAGCGATATCTTTTATGTTCCGGCTCATGTTTTATAGTAGGATATCATCAGCGTATGTTTATCAACGGAAACTCTACAATTGCTGGAAGTTTGCAATTGAGCAATTCTCAATGTATACACATTAAACAGTACTGGAGACAGAGGAATCCTTGTGGCAGACCAGCTGCTATTGTTCTGATCTCAGACGTCCAGGATCCACACCTCAGGTCGACTTTTCTACAGATTAGCACATTTGCTATCCAGCGTATGATCCAGGGATGGATATCTTGTTCCCTTAGCATGTCGATGAGATGGATGTAATTAACTCAATTGTAGTCTTCTTCTTCTTCTGCGTTCGTTCTCAAACTCCTGCATATTAGCAGGATGTAGTCCGGAGAATGAAATACGTTATGTCAGGGTTTACAGCATTGCTGCGATGTCTGCGCCTTTCGGCCTAACACATCCGACTTCAGCATGGCTTTGTGTCACTGACCCTATATGGGATGGGACAGCCAACTCCATCCCATAACCTCCGTAGTCGCCTTTTACGACAAGCGTGGAAGGTAAACAGTGTTGCTATTCTGTGCTCCCCGTTCGAGCCCTATTGTATGCATCTTCCAGGTCTATCGCTGCAACTGCAGAATCTTCTTTATTCTGAAAACCTTCATAAACTTCATAAGCGTGAACTGCTACATTTGTGACTGTGTCTCGTCTAGGTCTGTATGCACCTAGGTTATTTCGGAGAATGTCTTTTATCTCTAGTTCCCTGGTTATGCGTCTAGTCATAATTCGTTCCAGAATCTTACCGTACACATTCGGCAGTGTGATGATGCGATAACCTTTTATGTCCGTAGAATCTTTGCCTGCTTTGGCACGGGTATAAGATAGCTATGTAGCCACTGCTCTGTTACTACTCCTGTTTTTAGACTCGCATTATAATCGTCTGTTATTTTAGCTAGCATATTCTCCCCAATGTCCTTGAGTAAGCTGTACCTGATTCCATCCGGACCTGGAGCGCCATCGGATGCATTCTTAATAGCTAGTTGCACTTCTTTAACATCTGCAAGCTGGTCTTCTTTGGCCCTAAAATCCGTGATGGATGTCAGGGTATGCAGCATTTCTTTGCGCTGATCTAAGTCACCCTGATTAGTTTGTTGAAGATATCTATCAAAGAAAGCTCATATCATTTGATATCAATGTCTGCCCTGTGTCGTCCCTCACACTTGTACTGGGTTTCGTTTCTCTTCTCCACTTCATTGACCTATGTAGTTTCCAAAACTTGTGTAATGCTTTGTCCGCCGTGACCTCCTCCGTGAATTTATTGCAACACATCTTCTTTGCTACTTCGGCAACTTGTTTAAAAAGACTCTATAGTCTTCTTCATTGCACTCTGTTTTCCTTCAGTCAATCACTGAGTGTTATGTTTACATATTTCCTAATGTGATGCCAATCCTTTATCCTTGATTTTTGAGTAATTTTTGAGTAATATTGCTTCTGTCTCTTTATTCTACCATGGAATCTTAGGTCTCACCCACTTGCGTTCCCAGGCCTTCTTTCTCAAGCTGCTAAGCACTGATTCTTTTGTGTGCGCATATCTAAACGGGTGGTGAATCTTTATCAATCTGTCTCGACGCCCTTTCGAGAAGCTTATGGCGCATGGCTATTTTTTGCAGGCTAGATAATTATACCAGACAGATAAGATCAGACATACCAGACAGACAAATCAGATCAGACAGACAAACATATATACCAGACGAATCAATCATACACACACAACAGGTCAACAGACAGACATAATAAATAGACAGACAGACCAGACGAGACAAGATAATACATTTAGTCTAGTAGTTATATACAATTATATATATATAAAACAGATAAGGTGGAACGTAGGTAAGTAGGTAGGTAGATAACGTTAGAATGGTGGCGTCGTATTGTTGGTATGAGGATTCGAACAGCACTGAGTTACACCATTCCTGGATGTGATACCCAAAAAAACAAATATGTTTAAACATCTGAAAAATTCAGAAAGAATACGTAACCGTCCCTATAAACAGAATAACAATCTTTCGGGGGCAGTCTACCACCGACGTAAGTATCTTCAAAATATTGTTGTTGTTGTTTTTTCAATTGTAATGTGTAACAGCAATGGTGACATGTGACAGCAAGATGACAACAGCGTGTTAGTTCATCAAATGTCACCTAGTCTAATCACGTCAGTTTGTCTGAATATAAGACTCGAACTGTATTTCTCTTACGTTATATAGCAGCGTCGCAACCTAGTTCCCTGTACGACCAGATGTCTGTCAAGAGCGCTATAAGCGTCAATGACCACTCGTCATCTCGTGAACAGGTACACACCAGAGGTAGCGTGAAAGACAAATCTCACAACAAACCTCTAGAACCAGAGTCAAGCAGGTAAGTCTAACACAAACAAACTGTCCAGTTATAGAAATCTGCATCAATTCCAACAATCTACAATAGCAGGTCGATCTGAGAATAGCACCGACAATTTATACTCAATCATGCTACACTCCTGGCTTAATAACATTCCATCCTGCATCACGCATGTCTTAATTACAACCCTGCTACACTCCTGGCATAATAATATTCCATCCTGCAGCACGCATGTCTTAATTACAACCCTGCTACACTCCTGGCTTAATAACATTCCATCCTGCAGCACGCATGTCTTAATTACAACCCTGCTACACTCCTGGCTTAATAACATTCCATCCTGCAGCACGCATGTCTTAATTACAACCCTGCTACACTCCTCGCTTAATAACATTCCATCCTGCAGCACGCATGTCTTAATTACAACCCTGCTACACTCCTGGCTTAATAATATTCCATCCTGCAGCACGCATGTCTTAATTACAACCCTGCTACACTCCTGGCTTAATAACATTCCATCCTGCAGCACGCATGTCTTAATTACAACCCTGCTACACTCCTCGCTTAATAACATTCCATCCTGCAGCACGCATGTCTTAATTACAACCCTGCTACACTCCTGGCTTAATAATATTCCATCCTGCAGCACGCATGTCTTAATTACAACCCTGCTACACTCCTGGCTTAATAACATTCCATCCTGCAGCACGCATGTCTTAATTACAACCCTGCTACACTCCTGGCTTAATAATATTCCATCCTGCAGCACGCATGTCTTAATTACAACCCTGCTACACTCCTGGCTTAAAATCATTCCATCCTGCAGCACGCATGTCTTAATTACAACCCTGCTACACTCCTGGCTTAATAATATTCCATCCTGCAGCACGCATGTCTTAATTACAACCCTGCTACACTCCTGGCTTAATAATATTCCATCCTGCAGCACGCATGTCTTAATTACAACCCTGCTACACTCCTGGTTTATTACAACCCTGCTACACTCCTGGCTTAATTACAACCCTGCTACACTCCTGGCTTATTACAACCCTGCTACACCCATGGCTTAATTTACAACCCTGCTACACTCCTGGCTCAATTACAACCCTGCTACACTCATGGCTTAATTACAACCCTGCTACACTCATGGCTTAATTTACAACCCTGCTACATTCCTGGCTTAATTACAACCCTGCTACACTCATGGCTTAATTACAACCCTGCATTTATATAACATTTAACTCTCCTGTGAATGGGTGGCATTTGGCAAAGAGAGAAAATTATTGAAAACAATTGTGATACAGCTGGGAAGTAAGTGCCGTGACTGGGCTGCTAACAGAACAGAGAAAATGATCCAAGAACTCCGACTGCAGCACTTGATGCCATATGATACAATAATTTACACAGATGGTTAAGAAGCACAAAAAACAAACAGGTTCTGTTGGGGTTGCGTGGCCTACCAAAATGTCAAGAAATTAGCTGAGAAGTCATCTGCGTATTCCACTACAACATCGAGTATGAGAATGGAAATAGAAGCGGTGATAGCAGCTCTGACATGGCTGGCGATGCAATCATCAACAGACTCAGTGGTTCTATTGGACTCTCAAAGTATGCTGCGCAAGATAGAAAAGTGATCAGAAGTGAATGGGTCACTCTTCTCAACAACGCACGGAGTATTACATGGATCTACTGCCCTGGTCATGCTGCGGTCAAGGGAAACGAAAGAGCCGATGTGTTGACTGGTAAAAGGCACCGAGATAAGAAGAAACAACCCTGCTACAATCATGACTTAATAATACACAATCTTGTTACAATCATGACTTAATAATACACAATCTTGTTACAATCATGACTTAATAATACACAATCTTGTTACAATCATGACTTAATAATACACAATCTTGTTACAAGCATGACTTAATAATACACAATCTTGTTACAATCATACTTAATAACACACAATCTTGTTACAATCATCATTTAATAACACACAATCTTGCTACAATTATGACTTAATAACACACAATTTTGCTAAAATCATGACTTAATAACATACAACACTGCTACACTCATGCCTTAATAACACACAATCTTGCTACAATCATGACCTAATAACAGACAATCTTGCTACAATCATGACTTAATGATACACAATCTTGCTACAATCATGACTTAAAAGCACACAGTCTTGCTACAATTATGACTTAATGATACACAATCTTGCTACAATCATGACTTAAAAGCACACAGTCTTGCTATACTCATGACTTTATAATACACAACCCTGCTACAATTTTGACTTAATAACACACAATCTTGCTACAATCATGACTTAATAACACACAACCCTGCTATAATCATGACATACAATCTAGCTACAATCATGACCTAATAACACACAATCTTGCTACAATCATGACTTAATAATACACACTCTTGCTACAATCATGACGTAATAACGCGTAATCCTGAAAGATGTAGTATTGATATTTTTGTTGTGAATATTGTTTGACAATATTTTCACTTATTCACAAACTATATATTTGCTTTTGCTAGATTCACGGACCTGTACAGTTCAAGTATTCAGGATGCCATCAAAGGAATCGAGGTGAACTATCGCAACAAATCTATGAATAAATCCTCGAGTATATGCTCACAAGATCCTCAGAGTTTGTCTTTGACTTCTAGCGATGTTTCTGAGACTTGCAACGATGGTATACAGCAAGAATCGGCATCAACATCTTTGAAATATTTGAGAAATTTTCGCCGTCAAACTTCAGGCTTATACCCACACAGCAAATCTTCCAATCTCGAACAGTTGAGTTTAATCAATCATCGCTTAGAGTTGAGAAATCTTCCAGGCAATGTCTCCAGAAGCGATGAAACGTACGAGTCCACTAGTCACATGACTATTGATGACGGGTGCCCTAATATTGATGACTACGAGCCTGGAACCGAGGAAGACACACACAAGTCTGTCAGAACTTTACCTCTCATTAAAACTCCAGGGGCGTATACCAGAAAGACTGGACCAAGATTTTCTCATTTATTGTGACATGGCAGACATTTAGGAACCGATGCTAGACTAGATGTTAGTTAACGATGTTTTTATAAGGTTCTCCAGGAAGTAAAGCGAATAAAGTTTATAGAAGAAAATGTGTAACTAACACATAGTAAACACAACAGAGAACAAGAACAATCAATAAGCACATACAAAATACACGATTATAAACTAACATATACATACAGAGTGTGGGTTTTCTTTACCATCCCCCTCCCCCCCCCCCATGCCAACACAAATCAAGAATTCAGAGACCATTTTCTTAATTGTGACAAGACAATTAACATTACCCCCGCCCCCTTTCCACTCACAGCCACATGATATATATATATATATATTATCAAGTGACATATTCTTTCCAGAACGTTGTCTTTGCCGTGGATACTCTGAACGCCTCTCTGTCCCGGGCAGGTAGACCGTGTAGACCTGCATTGGCCAAAAACATGTGAATACATTCTTCGTTGTCTCTGGTCTATTGTCTTATTGGTCTTCCTCTTCTTCTCTACCCGGCACTCTGCCCTCTAGAATCAGCCTCTCGATACCATCATGTCGCTTTACGTGTCCAAAATACTGTAGCTTCCTTCTTATGATGGGATTTAGAAGCCAGCCTTCGTCTAGTTTGAGTAATTTCAAAACTTCAATGTTCTACTTTGTCTCTGTATGATATTCGTATGATCTTTCTATAGCAGAATGTATTCTTGTGTAGATTGTGTGGTTTCAAGCGCAAGTCTCGCACAGACACAAAATATATGAGGTTTCAAGCGCAAGTCTCGCACAGACACAAGATATATTCCACAATGTGAGATGTGTCTAGTTATCCATGACACTACACATTCCGCTCTCTCGACTACATCCTGCTCAAGTTCAGGAGTATGAGAACTGCCACAGAAGAAGAAGATGAAACAATTTAACTAATGCATAGAGAGTAGTATTGTTGACGTGAATTTGTTTGCACCCCCCCCCCCTCCTTCCCATCTTCACATCTTCCCAACTCGTCAACAATTGCTTAAAAATTTCCAGATCTCGCCCCGCCCACCTAATTACTAATGTCATGTACGTACATTCTCATATTTGAATATGGTGTTATGCTCTAACTTTCAGACAATGTTCTCACTTTCAGACAATGTTCTCACTTTCAGACAATGTTCTCACTTTCAGACGTAGAACACTTTCAATGGATTACAAATCTGGTTGTAAATTGTGGCTCGTTGAATAATCTCCACTTACGGTAGGACGTATAACCACATCTGCCAATTATCTTGTTCTACTTCGGGGTATGAATAGAATAATTTTGTGAGAGGGAGTGGTCGTTGTTGAGGTAATCCTGTTGTTGGAGATTTGACTTAACAAATAATCATGTGTGTAATATACTGACTAGTCTCGTAACTGCTGCTTCCGTAGCTCCGATTCATAAATATTCACATTAGATTTGGCATTACGAGTTTAATACAACCACATACACAGTTTAATACAAGCACATACACAGTTTAACAACCACATACACAGTTATCTCTAGATTGTTTATGAATCCGCTCTCTGGCTGAACAAAAGATATTATGTTGTGTACATGCTGCTGATTCCCATAGCACTCCTATTGATTACATGATTCAGCGAAATAAGGTTCTTAATCGTGTTTGTGCCGTGAATCAAGAATGAATGCTGATTAAAATATGATTACGGAGTTTGAAAGATTTCTAGTTATAATCGTGTCTCATTGTTCAGGGGATATTATTTCTAGAACTGTCTCGAAGATATGAACCACCCACGATTTTGGGCGAGGTGGCCTATTGCAGAAAATGGCGTGTTTAAATGGTTTCAAATATATTCTTTCCATCGCCATCGTTGCTGCTATTTCCCCTGTTACCGGGAACCATGCCTTCCACTACTATGTTTTCCTATGCTAATATGTCACGTTATCCATGCTAATATGTCACGTTATCCATGTTAATGTGTCACGTTTTCCGTGGACAACCCTTGACTGTTTAAGATTTTCTTTGTTGTCTTCACCCATTTAGCTCTTAGTTTTTCTGGTGTCTTGTAACCTGATCTTCTACACACAAAGGTTTGGTTGCATTGGTTCTATTTTCAAGATATGGCCAAACCACCAGGTTTCAAGTTTGCTATCTCTCGATTCAGTCTTCACTAGAGATGATCCTTTTTGTCCCTGATATCTTCATTTCTCTGCCTGCATCTTTTGGTTACATTTATAGCTTTTCTGAGTAATGTTTTGTCAGTCTATTGCATTTTCTATACCTTTTCTGTTAGTAGTAGCAGGATTAGATGTTAGTAGTAGCAGGATTAGATGTTAGTAGTAGCAGGATTAGATGTTAGTAGTAGCAGGATTAGATGTTAGTAGTAGCAGGATTAACTGTTAGTAGTAGCAGGATTAGATGTTAGTAGTAGCAGGATTAGATGTTAGTAGTAGCAGGATTAAATGAAGATTTATTTGCAGGTTGTGCACGTGTAGTCGCTCAATATGCAGTAATGTTGTGACGCCCGTAACTCCTTCAATCCACCTAATTCTTAGTCTTCCTGTGGTTCTTGTTCTTTCCAATCCTATGTTATATACTCTTACTACTGGCCAGTATGGGTTTCTCCTGGGAACCATATCACACGGTGTTTTTCATTATATTTGAGCACAGACGTTGTTCCACCAGTCTGGTGTAATGTACAATTAAATAATAATATCATGTCTGTCTTATATGAGTACAATTCCTATACGCTATGTTCTCCCGTGTGCACTAATAGATCAACAAATTTCTTATGCGCATTCCAACACGTTCATTTATCATTTTTTTAAATATTGTCTTTGTACATGTTACCTGGATACTGTCACCTGTATGATCATACCTTTGCAGGTAGATAACAATACATGTTACCTGGTACTGATCACTTGTACGATGATACCTGTGTAGGTAGTGTACGTATAACAATTATTTGTTGAAATTTTTCATTTTATTTTATATTTGTATGAGAAATATAATACAAATGATTTTTACAAATCCTGTTGACAATATCGCTTGTTAGAAAGTATATCACGGGGACAGCAATCCTCAGTAGCTTGATTGTTGTGTATTTACACGGCTATCTTTGTTGATATTTCGTACTGACATTATTTGTGTGTGTAATGTGAATGAAGTTAGGTCTATGTTACTCTGATAGTTAGTTATATTTTATGTGAAGCTTGCTGATTGGAAGCCTATTTCACTAGCATCTAAGAAATATTACCACTAGCAACAGTTAAATCGCCGAGACCATAGTCTAACACAGATAATATCACTGCCTGCATCATCTGAAAAAGGGTTCGTTGCAGTATCTCTGCAGATGCCATGATTTGACTGCACTGACACCCTTCCTAGCTTTCTGAATGATATTGTCCACATGTTCTGCAAACGATTATCAAATGTGACTTCTAACAAAACTTCTATCGAAAGTGATGCCAAGACATTTCAGTCTGCTCCCTGCCAATGTTGACGCCCATGCAGGTAGCTGCTGGTACTGCGCCTCTGACTGTTGTTGTTCAGTGAAAACCAGACGATGTTTGCCTTGGTGGGGTTGATGATTGCATTGTTGTTAGTGCACCATAGTCTGTGTTAGATTATGCTATAAGTTTACTTAAAGTGTCACATATACAGGTGGGTAAACTGGAGAGAGCTAAAAATGAAGCCATGAGTGCTGTCCTATGATACACAAGACGTACACCTATCGCAGCCATGAGGTTTCTCCTAGACATAACGAGCATCAAATCAAGACATAAAATAGCTGAGATTAAAGAATACATCGCGGTCGCTAATAATGATCATCACCTCTTACACCAATCTCTATTCTATCTATCTTGCCATCTATCTATCTTGCCATCTATCTATCTATCTATCTATTATATTTTATTCGCTAAACCCTTTGTTGTCTTTCAGCATCAAGGGTAGAAGAGTTTTCTGGAGACGGCCCCGCTTGTGTGTCGAGTATATTGTTGAATTTGTCGCCTCTTTATTTCAGTGGTACATCGTTTTCGTGGTCGACCTCTAGATCTGCCTTCACTGTATCTGTGTAGCATAGCTTGCTGTGTATGCTGTCTGGTGGTAATCTGCTGATGTGTGCAAACCATTTAATCTGTTGTCTCTTAATATATTCCAAGATATGATATTGCGGCGGTGCCGGTTCTTTGTCTAATGTCTTCATTTCTCGCTCTGTCCCGTAACGATATCCCTAGGATTCTGCGGAAGCATGCCATTTCAGCTGTCACAAGTTTACATTTATCTTGTACTGTCGTTGCTAATGTTTGGCATTGGTAGCACAGAGTTCGCATACTAGTTGTTTTCAATCGTATTAATTTGATGTTTAATTCTACATATTTATTTCTGAAGATTTGTGCCATTTGCTCTAGGGCTAAATGAAATTGCTAATGTTACGAACTTTTATCGTTCCGGTTGCAACATACGGCTGTGAAACATGGACACTAAGTAAAACAACGGCAAAGAAGATCAACGCCTTCGAGCTGAAATGCTACAGGAAGATACTTAGAATATCATGGAATGATAAAATCAGAAACCCAGATATTATAAACACATTGAATATTCCAGAGTGTTGGTTACTAAACACAATAACAAAAAGAAAACTACGCCTGTTTGGTCATATAAAGAAACACAACTGTTTAGAAAGACAAATAATGGAGGGAAGAGCACCTGAGAGGAGGAGAAAGGGCAGACCAAGAAGACGATGGACTGACGACATTAACATGAATACATCGCTAGAAAATGCAAGCCACATCGCCCAAGACAGAGAGAGGTTCAGAGAGTTCATTGGGAAGACAACGTTCTGGAAGGAATACGTCACATGACACACTCTAGGGCTTAGTATGCTTTACTACACCTGTTGTGTATTTCTTTGCTGCTCTTGCCGTCTGTTGTTGTATTGCTTCATAGATATTTCAATCCTGTCACTTGTTTAAGTCTGTTATTCCAATATGTTGTATATGTTAGTGTTTCTTTCTGTTCTTCCTATCTTCAATATTTTGGTCTTCCCTATGTTTTATCTTCATGTTACCTGTCTATTTGTCTTTGTAGTTGCTCTTCTGATGATGCCACTAGTGTTTGGTCGTTATCAAATAGTAGTTCGTTTCAGATATCCTTCACATTGATTTCTTCCGTTGTCTTTGTAGTTGCTCTTCTGATGAAGCCACTAGTGTTTGGTCGTTATCAAATAGTAGTTCGTTTCAGATATCCTTCACATTGATTTCTTCCGTTGTCTTTGTAGTTGCTCTTCTGATGAAGCCACTAGTGTTTGGTCGTTATCAAATAGTAGTTCGTTTCAGATATCCTTCACATTGATTTCTTCCGTTGTCTTTGCTACTTTGCAGATGTAGTCAATGTATGTTATGAGCAATAGGGGGAGCGGGGGATGGCACGCATCTCTGTCTCACTCTCAAATGAATTTGGAAATTATCGGAAATTATTTGGAAATTATGAAAATAACAAACCTTCTCCTACTCTATATGTTGTACTAACACACTTCTCCTACTCTATATGTTGTACTAACACACTTCTCCTACTCTATATGTTGGTATAGTAACACTTTCCTTGAGTAATTAGTTTGTTACTTCATATTGTAACACTTTCCATGAGTGAATAGTTTGTTACTTGGTATAGTAACACTTTCCTTGAGTAAATAGTTCGTTACTTCATATAGTAACACTTTCCTCGAGTGAATAGTTTATTATTTCGTTTAGTAACTTTCCTTGAGTGAATAGTTCGTTTTTTGGTATTGTACCACTTTCCCTGAATGAATAGTTAGTTACCTGGTATAGTAACACTTTCCTTGAGTTAATAGATTGTTACTTGGTATAGTGACACTTTCCCTGAGTGAATAGTTAGTTACTTGGTAACACTGTTATTTATTGAATAGTTCGTTACTTGGTATAGTAACACTTTCACTGAGTGAATAGTTAGCTACTTGGTAACACTGTTATTTATTGAATAGTTTGTTACTTGGTATATTAATATTGTCCTTGAGTAAATAGCTTATTTCTTAGTATAGTAACATTTTCCGTGAGTGTATAGTTCGTTACTTGGTATAGTAACACTGTGCTTGGGTGAATAGTTTGTTACTGGTATAATAACACTTTCCTTGAGTGAATAGTTTGTAACTTGGTAACACTTTTCTTGATTCAAAAGTGTGTTACTTGGTATAGTAACACTGTGCTTGGGTAAATAGTTTGTTAATTTGTATAGTAACACGTTTGTTACTTGGTATAATAACACTCTCATTGAGTAAATAGCATGTTTCTTAGTATAGTAACACTTTTCTTGAGTGAATAGTTTTTTACCTTGTATAGTAATACTTTCATTGCAGGATTAGTTTGTTACTTGGTATAGTAACACTTTCATTGAGTGACTAGTTTGTTACTTGCTAACAGATTCCTTGAGTGAATAGATTGTTGCTTAGAATCACTGTCCGTGTATGAGAAGTTTGTAACATTTCATCACTTTCCATGAGGGGAAAATGTGTGACTAGGCGTCACTTTCCATGAGGGGAAAATGTGTTAGTTTTATCTAGAATTTGAGAGTTTAAGTTTGAAAATGTTGAGTTTTGTATCGGTTACGAAGAACATATTTTCGGATATTTTTTAAATGTTCTGTGAAAGCTATCTCGCCCAGCTGCAACCATTTACACTTGGAGTATTTTATGTCAACCTGATCTGACCATCGGCCTGTTTGTATGACTAATTGACTCTGTGCTGTTTGATTTTTGTTACAAAAACTGTGAACTTGAGCTAATACAGTCTCAAACTCCTGAACCTCGCCAAACAGATCCTTTTCTTGAGATATTCTCTGTTTAAACAGTTGAAGAAAATAACTATACATCTTGTAATCCGCTGTAGAAAATACTCTATGCTGTTGTTTGTACAGTTTTAACACGTCATCACTGACATTCATAATCCTGTTTGTTGTCAGTTTTCTGTAGTACAGAACATCCTGCGTGCGCCATCTCAGAACTCTCTTTAACAAAATCACAGACTCGTGGAAGTAATCACTTATTAAAACAAGATGAAACCTGTTCTCGGTCTGATTTACAAACACATTAATGTAATCGATATCGCTAAAAGAATGTGACAAATTGTATCCTAGATCCATTGATTGTCGATTGTTGGTGAAACTAGAATATCCATCGACTTCATACTTGTCTCGGTCAGCTAGAAATGTTTCTATTGGGTTTGTTGAGTTGATCTTTTTCAAGTAAGGAAATTCTTCGATATATTTAAAGAAGTTGAAAGATGAAACGAAATGGCTGAAAGGTTCTCTTAGAGTAGTGAATCTGAAGGTGTCGTTGTGCAGGTATTTGAATATGTTGTGGTCGTAGATGTGGTGGTTGAATACCATGTCATAATGGATGATGTTGGAGTCAAGGATGACTTGACTCGGAGAGAATGGTGCTTTCAGATTGATGTGCATGTGGGCGGGTAGCAGCGGCAGCAATTCATGTGATCTACAGTATTCAGCTAGAATAGAGTAGACAGTTGTACTTGCTGTCTTATGTGTCTTGAGATAGTAGACGTGGTGCACGGGTGCCAGGTGCTGTCTTTTCAACGAATTCCGTGTGTTTTCTCTGACATCAATGGATGCTATAGGAACTAGGAACTTTCTCAGGTAAGATATAGAAGCTTGGCTCATGATAAATCCGTAGATAACACAACAAATGCATATGAGAACCACGGCAGACCTATGTGTAATAAAGTGGGGGGGGGGTGGATGATCATGAGGTTATTGCCTTTCTTAGAAACATTTTTATCTAGAGACACATGTCTTAGTAACAGGTAGTCACAGACACATGTCTTAGTAACAGGTAGTCACAGACACACATGTCTTAGTAACAGGTAGTCACACACACACATGTCTTAGTAACAGGTAGTCACAGACACACATGTCTTAGTAACAGGAAGTCACAGACACATGTCTTAGTAACAGGAAGTCACAGACACACATGTCTTAGTAAAAGGTATTCACAGACACATGTCTTAGTAACAGGTAGTCACAGACACATGTCTTAGTAACAGGTAGTCACAGACACATGTCTTAGTAAAAGGTATTCACAGACACATGTCTTAGTAACAGGTAGTCACAGACACATGTCTTAGTAAAAGGTATTCACAGACACATGTCTTAGTAACAGGTAGTCACAGACACATGTCTTAGTAAAAGGTATTCACAGACACATGTCTTAGTAACAGGTATTCACAGACACATGTCTTAGTAACAGGTATTCACAGACACATGTCTTAGTAACAGGTAGTCACAGACACATGTCTTAGTAACAGGTAGTCACAGACACACATGTCTTAGTAACAGGTAGTCACAGACACATGTCTTAGTAACAGGTAGTCACAGACACATGTCTTAGTAACAGGTAGTCACAGACACATGTCTTAGTAAAAGGTATTCACAGACACATGTCTTAGTAACAGGTAGTCACAGACACATGTCTTAGTAAAAGGTATTCACAGACACATGTCTTAGTAACAGGTATTCACAGACACATGTCTTAGTAACAGGTATTCACAGACACATGTCTTAGTAACAGGTATTCACAGACACATGTCTTAGTAACAGGTAGTCACAGACACATGTCTTAGTAACAGGTAGTCACAGACACATGTCTTAGTAACAGGTAGTCACAGACACATGTCTTAGTAAAAGGTAGTCAAAGACACACATGTCTTAGTAACAGGAAGTCACAGACACATGTCTTAGTAACAGGAAGTCACAGACACACATGTCTTAGTAAAAGGTATTCACAGACACATGTCTTAGTAACAGGTAGTCACAGACACATGTCTTAGTAACAGGAAGTCACAGACACATGTCTTAGTAAAAGGTAGTCACAGACACATGTCTTAGTAACAGGAAGTCACAGACACACATGTCTTAGTAAAAGGTATTCACAGACACATGTCTTAGTAACAGGTAGTCACAGACACACATGTCTTAGTAACAGGTAGTCACAGACACACATGTCTTAGTAACAGGTAGTCACAGACACACATGTCTTAGTAACAGGTAGTCACAGACACACATGTCTTAGTAACAGGAAGTCACAGACACATGTCTTAGTAAAAGGTAGTCACAGACACACATGTCTTAGTAACAGGTAGTCACAGACACACATGTCTTAGTAAAAGGTATTCACAGACACATGTCTTAGTAACAGGTAGTCACAGACACACGAGATTACTGTCTTATGTAGTCACAGACACATGTCTTAGTAACAGGTAGTCACAGACACATGTCTTAGTAACAGGTAGTCACAGACACATGTCTTAGTAACAGGTAGTCACAGACACACATGTCTTAGTAACAGGTAGTCACAGACACACATGTCTTAGTAACAGGTAGTCACAGACACATGTCTTAGTAACAGGTAGTCACAGACACATGTCTTAGTAACAGGTAGTCACAGACACATGTCTTAGTAAAAGGTATTCACAGACACATGTCTTAGTAACAGGTAGTCACAGACACATGTCTTAGTAACAGGTAGTCACAGACACATGTCTTAGTAACAGGTAGTCACAGACACATGTCTTAGTAACAGGTAGTCACAGACACATGTCTTAGTAACAGGTAGTCACAGACACATGTCTTAGTAACAGGTAGTCACAGACACATGTCTTAGTAACAGGTAGTCACAGACACATGTCTTAGTAACAGGTAGTCACAGACACATGTCTTAGTAACAGGTAGTCACAGACACATGTCTTAGTAACAGGTAGTCACAGACACATGTCTTAGTAACAGGTAGTCACAGACACATGTCTTAGTAACAGGTAGTCACAGAAACATGTCTTAGTAACAGGTAGTCACAGACACATGTCTTAGTAACAGGTAGTCACAGACACACATGTCTTAGTAACAGGTAGTCACAGACACATGTCTTAGTAACATGTAGTCACAGACACATGTCTTAGTAACAGGTAGTCACAGACACACATGTCTTAGTAACAGGTAGTCACAGACACACATGTCTTAGTAACAGGTAGTCACAGACACATGTCTTAGTAACAGGTAGTCACAGACACACATGTCTTAGTAACAGGTAGTCACAGACACACATGTCTTAGTAACAGGTAGTCACAGACATATGTCTTAGTAACAGGTAGTCACAGACACACATGTCTTAGTAACAGGTAGTCACAGACACATGTCTTAGTAACAGGTAGTCACAGACATATGTCTTAGTAACAGGTAGTCACAGACACATGTCTTAGTAACAGGTAGTCACACACACACATGTCTTAGTAACAGGTAGTCACAGACACATGTCTTAGTAAAAGGTATTCACAGACACATGTCTTAGTAACAGGTAGTCACAGACACATGTCTTAGTAACAGGTAGTCACAGACACATGTCTTAGTAACAGGTAGTCACAGACACATGTCTTAGTAACAGGTAGTCACAGACACATGTCTTAGTAACAGGTAGTCACAGACACACATGTCTTAGTAACAGGTAGTCACAGACACATGTCTTAGTAACAGGTAGTCACAGACACATGTCTTAGTAACAGGTAGTCACACACACATGTCTTAGTAACAGGTAGTCACAGACACACATGTCTTAGTAACAGGTAGTCACAGACACACATGTCTTAGTAACAGGTAGTCACAGACACATGTCTTAGTAACAGGTAGTCACAGACACATGTCTTAGTAACAGGTAGTCACAGACACATGTCTTAGTAACAGGTAGTCACAGACACACATGTCTTAGTAACATGTAGTCACAGACACACATGTCTTAGTAAAAGGTATTCACAGACACATGTCTTAGTAACAGGTAGTCACAGACACACGAGATTACTGTCTTATGTAGTCACAGACACATGTCTTAGTAACAGGTAGTCACAGACACATGTCTTAGTAACAGGTAGTCAAAGACACATGTCTTAGTAACAGGTATTCACAGACACATGTCTTAGTAACAGGTAGTCACAGACACATGTCTTAGTAACAGGTATTCACAGACACATGTCTTAGTAACAGGTAGTCACAGACACACATGTCTTAGTAACAGGTAGTCACAGACACATGTCTTAGTAACAGGTAGTCACAGACACACATGTCTTAGTAAAAGGTATTCACAGACACATGTCTTAGTAACAGGTAGTCACACACACATGTCTTAGTAACAGGTAGTCACACACACACATGTCTTAGTAACAGGTATTCACAGACACATGTCTTAGTAACAGGTATTCACACACACATGTCTTAGTAACAGGTAGTCACAGACACACATGTCTTAGTAACAGGTAGTCACAGACACATGTCTTAGTAACAGGTAGTCACAGACACACATGTCTTAGTAACAGGTATTCACAGACACATGTCTTAGTAACAGGTAGTCACACACACATGTCTTAGTAACAGGTAGTCACACACACACATGTCTTAGTAACAGGTATTCACAGACACATGTCTTAGTAACAGGTATTCACAGACACATGTCTTAGTAACAGGTATTCACAGACACATGTCTTAGTAACAGGTAGTCACACACACATGTCTTAGTAACAGGTAGTCACACACACACATGTCTTAGTAACAGGTATTCACAGACACATGTCTTAGTAACAGGTATTCACAGACACATGTCTTAGTAACAGGTAGTCACAGACACACATGTCTTAGTAACAGGTAGTCACACACACACGTCTTAGTAACAGGTAGTCACAGACACACATGTCTTAGTAACAGGTAGTCACACACACACATGTCTTAGTAAAAGGTATTCACAGACACATGTCTTAGTAACAGGTAGTCACACACACACATGTCTTAGTAACAGGTAGTCACAGACACACATGTCTTAGTAAAAGGTATTCACAGACACACATGTCTTAGTAACAGGTAGTCACACACACACATGTCTTAGTAACAGGTATTCACAGACACACATGTCTTAGTAACAGGTAGTCACAGACACACATGTCTTAGTAAAAGGTATTCACAGACACATGTCTTAGTAACAGGTAGTCACACACACACGAGATTACTGTCTTATGTAGTCACAGACACATGTCTTAGTAACAGGTAGTCACAGACACATGTCTTAGTAACAGGTAGTCACAGACACATGTCTTAGTAACAGGTAGTCACAGACACATGTCTTAGTAACAGGTAGTCACACACACACGAGATTACTGTCTTATGTAGTCACAGACACATGTCTTAGTAAAAGGTAGTCACAGACACATGTCTTAGTAACAGGTAGTCACAGACACATGTCTTAGTAACAGGTATTCACAGACACATGTCTTAGTAACAGGTAGTCACAGACACATGTCTTAGTAACAGGTAGTCACAGACACATGTCTTAGTAACAGGAAGTCACAGACACACATGTCTTAGTAACAGGTAGTCACAGACACACATGTCTTAGTAACAGGTAGTCACAGACACACATGTCTTAGTAACAGGTAGTCACAGACACATGTCTTAGTAACAGGTAGTCACAGACACATGTCTTAGTAACAGGTAGTCACAGACACATGTCTTAGTAACAGGTAGTCACAGACACACATGTCTTAGTAACAGGTAGTCACAGACACATGTCTTAGTAACAGGTAGTCACAGACACACATGTCTTAGTAACAGGTAGTCACAGACACACATGTCTTAGTAAAAGGTATTCACAGACACATGTCTTAGTAACAGGTAGTCACAGACACACATGTCTTAGTAACAGGTAGTCACACACACACGAGATTACTGTCTTATGTAGTCACAGACACGTGTCTTAGTAACAAGTAGTCACAAACACATGAGATGACTGTCTTAGGTAGTCCCAGACACATCAGATGACTGTCTTAGGTAGTCACAGACACATGAGGTGACTGTCTTAGGTAGTCACAGACATACGAGGTGACTGTCTTAGGTAGTCACAGATACATGAGATTACTGTCTTAGAGACTAGAGACACGTGTGTTATAATTAGTAACAAAGAGTCCAGTTGTGATTACATTGACACATTCAATGTTATAGTGAACGCTACAAACAAAATACAACAATCACTTCCCATTGTCGTCCGACGTGACATCTGATGACTAACTAGAGACATGAATATGTGCAGCGAATAATGGAAACAGCCACGAACGTTTGATGGACAGTATCGAGTGATGGAAACAGCCACGAACGTTTGATGGACAGTATCGAGTAATGGAAACAGCCACGAACGTTTGATGGACAGTATCGAGTAATGGAAACACGCTGAAAATGTTCTTGATTCGTGATTGGAAATAGACATGTAGGCACAGCAAACAATCTTATACGTGATCCGCTCACCGTTCCAGCAGCCATCCCGGAGTATGTAGAATGCAAGTCCCACTCGGATTTGGTTATGTCATCTTCAGATCTTTCCAGAGACGATACAATTTATCAAATCTCCATTTCTATCCTTCTATGTGATATACTTTTTCCCGTGATCAAATCTCCATTTCTATCCTTCTATGTGATATACTTTCTCCCCTTACTTTGGTCATCTCCATTTCTGTCCTTCTATGTGCACATTATATCATCTCCAGCAACGTCTTCTTCACTCTCTGATCAATTAATACTCTCTTTCTTCTCTCTTCTCGTTTTATACCTCTTTATGCCTTGCAGCGGGTCAGTGGTAGAAGAATTATCTGAAGATGGCTTGTTTGCGTGCTTCATATATGTTTGTTTCCGTTGACTCTTTTATTTGTGTAATCCATCGCTTGCCTGGTCTGCTCCTAGTTTTGTGTCCATTGGGCATGTATAGTAATACTTTTTAGAGAGGCACTGTCTGATGGTAGTCTGGAAGCATGCGAACATCTAAGAACGCATAAAATAGATCTACATGGTGCTCTACAGTCAAAAGGGCGTATCATCTTGTGAAAATAGGAGTAATGCAGCAGCTCAACAGCGGAGAGTAACTAGAATGTCACGGATAGACCAAAATCCGTCAATGGTGGTCATTGCATGCTCGAACTCTACAGGGACATTTGCCGCTCCTAAAACGGCTTCATTTGCCATCTACGAACTATTAGGCATGGACATAATTCTAACTGAATTTATAAAAGTGGATGTAATAAATGGCCATCATCATCATTATGTGATAGGCGAACACACAGTCTTACTGGACGACGAATAACTTTTGTAGACTATCACTTTTGGGTGAAGATGTTAAAAAAATACACATGACAGTGCAGAGGACATAAGCATACAAATAACCGTACACAATCAATGTTTCGACCAAGATGCTTTTATAAAGATGACATGAAAATTTACACACACACACAAACACAAACAAAAATAGCGAGTAGGCACGACACAACTAGCGTATCCCAGCAAAATGTGGAAATGGACGGAAGGATAGGAACAGGAAATACATACAAACGTAAGTACATGTGAAAACAGACAAACTAAGAGATGGCGGAACAAAATAAATAAAACGAGGACAACACCAACCAAGAACTAAACAAATAAATGATCAGGATTAAGTTCAGAAGGCTTGAGAGTATCAAATTGCATAATATACCGATGTTCAAGAGCGTACATATATCTATCATCATTGTTGCAGGTTCTACACTACATTACCTGTGTACCACATAAGTACTATTTTCATACAGTTTTACAGCAGTATTACTTTTTTATATTTTCTCAAAACTGTGTTATAAACCACAACATCGTCCACCAATTAGTCTGCTCTTTCCTTGTCTCTGACTCCCGCATGAACAGGGAAATATATCCATGTAATGCTTAAGAGAACAGAGCTGTCCAATAACGTGACACAATCTTTTACCCAGCCTCCCATTTCCTGTTTAGGATTGTTTCCCGACAGTGGAACATTTATTCCTATCTGTCGCAGCATGCTCTGAGAGTCACAGAGTATCACCGTGTGAGTTCACATTTCAGTCACCAACTCAGCGCCGCAGTTACCGCTTCTATTTACATGTTTATACTGGATGTTGTAGTTATGTAGGCAATGATTTCTCAAGCACCTTCACGACATTCTTGGGTACATCACATCCCCCCCCCCATGCACACGTATTCGTTTATCTGTTGACTGTATCGACCTATGTTCGTATATGTCTGTGTCTTGTGATTGTCTATGTTGCTGGATAAGTTCTTGCGTCGTCACCACTGTCCTGACGCCAGTTCATTCCCTGAACGCTTTTCTTCAGTTGTTTTACTACATTTGTCAAAGACTTTTTTCACTTTGTCCATCTACACCCATTGACTGCCGTCTCCTATTTCTTCCAATTCACATACTCTCTCAGCAACTTGTTCTCTGCTAATGCCATTCATGGCCGTGAAAGCTTTATCCCCCCCCCCCACCATTTTCTTCTAGACGTCGATGTAAAGGTGCTGGTTTTTGTTGACTACATAGAGGATTGACTGCGTCTCTTGATGTCGTATCTTAATACTGGGGAAAATGTAACAGAAATTTCATTGCTATGGTGACAGTATAGTTCGTACGTCCTAGCACTACTCTCATAGACTCATTTTGGATTTTTTTCAATCTACCAATTTCTATCTGTAATAGTGTATGATCACTGACAGAATCTGAGTATAAATCTGAAATAGTTGAACACGCACTGCATTTCAAATATACTCAGCAATTACACGTGTCAACAATGTTACGCTCCATCCTCTCTCTATGTAACACTGCTATACTAGATGAAGACACTTTTGTAATACAGTTGTAACATTCTGTGTGATAACTAGACTTACACTTGATCACAGTTGTAACATTCTGTGTGATAACTAGACTTACACTTGATCACAGTTGTAACATTCTGTGTGATAACTAGACTTATCACTTGATCACAGTTGTAACATTCTGTGTGATAACTAGAATTACCACTTGAACACAGTTGTAACATTCTGTGTTAGAATTATACTTACCACTTGATAACAATTGTAACATTCTGTGTTAGAATTATACTTACCACTTGAACACAGTTGTAACATTCTGTGTTAGAATTATACTTACCACTTGATAACAATTGTAACATTCTGTGTTAGAATTATACTTACCACTTGATAACAATTGTAACATTCTGTGTTAGAATTATACTTACCACTTGATAACAGTTTTAACATTCTGTGTGAAATTGATTTTTTGTATGATAACAGTAGACATTGTATTTCTGTTCTCTGTCACCATTTTAGGCAGGGTTTCTTTGCTGCGGGATAGATAAAGGAAGAACAGTACATGAAAGAGAGAAAGGGAGAACAGTACATGAAAGAAAGAAAGGGAGAACAGTACATGAATTAGAGAAAGGGAGAACAGTACATGAAAGAAAGAAAGGGAGAACAGTACATGAAAGAAAGAAAGGGAGAACAGTACATGAATTAGAGAAAGGGAGAACAGTACATGAAAGAAAGAAAGGGAGAACAGTACATGAAAGAAAGAAAGGGAGAACAGTACATGAATTAGAGAAAGGGAGAACAGTACATGAATTAGAGAAAGGGAGAACAGTACATGAAAGAAAGAAAGGGAGAACAGTACATGAAAGAAAGAAAGGGAGAACAGTACATGAGAGAAAGAAAAGGAGAACAGTATATGAAAGAAAGAAAGGGAGAACTGTACATGGAAGAGATAAAGGGAGAACAGTATATGAAAGAGAGAATGGGAGAAAGTACATGGAAGAGATAAAGGGAGAACAGTAAATGAAAGAGAGAACATTACAGGAAAGAGAGAAAGTGAGAAGATAACACACTTATAATGACAGCGTGTAGAGTAATAAACTACACGTGTCAGGGTGGTTAGTATATGTCTGTGCTATAGATAATGCATCCGTCGCCGTGTCATTATTAGAGAACATACGCTCTCTCTATTTGGTTTTTATACAGTGAAATTCTATTCTCTAATCGGTTGTTGTCAAGTGATTATGGCAGTTTAAATGTTAACTATTCCGAATAGCATGCCGTAGCTATTTTCAAATGTTAAAATGTCTGAGGGTAGTACGCTAGCTATTTTAAAATGTTGACTTGTCTGAATGTGGTATACTTGTTATTTTTACATGTTAACGTGCCTGTAGCAAGGCTAACTTGCGGGTCATGTTCCAGGTCATGTTCCGGGTCATGTTCTGGGTCATGTTGGCCGTGTCCCGAATTCTTGAAACAAAGGAACACAGTGAATGAAGACCGTTAGGTTGAAACTTTGAATAAGTCATCTTTGACGAGTTTACCCATTAAAGGATCAGAGAACTGCACTACCGTTGCGGAATAATGCTACGCCACACACCGCTAAACGCACCATTGATGCGATTGAAGTATTTAGCTAGACAGTATTACCACATCCCCCTTACAGTCCTGATCCTGCTCCTTCAGACTTCCATCTGTTTGTCTCGATCTTACACCTGCAGACTTCCATCTGTTTGTCTCGATCTTACACCTGCAGACTTCCATCTGTTTTTCTCGATCTTGCATCTTCAGACTTCCATCTGTTTGTCTCGATCTTACATCTTCAGACTTCCATCTGTTTGTCTCGATCTTACACCTGCAGACTTCCATCTGTTTGTCTCGATCTTGCATCTTCAGACTTCCATCTGTTTGTCTCGATCTTACATCTTCAGACTTCCATCTGTTTGTCTCGATCTTACATCTTCAGACTTCCATCTGTTTGTCTCGATCTTACACCTTCAGACTTCCATCTGTTTGTCTCGATCTTACATCTTCAGACTTCCATCTGTTTGTCTCGATCTTACACCTGCAGACTTCCATCTGTTTGTCTCGATCTTGCATCTTCAGACTTCCATCTGTTTGTCTCGATCTTGCACCTGCAGACTTCCATCTGTTTGTCTCGATCTTGCACCTGCAGACTTCCATCTGTTTTTAGAAGTACTGACTACATTTTAGAAGTGCAGACTACATTTTAGAAGTACAGACTACATTTTAGATGTACAGACTACATTTTAGAAGTACAGACTACATTTTAGAAGTACAGACTACATTTTAGAAGTACTGACTACATTTTAGAAGTACAGACTACATTTTAGAAGTACTGACTACATTTTAGATGTACAGACTACATTTTAGAAGTACAGACTACATTTTAGAAGTACAGACTACATTTTAGAAGTACAGACTACATTTTAGAAGTACAGACTACATTTTAGAAGTACAGACTACATTTTAGATGTACAGACTACATTTTAGAAGTACAGACTACATTTTAGATGTACAGACTACATTTTAGATGTACAGACTACATTTTAGATGTACAGACTACATTTTAGATGTACAGACTACATTTTAATGTGAGTTTTATCTATTGTCGCACCTATTTAATTCAATAATAAATTAGCAGGCATGGTTTGTTGACCATCCCGTTAATATCAAGTCTTTGTTTCCGAGTGAGTCAATATGTTTACATTGTTACTGTGTGTACATCTATACCGGTACCTGGTATATCCTTTATTGACCATCTCTCACATTTCTGAATTCTGGCTTGTCTGAATTCAGGCCTCTGTGCGCTCAACCACGCAACCTGTAGGCGTATGTAAAGCATGACGTAAAGCATGGACATTTTTGCTTGTGCGTGTAAGGATTTATGTCTTCAGTACAAACAAAACAACATTCGTAATACATCAACCAGCATTAGAAGTCCCATTGGCAGAACTCTCAATTACGGATCAAGGTAACAATAACGTCAACAATGCAAATAGATCTGTGCACCAGTGACTTTGACCAATAGAAAGACCAACCAACAGAATTCAACCAAGCATTTTTTGTCATGTTTTCGATTATTCCCGTGCACTTCGATGTTCTGCGTTGGAAGGCGACACCCAAGCGACACAAAGTATGTAACAAGGGACTAAACAATAACACAGCATTAATAAAAAACAAAGATGGCTGATGCTACTTTGTTTTAATTCTGCAATCAGGTTTTATATGGTGATTGCTCGCGCTGTGTCTCGACATCACTTGTCAAATACCACCAGGATCGACCCAATTATATCATCCGGGGATTTTTCTCGCGCTAGTACAACATTTGGTGGTCTTCGTGTTAATATCTGTAGCCGGTATGGTCTGAGACTGGAAATAGAACTGAAGGTATACCGTGCAATCGTTCTACCACCGTTGATATATGCAACTGAATCCTGGAGTCTATGTGCTAGATATGAAGGGCAGCTTAAATCTGTTCATCTACGGTGTTTGAGAAAATTTCTTGATGTACGTTAGCACGAGAAAACATGTAAGAGACCATCTCACACCCCCCAACCCTCTTCCTTTGTCAGTCATAAGTTTAGAAGTCAAATTCACCAGTCAAACTCGTTGTTACGTCTCATCATCATCAAGTGCCGTCTCAGCAACGAAGGTTGGTTTAACGGACCTCCAATATTACGAGTCTCTTATTTTGGTGGTGCACTCTGCTAGACGGTAAGCTATTCATCTCCTGGTGTTATTCTCCCACTTGTATCTCTGTGTACCTCTTGCTCACCTCTCCACGAATCTACGCTTACGTGAGGTCTTCAGCAAGATGTCAGGTCGTTTAATATGCCCAACATATTTTATGTGTTTGATTTTTTTTTATTTCATTTAATAATTTTTTCTTCATACGAAGTGTTGTTAGAACATCTTTGTTTGTTTTCTTCTCTTTCCATGATGTTCTCTTTATTCTTCTATATATCCACATCACAATCGCATCAATTCTGTCTTCTAGTTGTTTGTTTATTGTCCATGTTTCTGAGCCATACATTAATATAGAATAGATGTAGCATTTTATCATTCTCATTTTTAAATATGTAATTTATTTAGATGTAAATATAATCCTCATGTCATTGAAAGTACTATAAACCATTATAAGCCATTCCTATTCTCCTTTTAACTTCTGTTTCACATCTGCCATCATTTGTGACTATGTGTCCAAGATATTGATAATGTTTTACTTGTTGTAGTTTCTCTCCGTGTGTGTTTATGTTTATTCCTTGTTTCTTCAGTGATTTTGTTGATTATCATAGTTTTTCTTTTGTTACGTCTAGCAGCCATGGAAAATAAATCCCCTTCCCTCGTGTAGTGTCAGTCATAAGTCTGGTAGTCAATAGCCACAGTTTTTCAATCAGTTAAAGAGAATCGTTTATTGTATTTTGATGTTCTTGTCTAGTCTTGTTATATCCATGCGTGCCGCTAGACATCATGAGAAGCCGAGGTCCCATGTGTGCCGCTAGACGTCAGGAGAAGCTGAGGTCCCATGTGTGCCACTAGACGTCATGAGAAGCTGAGGTCCCATGTGTGCCGCTAGACGTCAAGAGAAGCTGAGGTCCCATGTGTACCGCTAGACGTCAAGAAAAGCTGAGGTCCCATGTGTGTCGCTAGACGTCAAGAGAAGCTGAGGTCCCATGTGTGCCGCTAGACGTCAAGAGAAGCTGAGGTCCCATGTGTACCGCTAGACGTCAAGAAAAGCTGAGGTCCCATGTGTGCCGCTAGACGTCAAGAGAAGCTGAGGTCCCATGTGTGCCGCTAGACGTCAAGAGAAGCTGAGGTCCCATGTGTACCGCTAGGCGTCATGAGAAGCCGAGTTCTTCTTTCTTTAGCTAACTGTGATACCGCTGCCATAGTGTGGCTTTAGTGTTCTAATACTTGTATTTCTCTGATGACATCTACCCATCCCTGTTTCTCTTGTCAGATAATCTTTTATTGAAGGTTATCGGTGGAATTCGATCTGGTTCCATTCTGATTAGGTGGCCGAACCATTTGATCTTTTCTATATTTTCTTTGCACGTACTGTTTTCACCAGATTTCTCATAGTGTCATTGTTTATTCTAGATACTTATATTTCTTTACTTGATTGAGTTTTGTGATGTCTGTATATTTCTAGTATGGATTGATTTCTGCATATCTTCAATGTTGTTGATTCTCATGTTGTTGGTTTCACAATGGATATTTAATGCGTTTATATGTTTTTGCAGCTCAGATATATCGTTGTATATCAACGCCTGATCGTCTGCGAATATTAAGTCGTCGGGCCAATGGCGCAAATAAAACAGTGAAACAAGACATTTCCATTCTCTGGAATACATCCTGCTTGAAATCTAGTAGCACAACTGTCCTGCTACAAGAGAGCTCCAGCGGGAGTTTGAGAATGAATTCAGAGAAGGAAGTATAACAAATGTGTATACCTTGTTATTGTAGAAATTATTTCCACTGGTAGTTAAAGCAAATCGTTTTGTTATTGTGACGCTTATTTCATTTTCTCCGTAATTTGATGAAGTTTGAAGATTCATGGGAGTTCACCATAGTCCGGAAGTGACGTTTTTTGATCATCATCAAGTGACGTTTGCACATTGAACATTAGATGTTACAGACTGTCACAAACTTCTTGTTTACTCTTGTGGTAGACACCGATAGGCTGTATCCTGTCTCATGACCATTCACTATCACTGTTGTATCCTTGCATAATTATAACTTCAAGAAATGTCTTCAAGATGTCATGATGACATGAATTTTTTTATGTCCAATAAATTTTGTTAGATTTTGATTTCCTTTCCTCGACCAAAGTCGGGGGGGGGGGGGTTAAGAGATAGGCAAATATCTAGATAGTTGAATGGGGGTGCGAGCGAGAGGTACGCAGGGATACAAGTACGAAACAACACGAGATGGACAGATTACAGTCTAGAAGAGTGCACCACCGAGGTAAGGGACAGGGGATGTTGAAGATTCCTTGCAGCCAACCTTATGTTGCGGAGATGGCACTTGATGATGATTTCCTTTCATAATTCTCTTTTATATGTAGTGTTATCCTAACCTCTTTCTCCACAAGTTTTTCCTATTCTATATATAACCATGTCACAAAAGCATCAATTCTATCTTGTATTAGTTCATTGCCCATATTTCTGAAGCACACATTAATGTAGAATATCTGTCACATTTTCATTTCTAGTTTGTGATTTGTTTGAATGTTAGTGGTCTACGATTTTCCTCATGCCACTGAAAGTACTTTAGCAAATCATATTCTAGTTTTAAATTATGTTTCATATCTGCCATCATTTGTGATTATGTGTCCAAGTTATAAGCAACTATCAGAACATGATAATAATATGAAGATTATGAAATAATCTTTTAGCTATGAATAGTCATCCTGACAAAATCATAGATTCTTCTCAGTTGTATAACTGAGACGACACTCGAACTCATAGTTGTATAACTGAGACGACACTCGAACTCATAGTTGTATAACTGAGACGACACTCGAACTCATAGTTGTATAACTGAGACGACACTCGAACTCATAGTTGTATAACTGAGACAACACTCGAACTCATAGTTGTATAACTGAGACGACACTCGAACTCATAGTTGTATAACTGAGACAACACTCGAACTCATAGTTGTATAACTGAGACGACACTCGAACTCATAGTTGTATAACTGAGACAACACTCGAACTCATAGTTGTATAACTGAGACGACACTCGAACTCATAGTTGTATAACTGAGACAACACTCGAACTCATAGTTGTATAACTGAGACAACACTCGAACTCATAGTTGTATAACTTTTAACATTCCCAATAATCCAGAAGTTTGCCACAAAAGAACAAAGACGCAATGTCCACTGCCTGTATCACTTCACCATCCACAGATTATTTGAGAGAAGACAATTTAGACAAGAAGAGGCAATGATTTCTTCACAGTTGCCAGCTTATCCCTCCCTTACTTTTCTTATTTGTCTCCTCGCAGATGGAGATGAGACTGGAGTTGCACACTTCAAACATAGAAATAACAATCAACTTCAAACATAGAAACAACAATCAACTTCAAACATACAATCAACTTCAAACATACAAACAACAATCAACTTCAAACATGGAAACAACAATCAACTTCAAACATACAAACAACAATCAACTTCAAACATATTTTAATGATAATACAAATGATACAAATATGATACACATATGAGAATACAAATTCCAATGATATTAAATGTTATCAGTTTACAACATAGTTATCTGAAAGTACATGTAACTATGGTAAATGTTATCAGTTTACAAAAATGTAACTATGGTAATGGAATGTGTGTTCTGCAGATATATAACAGATTTTTGCTTTTTTGCAACAACTTTGTGACAACTGATAGATGTCAATCATTGACATATGACATATCTCAACAACAATTCTGTGAAATGTACAATTAGAAAATGCATCATCATCTAGTGCCATGCCGCATTATGTAGGTGGGGTTTCTGCAGTGCAATATTAATATTGAATATCAGTTCATATCTGCAGTGCCATCCTGTAGAACATTCTCATATTTCTGACATAATTTTATAGGCATATTTGCATTTTCTCATGTAGACCGTTGTTTATTAGAAGTTTCCTTTCTGTATTGCCCTCCTGTAGAAGATGATAGTTTTCATAGTTGCTTACGGAGCACACAACAATCTTTCTATAAAACCACATTTCTGTAACCACTGTTGCTCTTAATATATACTAAATATCCATGATTCACAGCCATAAGTTAGCATTGATGTCATGTAATATTGGAGGACTTATCTTACTTCCAGTGACAAAGAACTTGTTACTTCGAAATACTTGAATCACAAACCATATCTGTATCAACTTGAACTCTAATCAAAAACAAATGAAATAAACACAACAAGATTGAGAATAATGCAGGACTAAACTGCATCAAAGCTAGCAAAAATAATCTGTTCTGGAAGATAACAAAATATTTAAGTAGAAGAAGCTAACAGCAAGACCAGACTTGTCTAAAATAAATGCATGTGATCTATGAGCAAAAATGTGCTGTGCCTACAGTTATAGAACATTTGCTGTGGCTACAGTTATAGAACATTTGATGTGACTACAGTTATAGAAGATTTGCTGTGGCTAAAGATATAGAACATTTGATGTGACTACAGTTATAGAAGATTTGCTGTGAGAACATACTCATATCAATAATACTCATAACAAAAATACTAACACTCAACAAACAAATTGTACATATCACCTGTACAACATTTCTACAATCAGGAATCTGTACATGTACACAACCTCATTCTACAACAAGTAGTATCTAGCATGGATTATGTTTGTAGATGTTTATATTTTATTGTACATAATCTCCCTGTTTGTTTTAGCTCATCTTGGGTTCTTGATTCTACACAACATTTGATGATGCATCTAAACTGTCACCACACAACAACTGATGACTTGTCTATGCTAATACACAACTACTGTGGTCAATTGTTACATCTGGTCCAATATTGTTCATGTACAGAGCGGTTTGTTTTAGGACATCTTTGGTTTTGCACAGCTTGTTTTGCATAGAAGCTCCTGTGGGCCTCAAAAGATTGTTTGTTATCAATCCCAGATGTAAGATTGCTTGTTGTAAATAGTAATTCTATAGTTATAGCCAATACTAGCTATAAATGATTGATTGCTGTCAATACTAATTGTGTAGGTGGTTTCCACTGGGTTGTTTCACTTTAAATTTCAACTGCTTAATTGACTTTTGATAGCTATAACCTGATCTGTTTAGTTTTGTTGATAATCTTAGCTGTTTATTTGACTGTTGTTATACCACAAATGTGTGCAAGTTTAGTATGGGATAAATATGTATAGATATATATATCACATGATTCAAGTATGGCTCATTCAGCCACCTAAGGCTCATTACAAAGTCAATATTTACAAACGTATACAAACTAGGAGGAAGTACAGATAATATTTGTCAAGGTAATATTTATATAGATAAGATATGTCCAGATAATAATTTTCCAGATTAGATTTGTATACTTGAAGAATAAAAACTGTCGAATGGATAATGTAACATGGAGAACAGATGATAGATAACGTTATATGGAGAACAAATGAAAGATTAGAAATAGAGAAACATGTGTGTCTGTTGTTTATAGAATATAATTTTGTAATAGCATATCATAGACAATCATTGATTTTCTTCTAAGGATACACAAAGATATGCACAGTATCCCCAAACTTTTGTACCTGTTTCTTCAGTTATTTGTGTTTCTGAGTATGAATCTAACTGGCAGAGAGCAATAAGTGTACGCAAATGGAAAAAACAAGGGCAACCAAAGAGAGTATGAGACATAATTAGGCACATCTCTGCTCCGCCAAATAGGAAAGTTATACGCAAAAATCATGGAACAAAGATTAAGACCGATAATAGAATCCCAACTAAATGAGACACAATTTAGCTTCAGGGAAGGTATGCGATGCAAAGATGCTATTTTTGCGCTATTGACAGCTGAACGAAAAGACGAATACGACCTACAACTAAACATCACCTTCATTGGCCAAGAAAAGGCATTTCACAAGAGCTGTCAAGAGAAAAACTGGGTTAATATTGGAAGATTATGGAGTACATAGGCAATTACTAGATAACATAAGAGCTTTATACAAAAACTGCCAGAACGTAATCAGAACTATTGAGTGCACAACAGACCTATTTGAAATAAAATCAGGAGTTAGACGATGCTGTGTACTATCACCACTTCTGTTCGTAACATTCATGGACAGGATAACTAGAGAAGCAGACACATACATGGACAGGATAACTAGAGAAGCAGACACATACATGGACAGGATAACTAGAGAAGCAGACACATACATGGACAGGATAACTAGAGAAGCAGACACATACATGGACAGGATAACTAGAGAAGCAGACACATACATGGACAGGATAACTAAAGAAGCAGACACAAGAAACAAATTCGCCCCTGCAGAAACATCAAATGAAGATCACAGCTCAACTCACAGAACTGATATCTGCAGATGATCATTGTTTAATATACGAATCTGAAAATAAATTACAGCGGCACACACACACTTGCTGCATACAATCTGCGAACAACACAACATGAAACTAAACACACACACACACACACACTTGCTGCATACAATCTGCGAACAACACAACATGAAACTAAACACACACACACACACTTGCTGCATACAATCTGCGAACAACACAACATGAAACTAAACACACACACACACACACACTTGCTCCATACAACCTGCAAACAACACAACATGAAACTAAACACACACACACTTGCTCCATACAACCTGCGAACAACACAACATGAAACTAAACACACACACACACACTTGCTGCATACAATCTGCGAACAACACAACATGAAACTAAACACACACACACACACACTTGCTGCATACAATCTGCGAACAACACAACATGAAACTAAACACACACACACACACACACACACTTGCTGCATACAACCTGCAAACATCACAACATGAAACTAAACACACACACACACACACACACACTTGCTCAATACAACCTGCGAACAACACAACATGAAACTAAACACACACACACACACACACTTGCTCCATACAACCTGCGAACAACACAACATAAAACTAAACACACACACACACACACTTGCTCCATACAACCTGCGAACAACACAACATGAAACTAAACACACACACGCACACTTGCTCCATACATCCTGCGAACAACACAACATGAAACTAAACACACACACACACACACACACACACACTTGCTCCATACAACCTACGAACAACGCAACATAAACTAAACACACACACACACTTGCTCCATACAACCTACGAACAACGCAACATAAACTAAACACACACACACTTGCTCCATACAACCTACGAACAACACAACATGAAACTAAACACACACACTTGCTCCATACAACCTACGAACAACACAACATAAACTAAACACACACACACACACACACACTTGCTCCATACAACCTACAAACAACGCAACATAAACTAAACACACACAAACTTGCTCCATACAACCTGCGAACAACACAACATGAAACTAAACACACACAAACTTGCTCCATACAACTTGCGAACAACACAACATGAAACTAAACACACACAGACTTGCTGCATACAACCTGCGAACAACACAACCTGAAACTAAACACATCTAAAACAGAGACTATGAAGATAAACAGAACACCAGGACAGTTAAATGTATCTGTCAGTGGTACAAAACTAAAGCAAGTTCCAGAGTTTAAATACTTAGGAAGCATATTTATGGAGGATGACAAACTCGACTGAGATTAAAACAGGGTGCCAAAGAGCCAATGCTGTGACTTACCAGTGGTCACCAATTCTTAATCACCTATCAATCTGCATGGCTACTGAACGACAATTGAGAAACAGTATTTTTATACTAACTCTGTATTACCAATGTCAAACATGGTCCTTGACAAAGACACTAGCAAAAAAAGAATACAGTTTGTGAAATAAAATGTTTGAGGAAAGCTATTAATGTCACGAGAAGAGACCAGTGGAGAAATTATATCAGGAAAGAAGTAAAGACTATCTCACGTCAAGACTACATTGAGAAGCAGCAAACCAGATGGTTTGGTCACGTCATGAGAATGTAACCTGCGCAACCAGCCCTTTGTGCATACATCAGCAGAAGACCATGCTACAAGGCACGAGTAAGACCAAGAATTAGATAGGCAGAGACAATTAAAGAAACATTAAATAGACACTGGCTTACTATAGCCAATGCAACTCAAATGGCCAAAGACAAAAAACACACAATAAAACCTTAGTAGATGACATGCCGTTATATTGAGGTTATCTTCTTATAGAAGCTTCATGGCACATCATCGATACAATTATGCTTCTCGTGCTTTTATTTTGTTGTTGCAATATGTTTTATGCTTTGTTAATTTTATATATGTATGCACCCTGTGTGGTTGGGAGGGAGTCAGAGATGTACTGCGCAGCACTGGGGAGGATGAAACTGGCAGCACTTTTTTTCCTATTGCTGAGGCTCATCACAAAGACTCAGCGACTCAAGACGTGACAAGATTGTGCGAATTTGGAGCAAGGATATGTCTGGCCCATAGAGAACACCTAACAAAGATTTAAAAAAGAGCAGTGAACCAACTTAGAACCGGAATCATCATCCGTTATATCTCAAGAGATCTATTGAAACGAAGATCTGAGCACCTATAAATATGTCCAGGTGTGCGAAGAGGACAGTCAACATACTTAATACCTAAAAAATATGCAATCATTAATGGAACATTAGTTTAGGTAAGTAAACAATAAACAGAACATTAGTTTAGGTAAGTAAACAATAAACAGAACATTAGTTTAGGTAAGTAAAAAATAAACAGAACATTAATGAATTACGGTAGAAATAAACAGATTTTTCAAAACTGATAAACAAATAATGAATTCATTAATTAAAAAAACCATCTCTCACTCTATGAGAAAATGATGAATAAATAAACAATAAGATTATCATACCTGATCCTGCTTCTGGAGGTCAATAATATTATTTTATTACTGGAGGATGTGGTGGCTGGATTACCAAAACTGCAGCCTCCACTGTTTTATGGTTATAAAGTGTAACCAAGATTATCTAAGGCCCATGGTTGAAAGAAGCATACCTAATGTTTGTTTGAGAACCCCAGGAATTGTGACCGATTAGCTCTTACTTTCTATGTGTTAGTTGGGGTGGGTTTTTCTGAGCTTTCTTTCATATCCAGGAGACTTCAGCTTTTGACTTAGTGCAATATTCTACTCAGAGGGGGGTCTATAACTGTATAGATGACACGCTACAAAGCTTCCATAAGAGAACCTCAATATACTGGCATGTCATCTACTAAGGTTTTCTGTTGCATGGGTGGTTTGTCTAGTGAGATCCACAAACGCAAGCACATGCGTGTACCTAATGATAACACACACATTTTACTTAGCCATAGCTCTATTTTGGAGTGTGTTGGTCTGATATAAACAAAATAGACACCAGTCTTACGTTGAAAGTGCTGTGCCTCTGCAAATAGAAGCTTTAATCCTCTATTAACAAATAAACTCCAGAGGACTTGGTGGCAGGATTACCAGAACTGTGGCTACTGTTTTAATATGGCTTAAAGCTCTGGTATAATCTAATTGAACTTGAGTCACGGCTGTTGAAAGTTTCATATTTCTCTATAAGTAGTAAATTTTGATCATTCACACAAAGGATAGGTCATTCACACAAAGGATAGGTCATTCACACAAAGGATAGGTCACTATTTTAAGGAGGTGAAACAAAAAATACAGGAAGAGAAATAAATATTTGAAAAAAATACCATTGATCAATTTAAGTAAAAAAACCTGAAATTTGTGAAGAAATCAAACACAATGTATAGCATAACACAAGAGATAAATGCTTAAGTAAAAAATATTCTCACTCCAGTAAACTAGGCAATCGGTTAGGAAGACCAACAAATATTTTCTGATAAGGGAAGACTAGCAACATTCATTTTATATCAATCACCACACAAGCAACACTGTTAGACTTACTAACTGCTGCTGAAATTCACTGGTGACCAATCATATTATTTATATCAATCACTACACAAGCAACATTGTTAGACTTACTAACTGCAGCTGAAATTCACTGGTGACCAATCATATTATTTATATCAATCACTACACAAGCAACATTGTTAGACTTACTAACTGCAGCTGAAATTCACTGGTGACCAATCATATTATTGATAAAATAGTCTGTTCATGTATGATTAAGAAAATCCATTTGCATTTCTTCTGTATAATATAGACTCACTGGATTGTTGAATTGACATGGACTTTCCATATACAATGCTGTCGAAACTAACGTAGACTTCTGGCGTGACACAATTCTAATATGAATCTCTCCATACTGGATTCACTCTTCATATTAGTTCATTCAGCTTGTTCAATCTCAGAGTCCCCAACAATGGCCAGTCTTGTCTACACATTCAATATGGTATACTAGTCTACACAGGAAATATGATAGTTCCTTCTGACAGTTTATTCTAATAATGCTACTGAAAGTTTATGTCACCATCTAATCTTGTGGGGGGGGGGGGGGGGGGCTGTCTATAAACTATGTACACATTTATTTGACAAAAAAAAACTAAGTAAGCTGACTCATACAGTTGGTCAAGCAAAATGAATTAAACAGGTTACTAAAACACTTACCTTGCCTATTAATAAAAAATATATAAAAAAGTATATATATAAAAACATACAATAAAACTAAACAGGACAATTCTCCATGTATCGGCTCAAATTGAACCTTTTTCAAGAGACAAACAACAGAAAACAACAAAATAAAAAACAAAATAGATGACTAGATTTCATCAAGCCCCGTCTCCATAGCGCAGGGATGGCAACGCATCTAGTAAAAGAGAAAATGCGTGCATTCATTATAAACAAACCGAAAGTGGGAAATTAGAGACACTATAGATGAGTGCAAGAATAATAAAAGAAAAAGATGAGAAAAATACCCCGTTTGTCACTTTATCAGACAGGCAGGTTTTAAGAACATAGTCACAACAGGCAAGACTGAAGGGAACAGAGACAGATGGGGACGTGAGAAAATATTCATGTGACAACCTAGCAAGGCTTGGAAACAACGATCCTGATAACAATACTGTGAACAGAGAATCATGGTCACCTACGCCAACCAGAATGGCATATGATAATGATAGATGAGGTTGTGTGGTGGTGGGGTGAGTGGGTTTGGGGAAGGAAGGATACAAGAAGAATCATCATTTGAAAACGCATGGAATGAATGTGAAACCAAATATAGACATAAACATATATATAAAACCACACCTAAACATACATAGAAATGTATACACACACCAAGAGTTAAATAAATATATAACAAAATGGACACAGATGTGTGAAGGATACCCACACAAAATGCACAGGCATGTAATTGTATCCACACATAGGAAAAGGCTCACACCAGAATAGGCATACATATTGACACAGAATGGAGATACGTGCATTAACATAAACATGCGCTCACATAAATATATATATATATATATATATATATATATATATATATATATATATATATATATATATATATATACATACATAAATATGAACATGCATCCACATAAACACTTTCTCACATAAATAAAAACAATAACATGAACATTCGCACACATAGAAACATATACATATATTAATGTAAATATAAACGTTCGTTCACATAAAGATAATGCTATAACAACTGCATATGTATACATACAAATGTGTGGCCCAAAGTAATTGTGTGGATACATAGAACCATGTAAAACAAAATGCATATACAAATAACTATACATGTGTGGGCACCCATCGAAGAGACAACTGCAATAACAACGAGGAAATCAAAATCTAAATATGTAAATGATTTAACAATAACAAAATGGCAGAGTACAAAATAATCACATATTGACATACACAGACGTAAGAAGTAAGAACAGGTTTGTGGGCAAAGACATAATTCCCTGTATCTTCTTTCGTCTGTGTATGTCAATATGTGATTATTTTGTACTCTGCCATTTTGTTATTGTTAAATCATTTACATATTTAGATTTTGATTTCCTCGTTGTTATTGCAGTTGTCTCTTCGATGGGTGCCCACACATGTATAGTTATTTGTATTTTGTTTTACATGGTTCTATGTATCCACACAATTACTTTGGGCCACACATTTGTATGTATACATATGCAGTTGTTATATCATTATCTTTATGTGAACAAATGTTTATATTTACATTAATATATGTATATGTTTCTATGTGTACGAATGTTCATGTTATTGTTTTTATTTATGTGAGAAAGTGTTTATGTGGATGAATGTTCATATTTATGTATGTATGTATATATATATATATATATATATATATATATATATGTGAGCGCTTGTTTATGTTAATGCACGTATCTCCATTCTGTGTCAATATGTATGCCTATTCTGGTGTGAGCCTTTTCCTATGTGTGGATACATTTACATGCCTGTGCATTTTGTGTGGGTATCCTTCACACATCTGTGTCCATCTTGTTATGTGTTTATTTCTTGACTCTTGGTGTGTGTATACATTTCTATGTATGTTTAGGTTTGGTTTTATATATATGTTTATGTCTATATTTGGTTTCACATTCATTCCATGCGTTTTCAAATGATGATTCTTCTTGTATCCTTCCTTCCCCAAACCCACTCACCCCACCACCACACAACCTCATCATTACTCATCTATCATTATCATATGCCATTCTGGTTGGCGTAGGTGACCATGGTTCTCTGTTCACAGTATTGTTATCAGGATCGTTGTTTCCAAGCCTTGCTAGGTTGTCACATGAATATTTTCTCACGTCCCCATCTGTCTCTGTTCCCTTCAGTCTTGCCTGTTGTGACTATGTTCTTAAAACCTGCCTGTCTGATAAAGTGACAAACGGGGTATTTTTCTCATATTTTTCTTTTATTATTCTTGCACTCATCTATAGTGCCTCTAATTTCCAACTTTCGGTTTGTTTATAATGAATGCACGCATTTTCTCTTTTACTAGATGCGTTGCCATCCCTGCGCTATGGAGACGGGGCTTGATTAAATCTAGTCATCTATTTTGTTTTTTATTTTGTTGTTTTCTGTTGTTTGTCTCTTGAAAAAGGTTCAATTTGAGCCGATACGTGGAGAATTGTCCTGTTTAGTTTTATTGTATGTTTTTATATATATACTTTTTTATATATTTTTTATTAATAGGCAAGGTAAGTGTTTTAGTAACCTGTTTAATTCATTTTGCTTGACTATTTGTTCATTAGGTTACTGCGGCACCATCCACTTTGTCGGACACCTTCTGACCATTTGGTTATTTATACTCATACAGTTGTCAGCAACTGCAACCGAACTGACTCACAGCTGTTATCAACTGTAAGAGAACTGACTCACAGCTGTTATCAACTGTAAGAGAACTGACTCACAGCTGTTATCAACTGTAAGAGAACTGACTCACAGCTGTTATCAACTGTAAGAGAACTGACTCACAGCTGTTATCAACTGTAAGAGAACTGACTCACAGCTGTTATCAACTGTAAGAGAACTGACTCACAGCTGTTATCAACTGTAAGAGAACTGACTCACAGCTGTTATCAACTGTAAGAGAACTGACTCACAGCTGTTATCAACTGTAAGAGAACTGACTCACAGCTGTTATCAACTGTAAGAGAACTGACTCACAGCTGTTATCAACTGTAACAGAACTGACTCACAGCTGTTAGCAACTGTAACAGAACTGACTCACAGCTGTTAGCAACTGTAAGAGAACTGACTCACAGCTGTCAGCAACTGTAACAGAACTGACTCACAGCTGTTAGCAACTGTAAGAGAACTGACTCACAGCTGTCAGCAACTGTAACAGAACTGACTCACAACTGTTAGCAACTTTAAGAGAACTGACTCACAGCTGTTAGCAACTGTAACCGAGCTGACAAAACCCTACATCATACATGACCCTGGGCAACTTCAGCACAGGTAATCCAAAAAGTAGCGATCAAAGATGGAAGGATACCTATAAGTGCCACGGATCTGCATGGAAAATAAGCAGCTGTTGCAGCCAAGCTGTAAGCTGCTAGAAAACATTTCAATTTAGAAATACATCCCGCTATTTAGCAGGGGACCATATGGAAGACACCATATTCTATTTGGTCTTAAAATTCAAAAAATTAACTTGGAAATATTGACTACCAACATTTTGCAACTGACAAGAATAAATCAGAAGTACCATACACAGAAATACAGATACATCGAATACACATTGAAATCTGTTAGTAAGCTCGGTTGGCGTAAGGGTAATAATCATTTCTGGCTGGAAAATCTTGTTTGCCATAATTTCCTCCAGGTCTGACAAAATCTGCTCTCTGACCTACATTTGAACGAGTCAGGGTATGCTCGGCGGTGATCAAATCGTTGGTGTATCCATTGCTGAGATCTGTGACAGCATCTGAAGGATTGTGTAGATGGTTAGGTCGGCCATTATAGTAACCATAGGGAGATTTCACAGGCTGTGCGTAAACATCCGGAGTTCTGCTGTTATTGTATCCATCTTGGTACATAGTGTATGGGTGAGATGAGGGAGTGTGGTGATACGTCACACCATTAGCTAGTGGAATCTCATCATGATTATATCCATGGTTTGTGTATTCTGGAACTGCTGGATTTCCAGGTTTGTGGGCAAAGACATAATTCTCTGTCCGGGCATCCCTGGTGGATTTCTCACTGGATGTGACATTCCGAGTAATGAGTAGAATAATGGCTAGTATTATGGTCAGACCACTAGAGATGCAAGCGATCATGTAGCCCCAGTAGTAGCCAAAACCCAGAGAGTCATCTTCCACTTTAATAGCCATGACAATGACACCCACAGCACCACAAAGACCTTTGGATACAAGTGAGAAAATGTGAATACAAGTGAGAACATGTGAATACAGGCAATAACATGTGAATACAGGTGAGAATTTGCGAATACAGATGAGAACAGGTGAACATGAGTGAGAATATATGAATACAAATGAGAATATGTGAATACAGGCAATAACATGTGAATACAGGCAATAACATGTGAATACAGGTGAGAATATGTGAATACAGGCAATAACGTGAATACAGGTAAGAATTTGTGAATACAGGTAAGAATTTGTGAATACAGGTGAGAACAGGTGAATATGAGTGAGAACATGTGAATACAAGTGAAAAAAGGTGAAGGCATGTGAGAACATATGAATACAGGTGAGAACAGGTGAAGACGTGAGAACATATGAATACAGGTGAGAACTGGTGATAACATGTGAATACCTGTGAATGCTAGTGAAAAAGGTGAAGGCATGTGAGAACATGTGAATACAAGTGAGAACAAGTGAGTACAGGTGAGACATAGACAATTCCAAATACTTGAGCAGAAAATGAACTAAGGAATTATATAATCATTTCCAAACATGTCTCTGCACCAAACCAACCAGCCAGCTTACACCAACATGGCACCTACCAACACCTGATATATCTTTCAATGCATTTCCCTCTTTCCACTTGATAGTATTATTGTTGTGCTATAAGAAATATCATCCAAGATTCATGGCGATGATGGAAGTGAATCACAAGATTGATCTGAGCTACAAATCATCTTCCAAGGTATGTACAAGGTATGTACAAGGTATGTACAAGGTATGTACAAGGAATGTACAAGGTATGTACAAGGTATGTACAAGGAATGTACAAGGTATGTACAAGGAAACACAGGCCAGCTTGAACCATCCTATGTTACGTTGTTGTGTTACTTCATAGATTTGCACACATTGAATGCACACATTGAATGCACACATTGAATGCACACATTGAATGCACACATTGAATGAACACATTGAATGCACACATTGAATGCACACATTGAATGCACACATTGAATGCACACATTGAATGCACACATTGAATGCACACATTGAATGCACACATTGAATGCACACATTGAATGCACACATTGAATGCACATTGAATGCACACATTGAATGCACACATTGAATGCACACATTGAATGCACACATTGAATGCACACATTGAATGCACACATTGAATGCACACATTGAATGCACACATTGAATGCACACATTGAATGAACTGATATTACTTTCTCCGTTGTCTTTATACCATTCCTGATCATATCCCCATCATACAACATAATCCATGGCATCCTGTTTACATGATTATATCATCTGATGTTTAGTGTAGGTGCATAGGCAGTCATAATTGTGACAAATCCACATGAGGCCCACAATCTCAAAGTTAACATTCTATCATATCCACCAATTGAGCTCTCCAAGTCAGTTAACTCTAAGCCCACTCTACACTGCAGAGCCCACTCTACACTGCAGAGCCCACTCTACACTGCAGAGCCCACTCTACACTGCAGAGCCCACTCTACACTGCAGAGCCCACTCTACACTGCAGAGCCCACTCTACACTGCAGAGCCCACTCTACACTGCAGAGCCCACTCTACACTGCAGAGCCCACTCTACACTGCAGAGCCCACTCTACACTGCAGAGCCCACTCTACACTGCAGAGCCCACTCTACACTGCAGAGCCCACTCTACACTGCAGAGCCCACTCTACACTGCAGAGCCCACTCTACACTGCAGAGCCCACTCTACACTGCAGAGCCCACTCTACACTGCAAAGCCCACTCTACACTGCAAAGCCCACTCTACACTGCAGAGCCCACTCTACACTGCAGAGCCCACTCTACACTGTTAGCTTTCAATTTTTGTTGTCCAGAGGAAGGCATAATTCTTTTGTCTAAGTGATCCAACTCTTTTGACCAAGTGATCTTTTATCAAAGAGACATGAATCCTGCAGGATTCAATCAATCATAAATGTTCAACATGGTTATGAAATAATACACATACGCTCAGTCATTATAGAGATAATAGACATTATTGGTTATCAACTATTGATGAATGCACTATAGTAACTACACTCAAGGACAGATGACTTGACACAAGGACAGATGACTTGACACAAGGACAGATGACTTGACACAAGGATGGACAACTTGATATTTTTGGTCTCCATGTCTGTAATATAATCAAGACTACAGCAGAACTGCACAGAATTTTTCTTGGGATTTGTAGATAAGTACAACTTGTTATTGTAACCACTTTCATATTTAGTCTATTGTAACTACTTTCATATTTAGTCTATTGTAACCACTTTCATATTTAGTCTATTGTAACCACTTTCATATTTAGTCTATTGTAACCACTTTCATATTTAGTCTATTGTAACCACTTTCATATTTAGTCTATTGTAACCACTTTCATATTTAGTCTATTGTAACCACTTTCATATTTAGTCTATTGTAACCACTTTCATATTTAGTCTATTGTAACCACTTTCATATTTAGTCTATTGTAACCACTTTCATATTTAGTCTATTGTAACCACTTTCATATTTAGTCTATTGTAACCACTTTCATATTTAGTCTATTCAATTTCCTCTGTATCTCCTTTATCTCTTCCATCTCCATCTCGTAACATGCCAAGTTACCTCAACCCCATACTTCTCTTATCACTCTCCTCCTAGCTTTTTTATCTTATTCCCTTCTCCTATCCTTACCATAGCCTACTATATGTCTTCTCCCGTGTAAGTTTGCCATTGTTTGCACTCTGTATTTTTCATCCAGAAGAAATAAGAAAGCTTTTCGTCTAGACCAGGAATGTGTAACCTACAGCCCGAGGCGCAAATTATGTGGCCCGCAAGCTTGAAACATAATTACCACTGCCAATCCATGGTGTTCCTGAAACAATAATACAGGTGCTTCTATCCAGCCAGATCTAGGAACTCATGATTTTAATCAACTGTTTCCTTGTGTCTGCAGCTAAATATAAGCTACAAGGATAAATAATATAAGCTACAAGGATAAATAATATACATATGTTTAAATAAACTGTAATGAATATTGAGTAATATGAATACGGTTCTGTGAACTAGCCAACTTTGCTACTTGCTGTTTAAGTTGACAGTTTCTATTACTTGTCCTTTCCATAAACCAGTCCACACATTCTTAACTGAATATTACCTTCATATAGATATAACAGATAAAATGTGCCATTAAGCTTTCAGATTTGGTTTTTTTCATCTAGCCTGTGACCAGCCGTGTATTTGTACAGCTGGCCCTTGAACCATAAACAGTTGCCAACCTCTGGTTTAAACTAAGTCTTATACCATGCTCACTTTTTGCTAAGTGTAAAACAAAAAGTTGGGAAAATTAGCAAGTCTGCAACACCAATGGATATAACAATAGATAACACAAAAGTGAAACAAGTCAAAGAATTCCAATATCTAGGCAGCACTTTTTCCGAAAATGGAAAACTATACAGAGAAATAGAAACAAGGTGCGAGATAGCAAACACAGTGACCTACCAATTTTCATCATTACTTCTTCATCCAAAGATCAAGATAGAAATCAAAAGACAGATATCTACAATTTTAATACCAACATTGTGCTACCAATGTCAAACAAGTTCTTTACAGCTTCGTAACAGAGGGAAATCGTCACGTGAAATGAAGTGTCTGAGAAAAGCTGCAATGATTACTTAACTAGATAAAGTAAGACATGATGAACTAGGACATGAGCTGGTATAATATCATGTATTACATGTATTGTAAATATTGAAAGACAGCAAGTAAAATGGTTTGGTCAGTTTATGAGCATGTACCCAAACAATAAGATAATATAACACAAAGAATATCCGGATATAGAGCCAAAGGTAGACCAAGAAAACAGTGGATAGAAAACATCAAGATAACCTTGAAAAACATGGACTCGATGCAACACACCTGGCCTTGGAACGACAACTGAAGCTCCTACCCCTACAATTAATTGCAAGTGTGGATATTATCAACAAGTCACCTGCGGAAATAAAATAACTAATTTATAATCTCCATTTATAGCAAACTTGCACTCAACATGCCTCCAGCTTGTACCCATCCTGTCAGCTTAAAGTAACCATGCCAAGTTATGCACAACCTACCTGCCAAGATAGCTAGCATTGCGGTCAACCCACGGTCACTACTGTTCTCAGAAAGGCAGCAGTTCTCAACCAGACTATACACAACTGCAACTACATAGAAGAACATCCCTGCTATCCACAATCCCCTCACTCCATCCATCCAATCTGTGGATCAAATTATTCCTTAGTTACCATCATATATCCATTAGTACAATATTCATCCACCACGGTTACCTGAGTGTCTTTACCAGTCACACACCATACATACAGCACAACTAGCATACACTTACATACAACAATCACACATATTCCCATGTCTCTGTGCAACACAGGTTTCCCCCCCAACAGCCAATCCATCTCCCTTCTCTTGTTATTCTCTTCAGTTCTATCCATATTACATATGACTCCTACACCAAACAGTTTTATCCATATTACCTATGACTCCTACACCAAACAGTTTTATCCATATTACATATGACTCCTACACCAAACAGTTTTATCCATATTACATATGACTCCTACACCAAACAGTTTTTATTCAGATGCTATGGATCTTCTACTTTCCTGACCAATCTTGTTTTTCTTCTGACTTCTGTCCGGTCCATGTCCAGCACTATGTAAAATAATGACTTTTCTGGTCTTGCAGTTATTAATTGAAACAAGTGACTCATGAGTACCTCATGAATGAATGAAACCTTCTATATGATCAAATCACTATCTGTGCAGTTCACTTGATTCTTGATTAGAGACTCACTAGCATCAAGCACTAGGGACACTCATATGTTCTTTACTCTCCGTTCCAGCAGCCATCCCATTGTATGTAGACTCAAGGGTCCCAGTCAGGTATTGAATATGCGATATTCGGGTCTTTCCAAAAATATTACTTTTCCTTTCCTCACCTCTAGACACTCCCATTTCTGACATTCTTTGTACAAGTATATTCAAGTACTGCCTTAATCAAGTCTGATTTTTCTCTTCTCCGCATTGTGCCATCTATCACTGTATTACCTGCCAATAGGTTGGCTCTTTCATTTCCTCTGACCCCGGCATGACCAGGGCAGTATATCCATGTAATGCTCTGGACAGTTGAGTTGTTCAATATGTCCCACCATTCTTTTCTAAGCATGAACTTTTCTACCTTGCACAGCATGCTTTGAGAATCTGTGAGTATTACCGCGTGTGTTGATGTATCAGTTATCAACAAATTAAGTGCTGCTTAACTCGCTCTATCTCCATCCTCATGCTCGATGTGACAGTAGAATATGCTGAAGCTTTCTCAACCAACTTCTCGCCGTTTCTGTAGGAAACAAAACCCGAACCACTTTTATTTGTATTTCTGTTAACTGAGCTATCTGTGTATATAATTATGTCTTGTGGTTTCGAGTGCAATTGGGTGAGCTCATGCACTGAAACTTGGGCTCTGACACCCTTTATCTAATTGTATTATTACGCTGGTCAGTGATATTTTTTTTCAATGTCTACCTCCACCCATTTACTGACCTTTCCTATTTCTTCTAATTCACATACACTTTGCAGTGTGTTTTCAACATCTGCCATTCGTTTTCCCTTTGACTCATCTAGATGATAAAATGGGTGGTGGTTGTATTCTGCCACTTTAGGGTACAATCTAACTTGTGCTGCCTGATGCAATGTCATACTCTAATGCTAGGGAGATTGTGTAAAAATCTCATAGCAGAGATGGATATATCCCTAGTACACCCCAGTACTGATCCCATTGCCTTATTCTGAACTTTTTCCAATCTTACAGACTTGTATCTATGACAGTGTCAGCAGGCAGAGGCCATAATCTATGACAGATAGCACCATCACTTGTTGAAGCACAGAAACAGTACCAATTTCTGCATGTCGAAGGTCGCCGTAACCGTGATAACACTGATCCCTCTTCTAGCCTTCAGAATCATATTTGTGACGTGCTTGTTGAATGAGAGACTTCTATCAAAGATTATCCCAAGATATTTAAGGTCCTGTTCTCTTTCAATGAATGAGCCCATGCAACTAACAGCTGGCAGTGTGTCATTCACCAGATTATTATTTAAGGAGCACCAGACGACCTTTGCTTTTGAGGGATTGATCACAGCGTTGTATGTTCTGCACCATATCAACAATTGATCTAGTCCATTTTGTACACTGTCAGCGATATCTGTTCTGTTCCTGCCCATGTTGTATAGTAGGATATCATCAGCGTATGTTAGAACTGAGCAATTAAGGTATACACATTAAACAGTACCGGGGACAAAGGAGATCCTTGTAGAATACTGGGTGCTATTGGTCTAAGTTACGGATCCTGGATAGGTTAGCAGTATCTCTCATAAATAAAACCTTCTACGTGATCAAGTCACTAGATGAGCAGTATCTCTAATGAATGAATGAAACTTTCTCTGTATGTTTTGCATTTATGTGCCTCATCAATGGCCCACTAGACAAACCACCCATGCAACAGAAAACTTTAGTAGATGACATGCTGTTATATTGAGGTTATCTTCTTATAGAAGCTTCATGGCACTTCATCTATACAATGATGCTTCTCATACTTTTATTTCGTTGATGCAATGTGTTATTTGTATATATGTATGCACCCTCTGTGGTTGGGAGGGAGTCAGAGATGTACTGAGCAGCACTGGGGAGGAGAAAACTGACAGTACTGTTTTTTCCTATGACTGAGGACCATCATAGAGGCACAGTGACTCAGGACGTGACAATCCTTTTGACTTGAACATTTGGTTGCATGCCTGGAGCAATAGAGAAGTTCTGCATAACCATTACTCAATTGGTGGCGGGGAATGAGAACGGTGAATCCTATCTTGGCTACATTGGCTCAGAGCAGTGCATAAGTTGAAACCTACCTTCCTGGAGATGTGATAGTTATTCTCTGGCTCTGGCCTGAGGTGGGCAGAAAATCCAGACTTCCCAGCAATATAATGCCATTACAACAAATAGTATTTACAAATGAGATCAGATGTCACCCTCAGTTATCAAGGTCTGCAGCAGGCAGTGGGTGACCAGGCTGCTCTGGTCAAGAAGTTAATTACCGATCAACTAGTGCATCAAAAATAACACAGACACTGACATGCACAATACACAACACAGCAACAACACCTACACAAGCACCAAAACATTAAACCCAGAAAACCTTGGAGGAAGAACCAGCAGAGTCAAGATTACCATAAAACAAAGTCTTCACTTAACATCCTACAACTGAACATGTACATGAACTTAACATCCTACAACATGAACATTTGTGATATTCTTCTTCTTCATTGTTCTTCAGTCAGATATCAGGTTACAGCACCAATAGATTTGTGATATAAGAAACAAAAATCTAGAGCTTGCTAATTTTCTACACACTCACAAGACACATGTGGCCCTCTTACAGGAGACTATACACAAAAACACTGATCCATATATGTCAGGATATACCTGCTATGCCTGTAAGTGTACCAACTGCCAAACTGCCATGGCATAATTACTTATATCAGGAATGACATTCAGGGACATGTCACCCAGCTAATAGCCCATCCCAGAGACATGCAGAAGGTAACCATCTGGCACACTGGAGAAAAATACACAATCTACATCTACAGTCCACCTCAGACAACTGGCAATTTTCTGGAAATCAACACAATTTTTCAAAACAATACTTGCTGGTGACTTTAATGTGTGACTCACCGCCTGGAGCCATCTATCTCTCAGACGACCTGACTTTATTTCTTCATCTTATATAATAGACTCTTGCTCTCTAGAAAATCCTTGATGGCATAGGAAGTGACCATAGATCAATCCTCACCACCAGAAGTATCCTCACCCAACACAGCATAATCCTCACCCAACAAAGCATATTTCAAATAGAAAACTCACTGGAATTTTGGCAAAGCAGATTGGAAACTATTGCAAGAAACATCTGACTTCCTGCTATGTAAAATCAAAAGCAATGACATAGAAACATTTACTGCTGAGGTGACAACAGCTATCCTCAATTCAGTATCACAAAGCATCACAAGGGGCAGTAGCAAATCTTACAAACCATTCTACAATAAAGAAATGCAAGCTGGAATCCTTGAGAGCAAAAAAGCAAGAGAAGCCCTTGAGATCGCACCTAAAAGTGCAAACATGATCGATCTATCTATTCACTAAACCCTTTATTGCCTTTCAGCGTCAGGGGTAGAAGAGTTCTCTGGAGAGGGCACTCAAGTGTGCTGAGTATATTGTGGAATTTGTCGCCTCTTTTATTTTGGTGGTCCATCGTTTTCGTGGTCGGCCTCTAGGTCTGCATTCACTGTATCTGTGTAGCATAGCTTGCTGTGGTATGTTGTCTGATGGTAGTCTGCTGATGTTTGCAAACCATTTTATCTGTTGTCTCTTAATATATTCCAAGATATTGGGTGGTGCCGGTTCTGTGTCTCATGTCTTCATTTCTCACTCTGTCTCTTAGTGATATTCCTAGGATTCTGCGCAAGCTTGCCATTTCAGCCGTCACAAGTTTATATTTTTCTTGTGCTGTCATAGTCCATGTTTGTCATTGGTAACACAGCGTTGGCATAATAATCGTTTTGAATAGTGTTATTTTATGTGTTTAAATCTTTTTTGTTTCTGAAGATTGGTGTCATTTATCCTAGGGCTTGGTATTTTTTACTACATTTATTGTGTATTTCTTTGCTGTTCTTGCCGTCTGTTGTTATATTGCTTCCTAGGTATGTGAATTCTGTCACTTGTTTAAGTCTGTTGTTTCCAATATATATGATGGTGTTTCTTTCTGTTCTTCCTATCTTCATTACTTCGATCTTCTCTATATTTATCTTCATGTTAAAGGTTTGGCATGTTTGATGTAATCTGTCTATTTGTATTTGTAGTTGCTCTTCTGATGATGCGATTAGTATTTGGTCGTCTGCAAATAGCAATTCGTTAAAGCTATCCTTCCGATTGTTTTCTTCCTTTGTCTTTGTTACTTTGCAGATGTGATCTATGTATTTTCTGAACAGTAGGGAGGATAGAACACATCCCTGTCTCACACACGAATGAATTTGAAAATTATCGGATGTACCTGTGCTCGTTCTTACTGTACATTGACTATTGGAGTATATGTTCTGACATAGGCTTATCAGATGTTGGGAGACTCTGTATGTCTGTAGTGTTATCCATACTTGTGCTCTATACAAGCAAACATGATAAATGGACAAAAAGATGCACTAATTTAGATCTAAGAAAAAATGGTAGAAGAGGCTTCGGTGCTTTCATTTTTTGTTGATCAGGAAAATTGATCAACAATTTGTCTGGAAAAAGAAGAGCAAATGATAAACCTGTGATAGATGGAAACAGAACAATCAACACAGATCATAAAAAGGCAGAACAGTGTAACCACTTTTTTGCAAGTGTGAACAGAGTAGGGAAGCTGTCCGAGGCTGATAAGAAGCATCTTACTAAAGCAGCAAGAAAAGGCCAAACTAATAGCTCATCCATATTTGAAGACTTCAATATGCAGGAACTCCAACAAGGCTTGAAGAAACTAAAGATAAGAAAGTCTCCTGGACCAGATACAATTTATAATGAAATGTTAACACACATGAGCACATCTGGGAAAGAAGTATTCCTTAAACTAATAAATATGACCTGGAGAAATAGAAAACAGCGCCTAAACACCTGAGAAATGCTCACTTGTTTCCCATCCTGAAAAGTAACAAACCTCCAGATGAACCCAAAAGCTACCGCCCCATATCCCTAACATCATGTCTTGGAAAATTGGTAGAATGGTTAACGTACGACTTGACTGGTTCCTTGAGATCTCAAATATCCTCTGCCATGAACTTCAAAAAATGCAGTTACACGGAAGACCAACTATTTATGTTGACACAGAAAATTCATGATGGATTTCAGCACACAAAAAAACTGTAGCTATCTTCTTTGACTTACAACAGGCCTATGATCGAATATGGAGAAATTCTGGAACAGAATTTTCATCAACAGGAAAATTATGTAATAATTATGATGCAGAAATCCAGGCAGTTGTGGTGGCACTGAAAAACTGCTGAAACCCAACCCTGGCCCACAGCCGTGGTATTCCTGACAGATGCAAGGTCAGTACTTTAAGCTCTCCAGTCTAGAAAACAGACTTACAGAAACTACTTAATGAACTTTCTTACCAGTATAGGGTAACCATGCAGTGGATACACTCTCACTATGGAATACCGGGAAATGAAAAAGCAGACCAACAGGCTAAGGAAGTTCCTGCTGAAGACCAACTAGATGTACTAATCACCACTGTGATGCAAAAGACTGAGTTTTATTCAGGAGACAGAATTACAGACATAGACATGTTTCAAGTGAACGAAAGAAGAATTTACTAAAGCAATTTGTATGTGTGGAAATGTGTATAGGAGAGACAAATCAAACACCATCTAGTGGCCATACCATGCCCAACTTGTCTACGGATCTCTGGTGAAAGTATAGGACTTAATAGCCACCACTGAACTCACGGACCAGACACATAACTCTAATGAAATTTCATAAAGTAAATGTAACAATAGTTATACATATTACATTATTGATGCACAACATCAGTGTGTGGAAATGTGTGTGTGTGTGTGTGTGTGTGGAGATATGGTGTGTGTATGTGTGTGTGTGGAGATATGTTGTGTATGTGGAGATGTGTATAGGTTTGAGATTGAGATGTGTGTGCATGAATTGTATGTATATGTGAAGTGTCTGGATATGCTGTCTGTGTGGTTATACAATGTGGTCTGTGTGGTTATACAATGCGGTCTGTGTGGTTATACAATGTGGTCTGTGTGGTTATACAATGCGGTCTGTGTGGTTATACAATGCAGTCTGTGTGGTTATATAATGTAGTTGTTACTAACCCCAATCACCACCAAATGCTCTGCTGGTACAGCTGCCCATATCTGCTACATTATCACCACGACACGACACCCATAGTCCTATAAAATTTAGTTTGCTTCCATCCTTCTGACCTAACCAGGTAGGAATACTGAATGCAAGGGCATACACCAGAAATATGAAGTAGATAAAGGCCAGAGTTATTTTATACAGAACAGATCTGCGCTGCAGTTTTGCCATCTTGTGTAGTCAGGTGATCCTTGAATAAACAATATAATCTCAGCAAGATTCCCTCAGCTGCCTGTCCACACTTTGTTCTGTCTGCAGGTGATATCCAACTACCTGTCCACACTTTGTTCTGTCTGCAGGTGATGTCTAATTGCCTGTAGACAAATTCAAAATCTCTTAACTTTGTGTTAATACAAGCATTTAATGTTTGCTACACACAAATTATCCAAGTAGCTTCAATATACTAAGATATTGTTGGTAGAATAATAGGGTAAAACTGGGTATTGACAAGTTTCAACAATCCCTAGGGTAAAACTGGGTATTGACAAGTTTCAACAATCCCTAGGGTAAAACTGGGTATTGACAAGTTGGACACACTGCAGACATGGAGAGACAATTATAGGCTTTCTAGTACAAATGTTACGAATTTCCTATAAGGAACATAATACAAATTTGTACATAAGAAATAAAATAGAGATGTGTACAGGTGTACAAGAACCATTGCTTTCACTAGTGAAACGACGATTACTAGCATGGTTTGGACATGTATGCAGACATGATTCCTTGTCAAATACAATATTGAAGGGAGTCACAGAGTGGAGGGGGAGCAGAGGAGGAGAAATAAAGACTTGGACAATGTCAAGGAATGGACAGGACATGATTTGTCCTCACTCCACATCATTGAAGATAGAAATCGCTGGAGGACTCTGTGTCCTGAAGCATCCAACGTGGTACCCCTACGGCCATGATGGGTTACGGGTTTATTTATTACAGAAAATTGATACAATACCATAAACACAAAATTAACGTGATGGAGACCAGACGGCCCAATCATAAATTCAATCTTCATACCAATATTGTATTATCAGTGTCAGACATGGACACTAACAAAAGAACTAGAGAGAGAAAGATTAATACATGTAAAATGAAATATCTAAGAAAAGCAGCAAACAGAACAAGAAGAGATTATGTGAGAAATGAAGAGATTACAAGAAGAGATTATGTGAGGAATGAAGAGATTACACGAAGAGATTATGTGAGGAATGAAGAGATTACAAGAAGAGATTATGTGAGGAATGAAGAGATTACAAGAAGAGATTATGTGAGGAATGAAGAGATTACAAGAAATGTTGAAATAAAGTTTGTGGTCAAATATATTGAAAAACAGAACTGAAATTGTTTGGCTACTTAATGAGAATGAACCGATAATGGCCAGAAGTAAACGCATATAACATTATTTTTTTTATTGTTGTGAAGATGTTATGCAGCTCTGCTTGCTTGGACAGATCTGTGGTTCTGCTCATAGGAAGGTCTGATCAGTCTGTTTCCAGCCTCTGTTGGCTGGACTAAGCCCCGTCTTCACTTCAGGAGTTGACCGCGATGGAGAACATACAACATGAAAATTGAAATAAGAGGCAGAGGAAGACCAAAACGAAGGTGGATTGAAGGAGTTACCAACATTCTGACACGGCACAGTATTACTGCATATCAAGTGACCAAACACGTCATAGACCAGAAACAAATTTTCATTGAATAATGTGATGTCAAGCAGAGAATACAATAGATAAGATGCCATAAATGTGGGGAAATGTTGATTAAGGTATCCATTCCCTAATCAAAGGCAACAGTAACATCTATACGATTGTAAACCTGACCAACAGTAACATCTATACAATTGTAAACCTGACCAACAGTTTGTTGGTCCAACACCTATTTTATAGCAACCACAAGACTGAGTCTATGGAACAATCCTACTGAATGAACAAACTCAGACATCAAGTCCGTTATTTAAAAAATAAAGCGGGGGTAGCCCCATCCCCATCTCTCCGAGGAAATTACAACATGGCATTTAGTACTAGTGTACAAGTAATGTATAACATGGCATTTAGTACTAGTGTACAAGTAATGTACAACATGGCATTTAGTACTAGTGTACAAGTAATGTATAAAATGGCATTTAGTACTAGTGTACAAGTAATGTATAAAATGGCATTTAGTACTAGTGTACAAGTAATGTACAACATGGCATTTAGTACTAGTGTACAAGTAATGTACAACATGGCATTTAGTACTAGTGTACAAGTAATGGTCGGACCAGGTTTGTCATGTGGATTTTTAATGACCCACTTTCGTCCTCCTAGTTGCAGACACACTGACGACGATACCTACACAGTGTGTACATATTAGGGTCTGGGAACAGCCATGCCGAAGACCCTTCATCAGGACCACACACAAAAAAGACAGACAACAAATTAGTCATAGAAACACCACACATTTGGTGTGATAGGAAGAAAAGAAGGAGTGGAAGTGAGAAGAAGTAAAGAAAAACACAAGCAGATATGTCAGTCAGTTAGTAGATATGTTAATTAGCTAGTCAGCAGATATGTATAACAAGGGAAACGAGAGCTTGAGTATCTTATATTGGTAAGACTAACACATATTTCTGTTCATTATGTTATATGCCGTGTGTTCCCCCCCCCCTCCAAATCCCCATTTCCAGTTTCGGATAGTTTCCGGATACAGGAGCTTTATCCCATGATTATCCCTTGTTTAGGTGTGTCTAGATTTCAAAAGGCAAATGCTGTGACATACCAGTTGTAGCCTTTGCTATTGCACTCAAAAATCAACATGGAAGTAAAGAAACAAATTATTAAGAACATCTTTATACCAACATCGAAAATATGTACTCATTGCGCAAAACTGAAATCCAATATGTGTCACCAGACTCAGCAACATGCGCAGTGAAAACATCAGAAAGATAATAGATATCACATCATGTATCGAATGTATAGAGAAACAGCAGATACCATGGTTTGGACTTATGAGGATGAACGATTAACTTCCCATACGAGCTTATAGCAAGGTGGAACTAGGATACAGAGCCAAGGGAAGGCCTAGGAAAAGATGGATAGACATAATCAAGACCACCCTGAATAAACATGACTACACCTCAACCAGAGCAACACATCTGGCTCTGGAACGCAGACAAACCTCTTCACAAACCCCTACGCTCAGCGGCAAGCTAGACAACTCCACCTGGAGATAAACAATGTCCTTGTCTAAGACAAGTGTTTCTTTCAGTTTATTGACTGGCACGAGTCTCGTATATGAACTATAGGGCCTAGCATCACGCATCATGGTTATTATGTGCATCTGGCGGGGAATGGCATAAGACCAGACGAGATTGTGAAATATGGTTAAACCTAGAGACTAATGTCTCGCTCTTGCTTAGGGTTATTCGAGAACTATGTCGGAACTTAGGGTTATTCGAGAACTATGTCGGAACTTAGGGTTATTCGAGAACTATGTCGGAACTTGGCAAGAGGTGATCGAGTTGTGTCAAGGACATATTCGAGAACTATGTCGGAACTTGGCAAGATGTGATCGAGTTGTGTCTAGGAGAAACTTGACAAGGGGCGGTCAAGTTTAGCTGAGATCAGAAAACTTAGCAAAATAAAACTGTTCTTGAAGTGAGTTTTAGAACAGAATAGATACAGACATGGCAAGCGAGCGGCAGCATCCTTCCCTGTTGGGAAAAGGAAATGTTCTCAGGACTGGTGAACAGATGAAGATTCGCTGAGATTTTACTGAGACAGCAGCGTGATCGACACTTGAGGACACAGCCGAAGTGCTTGTTATGGTTGGCTAAGCTATGGCACGAAATGACTTAGAAACTGGATAGTGATTAGCGAAGATGTAGTACTGACATGTGAGAAAATAATATCATTGGAGGCTCAACGTAGCCGTGTATATACAGCTGGACATGTACACAGTTTGGACATGTATACACGTGCAAACAATGCTAGTTTTCATCTTTTCATTATTGAACGCAATGATTCGTGTGTACCTGTATACATCTCTATATGATTTCTTACGTACACACTTGTCTTCTGCTCTGTTATATAGGTGATTCGTAGAATTCGTCTGTAACATTTGTATGTAATCGTAATCGTTTCTGCAAGTCTACAATGAATGTTCAACTCTCACAGCCATACAGCCACGATAGAAATTAGGCAATAGATATGTTGATTATCCTCCTCGCACACCGGAGACGTCCATAAGTGTTCAGATCTCCGCTTCAGTAAATCTCTCAGGGTATAACGGCTGATGGTTCCGGTTCTATGTTGGTTCACTGCTCTTTTTGAAATATTTGTCAGGTGTTCTCTTGACATATATATTCGACAAGTTACGACTTGACATATATATTCTTGTACAATAAAATATTTATGTAAAAAAAAACAAAAAACACAATGTTCTACTTAATTTTTAAAAATAGACATTTCAACAAGAGATGACCAACACAACAATACCAGAGTTCCTAGTGGGTAGTTATTTCCTAATGGGTGGTTATTTCCTAGTGGGTGGCTATTTCCTAATGGGTGGTTATTTCTTAATGGGTGGTTATTTCCTAATTGGTGGTTATTTCCTAATGGGTGGTTATTTCCTAAAGGGTGGTTATTTCCTAGTGGGTGGCTATTTCCTAATGGGTGGTTATTTCCTAATGGGTGGCTATTTCCTAGTTTGTGGTTATTTCCTAATGGGTGGCTATTTCCTAGTCGGTGGTTATTTCCTAATGGGTGGCTATTTCCTAGTGGGTGGCTATTTCCTAGTTGGTGGTTATTTCCTAGTGGACTTAAAAAGAAACCTTACCCGACAGCAGATTACTTAATCACTTCCAAACACAACTGGACATATCAACAGATATTCCATGAATCCTCCCACGGGTGTTATCTAACCTTAGTATTCACGTTGATAACATGACATGACTGATAACATGTAACAAACGAATCAATCACGGAAGGTAACCAGACACAACGACGTGACACTTATTTGTTCTGTATCGTGTGGCTGAACCAGACAGGTCTTCAAATGATCCTATCATAACTAGTTTTAGAGAATATCGACAATAGGGGAAGTCGAAAATGGAATGACTCACTCCTTGAGAAGTTGTGAAATGGGGTCACGCCCAGAATGTTTTATAATACGGCTATTCATAACTAGCAAATATTTCTGGGTTTTTTGTTCTTCCGACTTCACTCTTAAACTTTGCCAGTCAAGAAAATGTAGTAGGGGCCTGCAGGAAACCGACTGCATAGTGCCGTGTACCCTAGCTTGACAACCATGTGTGACCCCTTCTGTCAGACACATAAGATTTCCATGTAAAACAACTGGTCATTTTTATAGAATGATATCACAAGCTTCACTAGTCCCGTCTTACTACATTCATGGCACACCGGTGTCTTTTAATTCTTAATTAGAAACCAGTATTAATTCACAAGAAGAACTTCATAAATGATGTCTCTGTCATCACTGCTAAGTGATGTGTCTGTCATCACTGCACGAAGAACTTCATAAGTGATGTGTCTGTCATCTCTTTACAATAAGAGCTTCATAAGTGATGTGTGTGCCATTTTGTCAGTCTTGTAAGAGTATATAGGTTGCCATAATCACAAATAAAAAATAAGCTCTATCGTTGCTTCAGACTCCCAGATAATCTGGATATTAGATCAATGTGATAGTTTTGGCTTTATTAAAAATGGCAACCTACTCATTTCACTTGTTTTCCTTGCGTAACATATTCCGTTGATTCTGATTAAAATAAACACCAGAGTTACCATTTTCGACCCCAGTGCCTAACATAAATCTCCAGTGTAAGGCTAATCGTGAGAACAGAACAAATAATGGCCACACCTCAACACGGATATTACAAGTCAACATAGATATCTGTCAATAACCGTATCGATTGCAGAATTAAACACACAAAATAGATGTGTGCATCACGTTATCAATCGAACTGGTCTTTTTCCAGTGTGTAGTCAGTGTGTCAAAACAAATATATGCCATATTCTGAGAATGGTGGAAATGGGAGTGTCTAGAGGTGATGGGAGAAATGGGAGTGGCTAGAGGTGATGGGAGAAATGGGAGTGGCTAGAGGTGATGGGAGAAAGAGCTCCCTCTCCGGAAACATCAGAAGAACGCGTAACCTGCAACTGACTGGGACACCGAGCTTATACACTTTTAGATGACTGACGGGACCGCAAGCAGAGCATATATGGGAATACTCCCTGTGCTGTGACGCGTGTTCCTAATCAAAAAAATATATGCCAAATAAGCGCTATGTTTGAATATGCCTTCTCACTTGAATTTCATTTATGACTAATTTCATTCAACCCAACGTTTGGGCACAATCGATATAATCGTCATGTGCGACGCATAATTGCGATAGGCCACTTCGACTATGTTTTCAGTGGTCATTTATTAAAGCTTTGTTTCACCAGCCAATGACAAGCAAAGACACAGTCAGATTGGCCTTACACAGTAACGTCTTCTTCTTTTGTTCACTTGAAACATGTCTATATCTGTAATTCTGTCTCCTGAATAAAACTCACTGTCTTTTTTAGTTCATACAGTGTCCCATAGAGCTTTGATTCCAGTGTTGTTTCCTCTGGCCAATATGTCTGCCTCAGCGTTTCATGCTCAGAACACTCTTGTAGTATATGTTTGGCACTCTGTGCTGCCTGTCCACATGTACACATGGCCGTGTTGCCAATCTTGAACTTTGTATACATGTGACTGCGGAGTCGGTTGTGTCCTGTTCTGAGACGTAGAATTATAACTTGTTCTGGTCTGTTCATAATGTGATAGTCCTCTTGTGTTGGTTTTTGTGGCTTTCTTATTGACTTGATCATCTGTTTTTTTCTGATGGTAGGTGATTGGTATATCTGATTGGCCTTCGGCAGCACCTTCCTTAGCCAGTTGGTCTGCTTTTTTATTTCCTGGTATTCCACAGTGAGAGGGTATCCACTGCATGGTTACCCTATACTGGTACGACAATCAATTCGCTAAGTAGTTTTTTCAAGTCTGTTAGTTTTCCAGACTGGAGAGCTTGAAGCACTGACCTTGCATCTGTCAGGAATACCACAGGCTGTAGATCAGAGTTGAAGTTCAGCAGTTTTTTAGCTGCCACACTAATTGCCTGGATTTCTGCATCATAATTATTGCAGAATTTTCCCGTCGGTGTTCTGATTGTATCTCTAGGCTTGTGTGGATATTCTATATATACACCTGCACCTCCATTCCTCACAGCATTCTGTGCTGACCCATCTGTGACGTAAAATGTGTGGTGGTTTTACGAATGTCACATTACATTGTACGTAACTGGCAAACATGACACACTCCAGGGAAAAGGAACACATACAAACTTATCCTGGAAAGCAGGACTCCTTAGGTCGTCATCCACACATCCAGAAAATAATGATGCTACATTTACCAGTCATACAATGCACCACACAATACACCACACAATACACCACACAATACATCATATAACTACTCACTATACAACACCAGAAAACAACACATACAATAATACAAGCAACAATACATCATATGACACATCGTACAATACATCAAAGAACACATACAATAATACAAGCAACAATACATCATATGACACATCGTACAACAATACATCAAAGAACACATACAATAATACAAGCAACAATACATCATATGACACATCGTACAACAACACATCAAAGAACACATACAACAATACATCATATGATACATGTGGTTGCGTCTGTGAGTCTCACCAATAGCCCACTAGACAAACCACCCATGCAACAGAAAACCTTAGTGGATGACACGCCGTTATATTGAGACTCTCTTATATAAGCTGTGTAGCATGTCATCTATACAACTATAGACGGCTCTGAGTAGAAAGATGCTTCAATAGGCATTGCACTAAGCCGAAAGCTCCTGGGTATGAAAGAAAGCACAGAAAAACCACCCACTGCACATAAGAACTAATTTTGACATCATTTGTGATTATGTGTTCAAGATATTGATAATGCTTTACTTGTTGTTTCTCTGTACATATTTTTATGTTTAGCACATGTTCTTCTGTGTCTTTGCTGATTATCATGGTTTTTGTTTTTTTTAAAGATGTTTATATCCAGTCCATATTCATGACTTGATTTATTGACTTGATCTATTAGTCTTTGTAGTTCATGTTCACTTTCTGCTAAAAGAACCAGTGCCATCTGCATAAGTCAGATTGTTTGTTGTTTTCCCATTGATCTTGAGTCATGGCATTTCTTCTTTATGTACAAAATATTGTCTGTGTTGACATTTAATAGGCTGGGGTGATACAATACATCCCTGTCGTACCCATCTTTTTATGTCTCTGTATGGAGAACACACTGGCTTCTGCAAGGCCAGAAGATAGAAGAAGCATTTTAAAGACGCTCTCAAGACATCACTCACTTCAAAATAGACATACATTCATGTTAGAATCTGGCAGAAGACAGATCTGATTGGTATCGCAGAATCAAGTGTGTGCGGCAGCTGCAGAAAACCTCAATCATCACATGAGCTAGAGCTGCTCAATGTCCCACAGACTCCTCCCACACATGCTCATAGTGAAGTAGACAATGTCCCACAGACTCCTCCCACACATGCTCATAGTGAAGTAGACAATGTCCCACAGACTCCTCCCACACATGCTCGTAGTGAGGTAGAGCTTCTCACTGTCCCACAGACTCCTCCCACACATGCTCATAGTGAGGTAGACAATGTCCCACAGACTCCTCTCACACATGCTCATAGTGAGGTAGACAATGTCCCACAGACTCCTCCCACACATGCTCGTAGTGAGGTAGACAATTCTAGGCATGTATAGGACTCATTAGTGACTATTGGACACACCGCAGACGACATCATCATCTAAGTTGAGCTGAATTGGTCATCGTCGACTTTGAAGAACAACATGGTGAGTAGCTGTTTTCACATCTTATTGATGCAATCTGTTCCCAATATATAATTCTAATAGTCTGATGTCTTTTCCCTCTGTGCCTATTTCTTGAACACATTTAATTAATTTTTGATGTTGGACTCTGTCAAAGGTCTTGTTGTAGTCTATGAAACAAATATAGATACTTTATTTGAGTTTAGATAAATACATAGATTAGAAGTGCAGACAGTTTATCTCTATACTTGCTTCACAGACTGTGTGGAGTATAGCAGATTTCCACTTGTTAAATTAGAGGTGTAGCCCCGGTTATTCAAGTGTCAGAAAGCTCAGATGAAGACATAACAGCAATTCTACACAATTAAATACAGCTATGAGACGGTGCAAGCATCACGAGGTAAACATTGTGATGGGTGATTTGAACGGAAAGGTTGGGCAAGAGCAAGATATTGATGTCACTTGTAGATTTGGATTAGGCATCAGATATGAATGAGGTGAGATATTAGTGGACTGTGGTAGAAGTAATAACAAGATAATAGGAAATACATGATTCTATCAATATCCTAGATGTGAGATATTAGTGAAAATGAAATCATGCACAGATGGGAAAATACATGAAGCAAATTTACAAAGATAGTAGAAATGAAACAGACTTACAGTACAACACTGAAGGACCGTGTATATTAACTGCAGAGATGGAAGAAGCTATTAGTTAGTTTGTTCCTTTCATATCACAAGCGACACATGGGGCAGAGGTTTTGGTTCTCCATATGATGCGGTCCACTGCCTACAGCTTTAGTTCCTGGATGGAACTATCAACACTTGAAGAAGCTATACAACACTTGAAATACAATATATCTCCTGGATCAGATCATATTACAGTGGAAGAATTAGAAGTGCAGGGGAGTATGGCATAGAAATGATCACCAAAATATCTATAACAGTTGCAATACTCCATCCGATTTATTTAAATTAATATTCATAGCTTTACCGAAGAAACCTGGTGCAGTAGAATGTGAAGACCACCAAACAATCAGCCTTATGTGCCAGATGACCAAGATTCTACTTCGTATAATCATGAGATGAATATGAAGAAATTAAAACCAGAAATTACAGAAGAACAATGTGGATTTGTGGAAGGAAACGGCACAAGAAAAGCTTTATATATAATACAAACATTGATGGAAAGAACAATAGAAGTACACAATGGACTGTACTTGTGCTTCATAGATTATAGTAAATCATTTGACAAGGTGATGCATTCAGAAAAGATAAAAATTTTAAGAAAAACTTGTTGATTGGGAAGATCTAAAGCTAGTAAGAAATATGTATTGATTTTTTGGAAACAAAGAAGTTGTGACGAGGGTGGACAGTAATGTAGGAGAATTCCAAAAGAGAGAGATGGGTGTCAGACAAGGATGTGTAATGTCACCAGATATTTTCTCCATGTATACAGAGGATATTATAGAAAGCAGTTGGAGGTTACAATCTGAATAATCTAAGATATGTTGATGATATAGTTCTGATTGCAAGGAGAGAACAAGAATTTCAAGCCCTGTTAGACACAGTAGTACAAGAAAGTGAAATAAAAAGTATAAACTCAGTCTAAACAAGAAGAAAACAGAAGTAATGGTTGTTTCAAAGAAATACACACCATCAAAATACAGTAATCACTATCAATGATGCAAAATTAAATCAAGCAGATAAAGTCAAATATCTTTGCACCATTTTAACATCAGCAGGTGCTCCAATGAGATAAAGAGCAGGGTAGCACAGACCAAGTCCTAAAATATGAGAAACATTTTATGCAAAAGAGTAATATCAGTGCATACACGAGTTTGAGTGCTAGGGCATGTTATATTGAGCCAATCCTTCTGTATGAAAGTGAAGCATGGACAGTAAACTAGTGCCGAAGATATGCTGGTTGTGGTTTTAAGAAGAATGTTGAAAATTCCATGGACAGCCAAGAAAACTAATGTAGAAGTTCTCAGAGATGCTGGAGTAAAACCACAAATTATAGCCAAAATTAAAAGCAATCAAGTACATATTATCGATCTTCAGGTGGTCTTTTGATGTCTTGTAAGAAATATATATTGGAAACAAACAGCTGCAATGAGGGTTGACAGCAGTGTAAGATTATTTATTGTGTGCTCCCTTCAATCAAGTTTCTTTTTCAATCAGAACTATATCATCAGCATATCTTAGATTATTCAGATTGTAACCTCCAACTGCTATTCCTGACATGCTTTCTATGTTTCGCATAATAGCCTCTGTATACAGGGAGAACAGATCTGGTTCTTGTCTGAATCCCATCTCTATGTATTGAAAATATCTTACACTACTGTCAGCCCTCATCGCAGCTGTATATCTCTAGGTATGCATAGGCCTAATTTTTTCCACTTTTATCTTGAATGCAGCCACACCAACTTACATGACTTTTCTTATTTGTGATGTATACACTAATACTAGTCGACTAGTGTATACTAATACTAGTGTATACTAATACTAGTGTATTAATTCCTGGTACGTTTCTTTAGTCCTTGTAGTGACTTCTCTATGTCTCTGAATTTAGTATTTAACCCATTGTTCTTTTGTTGTTTGGTACATGATGTGTATCTTTGTCTAATAAATATTTTGGTGTATGTGTGCCTTTTTTTAATTTCTGAAACTTTACCTAGTACGCCTATTTCAAGTTTGTTCTTGGCATATACAACGTCAGGACAACATCACAGACAAACAAACCATATGTGAACATGTCAGAACACAACGTAAACCAGTCATGTGAACATTCAACAAGCAGGATGTTAAAAAGAAAGCAGTTACAATTTAATCCATAAATATGCCACAATAATAAATGCATTAAATGTGTCATTAACAACGGTAAACACTAACATCTGGCCTACCTGCCTCGCCATTACTTATTTAGTCCAAAGATCTTGGCTGGCTTAACATTAATTTTACTTACTGCCACTATCGTTCCATAACTATATCTTAACAAAGAAGGGTACGCCCAAAGAAGATAGTTTCTACAATTACATCATCAAACAAACAATCACTGATTGCTCCAAAATAAAACTAGACAATTAAAATGAGACAATGCCAACACTTTGAAACATCGGGCCTACCTGAAATAGTTAACAGTTTGAGGTGCAGGTGTCAACAAGTAGGCCCTATTTCACGTCCGTGAAACGAAACCATACAATTCTATTTGACAAGAAACTCCCTTCCACCGTTATTTAAGTCACAAGGAAAGTGTATGCAGAAAGTATGCGGTGAACACAACTGATATATCGTTGAAATATTTGTTGATAGTTTTTGTCAGATTCTGTAGCAACTCAATCTACGTACGAGTATTCATAACCAAACATGCCTAGATCAAGGTCTGAACGACAGTACTCGGGGAGGCAGATTATGAACAGCCATAGGTAGCAGTGTGTGACAGCGGAGATTTACGGGGTCTAGTTGGCTACACGCCCGTCCTGAACTGTCGTCACTAAATTCCAGGTGACAACGTGACACGCTCGCCCAGATAAGACTACTCAGGTGAACACGCACTAATGCCCTAGTTAGGGTGTGTTGTATCTCTCAGCTGTAACCAGGCTGGTTGAGACTAAACATTCAGTGACAAATATTTGCCTACAGGGTATGCTTGTTGTATTCAGGCAAGATATTTGCAGAGCCTCTAACACATACATGATTTTACGCCATATGTTCACATCCTATGTGGTAGATATAACACCCACGATCAAACAATGACTTTCACATATTATGTTGTAGCCACAATCAAACAATATATATATGAAAAAATTATAACAAAGGAACTGTATATAGGTATATGGTGACCTGTCCATAAATTACGGCAATAATTAAGGGGTGGGGGGTGTTGAAATGTTGGACAATTTTTAGTGGGGGTGGGTGTACGTTTTTTGACATAATTAAGAAGGCGGCAGTGGTTCCAGAATTATTGACACGTTTGTTGACATGTCGATGAGGGTCACTATTTGTTGACACGTTTGTTGACATGTCGATGAGGGTCACGTTTTGCCATAAACATTTTCCAAAGTCTGTTCTTGATCTTTCTTTGATTTCATAGCTGTATTAGTTAGTTAGTTAGTCGCTGGATCGTCGTCATTGCACTCCAGACAAGTCCATAGCTTGTCAGATCTCTCCGTGAGTGTATCCGCCATTACACGTTGACTGACGGTCCCAATACGCCGTTGTTTGACCATCATTCTTTCTTGCCCACGAAACCGCTCCTTTCTAGCGACACCACATTTCAAACCGAGATCCCTTATTCTAGTCATGGAACAAGAGTCACTGTCACTTGTTTGGCCATTTGCTAGAGCGTTTTCCCGTAGGACATTCAAAATGTCTGCCCGATCCATCGCTCCACCAACAGCCGTAGTAGCATCGTGGGCTGTCAACCTATATGTGTGAAACTTGATGTTTACGCCAGACATGTCAGGAGACTGTTAATCTTGATGTTTACGCCAGACATGTCAGGAGACTGTTAATCTTGATGTTTACGCCAGACATGCTCAGATGTTGAACCATGTCTTCCTAAGCTGTTTCTGGAGATATTCAACATCTGTTAATGAGATACTTTTTCTTCCTTAACTTTCAGACATCCACATTGATGACTCAGACAAAAATAGATTTGAGATTTTGACAAGAGTAACACCAGCTGTAGCATCGTCTGTGTGACTTGACGATCTGAAAAGTGCAATGTTAAAAATACCGAAAAGTGCACTGGTAAAAATACCCAAAAAGTGCACTGGTAAAAATACCCCAAAAGTGCACTGGTAAAAATACCGAAAAGTGCACTGGTAAAAATACCGAAAAGTGCACTGGTAAAAAATACCCAAAAAGTGCACTGGTAAAAATACCCAAAAAGTGCACTGGTAAAAATACCGAAAAGATACTGTTGATCCCAAGAAGACGTGGATACTTTTGATGATTTAAATAAGAAATGAATAGACGTAGGCACAAACAGGACGATACTACTGTGTACTTATTGGACAGCAAGCATAAACAGGACACTAACAAACAACTACCTACTTGTATTATATTGCAACTGTCAGTTTACATAAACTTTTAAATTTGAACTTTAATTCTTGTGATAAATTGTTGAATTAGTATTAGTCTATATCTTGGAACATCATGACCTTCTATCTATTAATACACCATAACCTTCTATCTCTTCTTCTGCGTCCGATCTCTTATAACCACAACGAATAAATCGTGTGATTTCCGCCTGGGATACTGAAGTACATTGTACTGCTAGTTCCACAGTTGAACTGTGTTATTTGCACCTCGGTTCGCTCATTTTATGGTCTGGATATCCTAGGCCCAGCACATCCGTTTTCGTCATGCCTTTAATTCGGGTAGTAGCCTTCCATAGCATGTGACAGCCTGCCTATCTGTCGATGGACACGCGAGTGTGTAGTGATTCTTCGCCAAGACGATTGTCGTTCGCGTCTATCTCACGTCAGATGTTCCACCGTCTGTGAATTTGCCTCGTGTAATTAGACGTTCTGTGCCTGTGCCCATCGAGTACTGAACCTTTTCTCATCCACGAGCCTGGTTTTGGTTAAGGAAGAAATTGGCAAACGATTTGGACCCTTGCTCTTTCGCCTTCTTAGTCGAAGTAGCGTTCACCGACATCGTGAACCCCTCGCCCAAGTCCGAGTCTCACCACGCGTTTGGGAGCAAGGCGTGTTATTGAGCTGAACGACTTTGTTCCATTGGTGCCTGATCCCATCGGTTACTGTACCCTTTCTGTCTGCGAGCATGTTTCCAGTATATGAAAGCTCGACAGTAGAGTTGGGCCTGGAATGTTTTCTTTGCCGGGTTCCCACGATTGGGTCTCTGCCTGCAAGGAGTTCTGGTATCTAGAAGCTTGCCTTGAACTAACAGAGCTTGTAGTTACGATTCCCTTGGGTCGTTCTCCCTTTCTACTTGCACTTGACGCTGCCCTCTGGCGCATGGTGCACAACGTCAAGAGCTGCCCTCTCTTTGCACTGTATGTTATCTTTTTGTTTCTCGGCGTGCTGCTACTCTGTACTCTCTGTGTGAGTGGCAGCCTCTCCAATGCTCGGTACGGACAGACTAGCGCCACAGTGTGTCGACAGTGCCACTGCATGTGTTGGCGCAGTGGTTTCGGATATATTCACTGTCTCTTATGCAGTCAATTCTCTTTCCATCTTCTGCCTCCACATTTACGGACACGATCCCCAAAAGGTTTGGCCAGAATCAACACAAGCAGCTGCATTTCTGTTTTCAGTGCCACCGCGAAGAGGTACTTTTTGGATTTTGGTTATCTACTAACCCTGGGTCTGCCGAGAGCAGTTCGGCTCCCTTTGCAACACCTTCTATCTCTTGGCACATCGTGGCCTTCTATCTATTGGCACATCATGACCTTCTATCTCTTGGCACATCGTGGCCTTCTATCTCTTGGCACATCATGGCCAATCAACTTTTCTCTAGGCCACAAGGTATTTTATTATTTGGATAGTAATATTTGTAAGTTGTCTTTGAATCCCTACTTGTAGAGATGTCTGATGTTATTGTCTCATCTTTGAATCCCTACTTGTAGAGATGTCTGATGTTATTGTCTCAGCTTTGAATACCTATTTGTAGAGATGTCTGATGTTATTGTCTCAGCTTTGAATACCTACTTGTAGAGATGTCTGATGTTATTGTCTCAGCTTTGAATACCTATTTGTAGAGATGTCTGATGTTATTGTCTCAGCTTTGAATACCTACTTGTAGAGATGTCTGATGTTATTGTCTCAGCTTTGAATACCTATTTGTAGAGATGTCTGATGTTATTGTCTCATCTTTGAATACCTACTTGTAGAGATGTCTGATGTTATTGTCTCAGCATGTGTTTCAAGCATCAACTGCAAACTTTGACCATTCTTACATGAATGACGGAATAGAAAGCATAGCACTTATGGGAATGTCCCTTGTTCAGTGATGCAAGCTCCTAATCCAGATTAGCGTACTGTATCGTCAGCATAGCTTAAATTATTCAGATTGCAACTCCCTCCCAACTGTCATTCCTGGCATGCTTTCTATGTATGGAATAATATTCTGTGTGTACAAGGAGAACAACAATCTGGTGACATTACACATTCTTGTCTGAAGCCTGGATTTGTACTTCTAGTGAACATTTGAATATGGCAATCCTGATTCACGTTATTTCTGGCTAGCAAACAACGGATATACATTCCCTTTCCTTACCTGGCGACGGAGTATTAAATATGCCTACCTGTGACTAGATGATATTCACTGCACTATTTTCAACGACCACACCCAGACACTCCGGATTAGCCGCAGATCTGGTATTGTTGTCGTGTGGAGCGAATTATCATTCCTGTAACCGGTATATTATAATCATTTGGTCTCGGTATTTGGAACGAGTGGAGCGCGCTTCTTTGGGTGGTTACTGTTGCGTTTGATTGCATTAAAGAAATTTAGGCCCAACTGTTACAGCCGTGACATCTGGGTCACGTACGACTAGAAGGAGGATAACTAGACTCTCCCGAGACGAAAGTAAATCATCCGGGGTGCGGGGATCCGTGGGTGTGATGGACACTTCATTGATACACACAAATACCATCTGAGTTTCATTCATTTTCCTTTTGCGCTGAAGTTAGCGCATAGGCAGATCTCTCCAATTCTGTCTGTTCAAAGCTATTCTGTGCAGTTCTTGAATAGTATGAATATTGGTTGTTTTACTTTCTCGAAGCATTGTTCCTCTGAGTGTTTCATTTGGTCATATGGGTTTGGCACATACTAAATTTAGTGTTGTAGAAGGCGATGTAGTGTCAAGGGGCGACGTGGTGGGGGCGATGTAAGGTGAGAGGGAAAGGGATGATGGAGCTTAAATGAATAATAAACACACCAAAGTGTGTGCAAGGAGGGGGGGGGGGGGGTTCGAAGCCGTGACTTTATTATCTATTTATATTTATTTATTTATACTTATGTCATTTGTTCATCTTCTTTTCTTCTCTATACCATACCATAATATGTGCGATGCACGTTTTAGAATATTATATTTGATGGATAAAAAAAGTATTTGGTAGAAAAGTTATTTCACTAACTCTCCAGCAATTCGATAAGTAGAACGCACTCATGTACAGTAGAAGTTATTTGTTAAGTCTGTATCACTTTACAAGTCTTCTATAGCGGCTGTCTTCTTTAGTTGTTTGCTTTGTTGATGTTTAGTTTGTTGATGTTATGTTTGGTTTGTTGATGTTATGTTTGTTGATGTTTGGTTTGTTGATGTTATGTTTGGTTTGTTGATGTTATGTTTGTTAATGTTTGGTTTGTTGATGTTATGTTTATTGATGTTTGTTTTGTTGATGTTTGGTTTGTTGATGTTTGGTTTGTTGATGTTATGTTTGGTTTGTTGATGTTATGTTTGTTGATGTTTGGTTTGCTCATGTTATGGTCCGTGGTTCATGCGAACCACGTTATGTTTCTTTGTAGGTTCGTTTCTTCGTTATTTACATTTTGCCCTTGCCACATGGTAACGACACCCAAACCACAAGTTTCGTTGTCCGGGAAAAGTTTAGAAAGAACACGCACAATGAGATATCTGGGTGTGTTTTTTGACAGAAGCCTGGGTTTCAAGGATCATGTTGACCAGGTTATCATAAGGGCAGGCAAAGGCTTAGCAGCAATGAATGGTATGGCTGCTGCGCAGTGTGAGCAGAGGTTGTTATTTCTTTTGTACCAAGGTTTGGTTGTGGCTGTGGTGGAATATGCCCTCGCAATTCTGACTCTTAGCCAAACTCAGATCGAAAGACTGGATTGAATCCAGAATGCAGCAATGCGTATTATACTGGGATGCACAGGAGACGCATCGACAAGAGCTATATAGTACCTACTAGATTGTCCAACAGCTGAGTACAGATTACAGTATTGCCGTGCATGGGCGTACCTTCAAATACATGCAGATAAGGAACACCCGGTGCATTGCGAAATACAGAAAATTAAAGGCAGCAGACTCAAGAGAGGGAGGTCGTGGATGGGACGTGCTGAGGATGTCATAAAAAGCATGTGCGGAATGGATAAGTCTACCTACAGATTTCGAAACTTGTTTGAGAGTAGTAATATCACGTAGCAGGGAATGCAGAGAATGGTGCCCTACAGCTGTGGAGAAAGAAGTGCAGGCATTGGTCAGTGAGAATACCAAAGAGGGAGATGTGGTAGACACACTGATGGATCTGTGATTAGACATGTACGCAGTGCTTGGACCTTCACAGCTCAGTGCGCAGGTAAAACGATCAAGAGGAGAGTGGTTCCTTTGCGGTCACTACGAGTAGCATGACCATGGAGACTATGGCGGTGACCAGGGCATTTGAGTGGGTATACACACAGAAGGTAGCGCAGGTCTGCATCTTGAGTGACTCTGAGTATGATTAAGAAGGTACAAGTGGGTCTCGTTCGCGAACAGTGGATTAAGACCTTGAGAAAGTCGTGGCTGAAAGTGGTTATATTTATTTTCGTGCCGGGACATGTGGGTGTTCGAGGCAATTAAAGAGCGAATCAATTGGCATCATGCCCGATTGTGGCACAGGGCGATGGGGCAATGGATCGCGATGACGTTTTGAATTCCTTAAGAGATATAACTCGCGAGAGTGAGACTAATGTGGATGATGATTCCTTTTCAATGACCAAGGTTAAAGATCAGTGTTTGAAATGCGGTGTTGCTAGTAAACATTTTGGAGGGCGCAGAATAATGATGGTCAACCAGCATAGGACCAATACTGTCAGCAGAAGTGTAATGGTGGATACACTCAAGGAGAGATCTGAGCAACTATGGTCGTGTCCAGTTTGCAGTGATGATGATCCGACGACTGACTAACTATTTTGCCCTTATGAATGTTTTCAGTCGTAACGCTGCCTATGCTTACTGTTGAGTATCCTACTTTCACTATAGGCAACCTATTATGTTACATATGTCAGTCAATATATTGCAACTTCTACATTTCATTAACCCTTTAGTCAAAATGAAGGTTTTGACTTCCCGTCAAAATGGCGGACATATCGACTTGTGTGTTTGTGTGACACCGACTTGTGTGTTTGTGTGACACCGACTTGTGTGTTTGTGTGACACCGACTTGTGTGTTTGTGTGACACCGACTTTTGTGTTTGTGTGACACCGTCAAAATCACTTGAAAAATGCATGAATTCATTATTTCGTCTAGGATGTGGTGTTAGTTATTTTGGCAAGGGGACCACTCTCAAAATCTTCGCCGGTGCGACGGAGTATGTCCATCCGAGCTGTAATTTTCATAAGTATAGCCGTTATTTCACGTGATTACAGGGCCTAGTACACAAAAAATTGCTGACAAACGTACACGGATTAAACGAGCGGAGCCAAACGACAAGGTCGTCGCTTGAGCGAGACGTCACAGGTACGAAGTCGTTTGTCTGTCTGTGAAATTGTTACGTGTGTTGTTCTTCAATGTCGCTAGTGGCGAAAAACGAGGTCCTGAACTAGATAAGTTGGTATACAGCGCAGATGTTGTGGTTCTACAAGAATCACGGTTGGGAATGAGAAACCTTCTCCAAGTCACAGGTTTTCATAGTTTCTACAATAGGCGACACTTTGGGCAAGTCATTCTTGTACGAGATGGCATTGAAGTGGTCGAGATAGATATGTCTGAATGGAATAGTGGTGATGTTCAGCTGCAAGCTGTCAGGGTACAAAATGCACATCACCCTTTTGTGCTCGTCAACTTGTACTCGTGCAACACCAGCCTGAACGTGCAGGACTGGAAATCTCTAGGTGATATAGTAAAGGGAGAAAGAGAAGTAATTAGCTGCGGGGATTTTAATGCAAAAGGTAGATTGTGGGGCACACTGCCTCTAATAAACAGGGAAGAGATCTCGAGGAGGCTCTGATTGATATGAAATTAGTATGCAAAAACGACGGGTGTATGACAAGGTTGGCTGCTAGGGATGGCGACGATGACAGTGCAATTGACTTGGGCTTAGTGGCGACTGATATCGCACCCAGATGTAGATGGGATATGCTGGGGCATCATGGCAGCGACCAATTGCCATGTGTTGTTGGTGGACAAAGGAAAAAGTAAAAAACAGAGCGCTAAAGTTAAGTCCTTCCAGTATGATCGCAACGGGTCGTCCATAGTTAGAATAATTAGGAAGGAAAAGTGTAGGACACATGATCACATGTATGGAATCAACCCCCCTGGTGGAATGATGAGGTTCAATGTGCATGGAAGTGCTAACGCCGAGCAGTTGAAAAGTGGCAACAAGCAAGGAAAAAAGTGACCACAAAACCAGATTTTGTTTTGCAATTAAAACAGACCATAGATGACAGTGTTCAGCAGTTTAAAGATATCGCCAAATCTGCAAAGGACAAAAAATGGGAAGACTTTTGTCAGGAGATAGCACGAAAATGTCACTAAAACTGTTCTGTCGCCTGCATAATATCAATGAACGACGCAAGGAAGTGTATAACAATCCTCAATTTCCCAAGCACAGACTTGGTATGGCAGAAGACATATGAGAATAAGGGTGCAGCACTGCTGGCTCATTATAAGCACAAATTGATCAGCGGAACTGAGGGAATCACAATGAAAGCAGTCACAGACATGTGCAATACGCAAATTAAGGAAAGTGATAATGCAATTATTCTGGAAAACATTACAGCCGCACTGAAACGATCAAGAAACTCAGCGCTACAACCTGACGGCATCAGGTACGATGATCTCAGAGGCAGGGCTGACGAGGACCTTAAGGAGCTGGCATTGCTATTCAACAAAAGCCTAGCGAATGGCACAGTAGAAGAAGACTGGTTGCATAGATACCTAATCACACTACCCAAACCTAGCAAGAGTCATGCAAAGATACAGGGTCAGGCTCATAATCATGTACAATACGATCAGCAAGCTGTGAGAAAAGATTATTGCGTGGAAATTGCCCCGACATCTAGAAAGGAATAACAGACTACCCTCAGCGTTGGATATGTAGTGTTCCTCTCAACGGGGTATGAGAGAGCAGATAGGTTGGCCGTACACAATGCTACTGCATCTGTTGGTGAAGCGATGGATCGAGCAGACATTTTGAACTCCCTACGGGAAAACGCACGAATAAAAGGGCTATATAGGTGACGATGGCTCTTGTTCCATGACTAGAATAAGGGAGCTTGGTTTGAAATGTGGCGTCGCTAGAAAGGAGCGGTTTCGTGGGCGAGAAAGAATGATGGTCAATCAACGGCGTACTGGGACCGTAAATCAATGTGTAATGGCGGACACACTCAAGGAAAGATCTTAACACCTATGGACTTGTCCGGAGTGCAATGACGATCAAAAACTAACTAACTAATTAACCCGTTGAATTACACAATATATTATTCTGATTTGATCTTTGCTAGCGCGGTAGTTAAGTTGATAGTAAGCTTGCTTAATACCTGACGGTTACAACGTACCAGGTTCGAAATCGCGCTCGAACAATAAAAAAATAATCATGGTCATGATTTCTCGCCTAACACCACCTCTCCCCCAATCCACATCCCCCACCCGTCTTTCATGCTGTAAATTGTACATGACGCATGGTTAGGGAAAAGAAAACACAGCGAGGAAGAGAACTATTTACCCCACGTAATAGTTGCTGTGTGTTAGTAGATGACATGTTAGCTTCATCCTCGACAGCAGTTTAGTTGACATGGAACCCACATTACCTTTACAGAATTTAATCTGAAACTTGTTGTTGGATATAACATTTAAGAATTTTGAATTTAGAACGCTCTTTAACCACAGATTTCATTTTATCTGCAAGATATACCCAAATACAAAATACATATATAATATTTCAGCTTGTACTGTTATTAAACACACGACGATTTCCAAAGACAGGGTCCTTATTTGAAAAGTTCTGATTGACATGCATGTCACATACAGGGGAGACTACAGTACATTTATTCAGCTGCAGATTGGGTGACATCCCCTGACTTTCTTGTCATGAGAGAACCTTGTCATCATGATTTCATTCAGAAACAGCATCAACAATGTCGGTACATCAGAACTACATCAATAGTCTCGGTACATCGGAACTACATCAATAGTGTCGGTACATCAGAACTACATCAATAGTGTCGGTACATCAGAACTACATCAATAGTGTCGGTACATCGGAACTACTTCAACAGTGTCGGTACATCGGAACTACTTCAACAGTGTCGGTACATCGGAACTACTTCAACAGTGCCGTGACAAACACAAATAAATGTCCTGTGTCAGGTACTGTGACAGAGAAACACAGATAGATGTCCTGTGTCAGGTACTGTGACAAGAGACACAGATAAATGTCCTGTGTCAGGTACTGTGACAGAGAAACACAAATAAATGTCATGTGTCAGGTACTGTGACAGAGAAACACAAATAAATGTCCCATGTCAGGTACTGTGACAGAGAAACATAAGTAAATGTCCTGTGTCAGGTAATGTGACAAGAGACAGATAAATGTCATGTCTCAGGTACTGTGACATAGAAACACAAATAAATGTCATGTGTCAGGTACTGTGACAGAGAAACACAAATAAATGTCCCATGTCAGGTACTGTGACAGAGAAACATAAGTAAATGTCCTGTGTCAGGTAATGTGACAAGAGACAGATAAATGTCATGTCTCAGGTACTGTGACATAGAAACACAAATAAATGTCCTGTGTCAGGTTTTTCTGGACAGAGAAACACAAGTAAATGTCCTGTGTCAGGTACTGTGACAAGAGACACAGATAAATGTCATGTCTAAGGTACTGTGACATAGAAACACAAATAAATGTCCTGTGTCAGGTACTGTGGCAGAGCGAAACAGATAAATGTCCTGTGTCAGGTACTGTGACAGAGAGACACATATACATGTCCTGTGTCATGTACTGTGACAGAGAAACACAAATGAATGTTCTGTCAGGTACTGTGACAGAGAAACACGCAGCACATCTCTGATGTCTAAGGTAGTACATATTATTTTTGGCAGCAGATATGTGTACATGATGAACATTGAGAAAGCAATGTCAACTTAGCGTAAACATCTGTACCAGAAATCTATACACGACAAAACTGTTGGATTGCTGAGTGTGTCCTGCCTATGATATACACTCACAACAACCGGTGATGATGGACAAGAAAGAATAGTCAAAGTTATCTCAATAACTGTACATTTTACACGGTGACTTCCCTTTACATATTCTCTGCATATACGCACAGTTAAACACCCTCCCCTCCCTCGCTCAACCCTCTTCCAATGCATTCATCTTCTTCGTTTTCATCGTTCATTCTCAAATTCACACATGATCTCTCTTGTAGCAGGATAATTGTCTTATATTCCTAACTGATTTCCAGCAGGATGTTTATAAAATAATGGAAATGTTTTGCGTCGTCGTTTTATTTGCGCTAATGGCTTGAATATTCCCCTCCCATACAATTTATATTTAGCTTTCGTGGACCAAGAGAAAGCTTTTGAAAGAGTGGATAGAGCACAACTATTTTAGATAACACTACAGACATACGGAGTCCCCAACATCTGATAAATCTATGTCTGAGTATGTACACCAATAATTAATGCACAGTAAAAACGAGTACAGGTACATCCGATAGTTACCAAATTCACTCGGGAGTGAGGCAGGGATGTCCCCCATATTGTTCATAACATGCATAACATATACATAACATACTGTTCATCACATATGCAAAGTAGCACAGATAACGGAAGAAAACAATCTGAAGGATAGCTTTAACGAATTGCTATTTGAAGACGACCAAATACTAATCGCATCATCAGAAGAGCAACTACAAAGACAAATAGACAGATTACATCAAACATGCCAAACCTTTAACATGAAGATAGAAAAGACCGAAGTAATGAAGATAGAAAGAACAGAAAGAAACACCAACATATATATTGGAAACAACAGACTTAACCAAGTGACAGAATTCACAAACCTAGGAAGTACGAGTAATATAACAACAGACGGCAAGAGCAGTAAAGAAATACACAATAGATGTAGTAAAGCATACCAAGTCTAGAGAAAATGACACCAATCTTCAGAAACAAAAAATGTACATTTAAACACCAAAATAACACTATTGAAAACGGTTATTATGCTAACGCTGTGCTACCAATGCCAAACATGGACAACGGCAGCACAAACAAACGTAAACTTGTGACAACTGAAATGGCATGCGTACGCAGATCTTATGAATATCGCTAAGGGACAGAATGAGAAATGATGACATTAGACAAAAAACTGGCACCACCCAAATACAGGAGACAACAGATAAAATGGTTTGCAAACATCAGCAGACTACCATCAGACAGCATACCACAGCAAGCTTTGCTACACAGATACAGTGAAGGCAGACCTAGAGGTCGACCACGAAAACCAAGGACCACCGAAATAAAAGAGACGACAAATTCCACAATATACTCAGCACACACGAGGACCATCTTCAGAACACTCTTCTACCACTAACGCTGAAAGGCAACAAAGGGTTTAGTGAATAGATAGATACAATGTCATGGTATACAAATTCCATGATATAACCATGTGCTATTGTAATCAGGTTTGCCCTATCACATTAACAACTTCCAGTTAAAGTAGTAATCACACTTTCCAGAAAATTTGATAATGACATTCCAGTGCATATAGATTCAGAAGTACAGGATCTAATCAGTGAGAATTGCTCAGTTGATGTGTCTACACTGATGTGTCTGTGGCTTGGGTAATCACAGCTCAGTGCAGAGGGAAATGAATGAGGGAAGAAAGTGGTACTTTCTATATAATCACTAGTAGTATGTGGATGGAGGTGATGGTGATGATAAAGACAATGATATGGTTGGAGTCTTAGAGAGCTGTAAGTGTCTGTTTTCTGAATCATTCTATCAGTATGCTTCGAAAGATTCATTCGGAAAGTTTCATTCTGGAAATGGTTGAAATCGTTGATAAAACCTGTACTGAAAGTCTGTACTGAAATATTCATTAATAGCAGTTTTACGGTGAACAATATACAGGAGCGACGTTTCGTCCAAGAGGTCTTTATCATACTAAGGACAAACAGAGACAGAATGGAACTACGAAATCAAACAAAGACTGCATTCAAGATTAAAGCTTTGTTATAATATACTGCATACAGGTCTGGTAAACAACAAATAGAGACGAAGAAATGCAAGAAGCACAGATTAATAACTATATGACAAGACAGTACAGGAGGCGGAACAAGGAAGACAACAAACTTGAAGACTAAAGTATTAAAATATTAACACTAAAATCTAAGTCTGATCTCAGTTTCTGGACAAAAACAGAAGTTATAAATATGTCAATAACTAGTAGCTACTTGTGGTTTCTCAAGCATCAACGTATACATCGACATATCCATGCACATATCCATGCACATATCCATGCACATATCCATGCACATATCCATGTAAATGTAGTTTCATCTGCCTATTCATGCATCATTGAACAATACAGAATGTACCACAATAAACTATTCAGTCTTCCATCCATCCATCCATCCTTTCATCCATCCATGAATCCATCCATATATCCACCTATCTATACAATAGTCAATCTATTCCAGCATCCATCTATTGATCAACATCTCTACCCTTTCCCCAATTACTTTATCCAGATATACCTTTGTCCATCTACTGATTGCTCCACTTCCCACACATTCATCCATCGACAGATTGCTCCATTTCCCACACATTCATCCATCCACTGATTGCTCCACTTCCCACACATCAACCATCCACTGATTGCTCCACTTCCCACACATTCATCCATCCACTGATTGCTCCACTTCCCACACATCAACCATCCACTGATTGCTCCACTTCCCACACATTCATCCATCCACTGATTGCTCCACTTCCCACACATCAACCATCCACTGATTGCTCCACTTCCCACACATTCATCCATCCACTGATTGCTCCACTTCCCACACATCAACCATCCACTGATTGCTCCACTTCCCACACATTCATCTATCAACCAGAGAACAAGGCCTGTCTAGCCTATAACAGATATGCACAGAAAACAAGAGCCGGACATTATAGAACAAATGTAACAACAGGTCCCCTCCTTCTCCCATTTCCTTCCTCATTTTCTCCCCCTCCAACAAGAGAATCAGGCAAGCCAGACAAATACATTACGACCGACACTCTACGGCACTCGTGATACTTCGTGTCCAGAATCGATTCATGGCCCGTCCATCTTGTCCCCACCTCGTTCGTTCCCGTAAACCGACTAGTAGACTTTCAATCATCCAACACTAGACAAATGTGGCTGCTGTGAAGGACATGTCAATTTTGGTGTCAGTCGAAGCGTGTGGCAGTGAAGGACATGTCAATTCTAGTGTCAGTCTAAACGTATGACAGTGAAGGACATGTCAGTTCTTGTACTCGTATTAGTCGAGACATGTGGCAGTGAAAGACATGTAAATTCTGGTTTCAGTCGAGAAATTCTGTCAATTCATACTGTAGGACAATCTCGCACAGCTCACCCTCACATTTTTACTGTCCTTTAAACAATTAAGTCTGTAGATCTACTACCATATTGTCCTACCATATTGTCCTACCAGAATGTCCTACCAGAATGTCGTACCAGAATGTCCTATCATCTTGTTGAACAGTCTCACTACTGACTGAAGTAAACTAAAGCAATTTGTCCTACCATCTTGTCCTACCATCTTGTACTATTATCTTGTCCTACCATATTGTCCTACCATCTTGTACTATTATCATGTCCTACCATCTTGTACTATTATCCTGTCCTACCATCTTGTCCTATAATCTTGTACTATTATTTTGTCCTACCATCTTGTACTATTATTATTTTCTACCATATTGTACTATTATCTTGTCCAACCATATTGTACTATTATCCTGTCCTACCATCTTGTCCTATAATCTTGTACTATTATCTTATCCTACCATCTTGTACTATTATCTTGTCCTACCATCTGTACTATTATCTTGTCCTACCATCTTGTACTATTATCTTGTCCTACCATCTTGTACTATTATTATTTTCTACCATATTGTACTATTATCCTGTCCTACCATCTTGTCCTATAATCTTGTACTATTATCTTGTCCTACCATCTTGTACTATTATTATTTTCTACCATATTGTACTATTATCCTGTCCTACCATCTTGTCCTATAATCTTGTACTATTATCTTGTCCTACCATCTTGTACTATTATCCTGTCCTACCATCTTGTACTATTATCTTGTCCTACCATCTTGTACTATTATCTTGTCCTACCATCTTGTACTATTATTATTTTCTACCATCTTGTACTATTATCTTGTTCTACCATCTTGTCCTATAATCTTGTACTATTATCTTGTCCTACCATCTTGTACTATTATCTTGTCCTACCATCTTGTACTATTATCTTGTCCTACCATCTTGTACTATTATTATTTTCTACCATATTGTACTATTATCTTGTCTTACCATCTTGTACTATTATCTTGTCCTACCATCTTGTACTATTATCTTGTCCTACCATCTTGTACTATTATCTTGTCCTACCATCTTGTACTATTATCTTGTTCTACCATCTTGTCCTATAATCTTGTACTATTATCTTGTCCTACCATCTTGTACTATTATCTTGTCCTACCATCTTGTCCTACCATCTGTACTATTATCTTGTCCTACCATCTGTACTATTATCTTGTCCTACCATCTTGTACTATTATTATTTTCTACCATATTGTACTATTATCTTGTTCTACCATCTTGTACTATTATCTTGTCCTACCATCTTGTTATATTATCGTGTCCTACCATCTTGACCAACTATCATGTAGGACAGTTCCCATAAAGACTGAAGTAAACTGAGATAATGTGTCCTACCATCGTGTCCTACAATCTTGTCCTACAATCTTGTCCTACAATCTTGTCCTACAATCTTGTCCTACCATCTTGTCCTACCATCTTGTCCTACCATCTTGTCCTACAATCACGTCGTACCATCCTAGTACAGATGTTGACAGTCATTCACCTTACTTGCGCATGCGGTTGTGTCTGTGGGTCTCACCAATGGCTCACTAGACAAACCAACCATGCAACAGAAAACCATAGTAGATGACATGCCTTTATATTGAGGTTATCTTCTTATAGAAGCTTCATGGCACGTCATCTATACAATCCCGTAGTCGTAACCTTCGATAACAGTTACCACGTTGTTCCAACATGCCGACGTTGTGCTCGAACTAGTTACGGACACAGGTTGGGTGGGCGAAACAACAAAGAAAACTGTCGCAAGGCGCAGAGTTGTGCCCTGTTGTCGACGTCTGTTTCGGCGGCATTGGACTCGAAACACCATCGAGTCGAATGGCTGCTGGAACAGAGGGCAGAACACTTATGGGAATGCCCCACGTGCTGTGAGGCCAGTTTTCTAATCAAGAATCAAGAATCAAGAATCACCTTACATGTTTTAGTAAACTAGGATTGATCACAATATGTGATATCTACCTGTATGTGATATCTACCTGTATGTGTTGTCTACCTGTTACGTGCTGTCTGCCTGTTACGTGCTGTCTGCCTGTTATGTGTTGTCTGCCTGTTATGTGATGTCTACCTTTTGTGCACTGTCTTCCCGCTATGTGTTGTCTGCCTGTTATGTGTTGTATGCCTGATATGTGATGTCTGCCTATTATGTGCTGTCTGCCTGTTATGTGTTGTCTGCCTGATATGTGCTATCTGCCTGTTATGTGTTGTCTACCTTTTATGTGCTTTCTATCTACTGTGTACTGTTTCCCTTGTTGTTCTGTCTGCCTACTGTGTGACGTCTACCTGTTGTGCACTGTCTGCCTACTGTGTGATGTCTACCTGTTGTGCACTGTCTGCCTGCTGTGTACTGTCTGCCTGTTCTTTACTTTCTGCATGATGTGTGCTTTCTGTATGCTGTGTGTTGTCTACCTGGATTGTTTTCTACCTGATATGTACTGTCTTCCTGCTGTGTGATATCTACCAGTAGTGTACTGTCTACCTGCTGTGTGCTGTCAACCTGCCGTGTGCTGTCTACCTATTGTGCACTGTCTACCTGCCGTGTACTGTCTACCTACTGTGTGCTGTCTACCTGCCGTGTGCTGTCTACCTACTGTGTACTGTCTACCTGCTGTGTGCTGTCTACCTGCCGTGTGCTGTCTACCTATTGTGCACTGTCTACCTGCTGTGTGATGTCTACCTAATGTGTACTGTCTACCTGCTGTGTGATGTCTACCTAATGTGTACTGTCTACCTGCTGTGTGATGTCTGCCTTCTGTGTACTGTCTGCCTTCTGTGTGATGTCTGGCTTCTGTGTACTGTCTGCCTTCTGTGTACTGTCTGCCTTCTGTGTACTGTCTACCTGCCGTGTGCTCGCTACCTGATGTGTACTGTCTACCTGCTGTGTGATGTCTACCTACTGTGTACTGCTTACCTGCTGTGTGGTGTATACCTGCTTGTTTCTCTTTTGTTATGGCTACAGCATGTGTCAGGTGATAACTAAATGATAGACAACTGCCGACCATATGGTGTTCATTTAATCACGTCAGCCACAATTTGTAAGGAGTACATCCTGTCAGTCTGATGGACTGTCACAACACATGCTAAACAAGTGTGATGACATAGATTTTTTCTGTTTACAAGATAAGAAATGTGATGACATCGTCTGTTTACAAGATAAGAAATGTGATGACATCGTCTGTTTCAAACATAAGAAATGTGATGACATCGTCTGTTTTCAACACAAAGAATGTGATGCTATCTCTGTTTGCAAGATAAGAAATGTGATGACATCGTCTGTTTCAAACATAAGAAATGTGATGACATTGTCCGTGTACAACATAAAAAATGTGATGACATCGTCTGTTTGCAACATAAGAAATGTGATGACATTGTCCGTGTACAACATAAAAAATGTGATGACATCGTCTGTTAGCAACAGAGGAAGTGTGATGACATCGTCTGTTAGCAACAGAGGAAGTGTGATGACATCGTCTGTTAGCAACAGAGGAAGTGTGATGACATCGTCTGTTAGCAACAGAGGAAGTGTGATGACAATCTTGCAATCAAATTAAAATATTGAATTCTAATCCTGGCTCCGTGTTTGTCAATATCTGTGGAAACTGTGCTATCACATTTGAGTCTAACGTACGATCGTTACTCAAACCATTCATACATTTTGTATGACAATTAAGTGAATTTATTGGAAACATGGATGGAACATTATGTAAATGATGTTATTTGGTAGTGTTTGAGCCAAGAGTTGATATTGTTTTGTCGCCCGTGTGTTCAGCGGCCCGCAAGTAGTGAACAAATGGATTTGCAATGTATGTAGTAGTATTGGTGAGAGAGTTCTGCAGTGCTATACTAACATATGGATGCGAGTCTTGGACAATAAACAAACTGGAAAGTGGGAAATTAGAGGCAGTAGATATGTGGTTCTACAGAAGAATGCTGAGAATACCATGGACTGCCAGAAAAACTAATGTGGAGGTGTTGAGAGAGTCAAATGTGAAACGGACCTTAATCAATAATATAAGAAAAAGACAATCTTATTTTTTTTGGTCACTTCATGAGACAGGAAGTTTTGGAGAACATAGTCACAACAGGCAAGATTGAAGGCAACAAAGACAGTGGGCGACAACGTGAGAAAATATTATACAGTTTGACATCCTGGCACGGCAGAGAAACAACAGCGATCATGATACATAATGTTTGAGAAAAGAGTGCGGTGAAGAGCCATGATCGCCTGCGCCAGCCGGCATGACACCTGATGATGATAAGTAGTATTGATCAACTGTACCAACATTTTTCTTCTTCAACCTATGTTCTCAAACTCCAGCTGCTAACGTGATGTAGTCCAGAGATGGAACTGACTTGCAACGCAGCTTACAGACTGTCTGCGATATTTACAGTTGCGACCTGACATATCCAGTTTCAGCATTGGAGTTTTTTAATGCGTTTATTCTCCAACTGTCATCTGATCTTTATTATAGCTGGTAGTGGTCCTACACGATTTCCAGCTGGGTTGTGATCCTACAAGATTTCCAGCTGAGTTGTGGTCCTACACGATTTCCAGCTGGGTTGTGGTCCTACAAGATTTCCAGCTGAGTTGTGGTCCTACAAGATTTCCAGCTGTGTTGTGGTCCTACAAGATTTCCAGCAGGATAGGGGTCCTACAAGATTTCCAGCAGGATAGTGGTCCTACAAGATTTCCAGCAGGATTTGGTGCTGAGAACGGAAATGCGATATATTGCCGTTTTATCTGCGCCATTTGTCCGAAGCATCCAGCTTTAGCGTTATGATTTGAGCACACTGACCGTGCATGTAATATAGTAGTCACCATAATACCAAACCGTCCTTAGTAATCTATTACACCATGACTTGTCTATCACTATTTACCATTTTTTAAATATTCTCTTTCAGCTACGGCAGCACACAGCGATATCCATATTCTATAGTAGCGAGAGAACAAGCATGTTCTAGACGACTTAGATTGTTTAAAGCGTTCGCCTCGTTGCTGCATGGTTAGTGTCGCCTATCTATCTATCTATCTATCTATCTATCTATCTATCTATCTATCTATCTATCTATCTATCTATCTATCTATCTATCTATCTATCTATCTATCTATCTATCTATCTATCTATCTATCTATCTATCTATCTATCTATCTATCTATCTATCTATCTATCTATCTATCTATCTATCTATCTATCTATCTATCTATCTATCTATCTATCTATCTATCTATCTATCTATCTATCTATCTATCTATCTATCTATCTATCTATCTATCTATCTATCTATCTATCTATCTATCTATCTATCTATCTATCTATCTATCTATCTATCTATCTATCTATCTATCTATCTATCTATCTATCTATCTATCTATCTATCTATCTATCTATCTATCTATCTATCTATCTATCTATCTATCTATCTATCTATCTATCTATCTATCTATCTATCTATCTATCTATCTGTCTATCTATCTATCTATCTATCTATCTATCTATCTATCTATCTATCTATCATCTACCTACCTACCTTTCTGTCTGTGTGTCTGTCTGTCTGTGTGTCTGTCTGTCTGTCTGTCTGTCTGTCTGTCTGTCTGCCTGTCTGTCTCTCTATCTATCTATCTATGTTCCTTCAGCGCCGAACACGATACATTGGACAGAAACCAGATGTGTATATTATCAGTGATGTGATACTACTGTGTGTAATTCTTGTTGAGACCCCCTATAGTCATAATCTCTTTGATTGTTGTCCTTGGTATTCCTGTTTTCCTTTGTGTTTAGAATGGCTTGGGTGACCTGATTCTTCTTCTGTGTATGCTGAGACTCCTCTTGTTAGAATGATGTCATCCGGAAAACGGAATCTGCTGTAACATTAACTAGAGCAGCATTTCTCAACTCTTCTCTTCATTAACTAGAGCAGCATTTCTCAACTCTTCTCTTCATTAACTAGAGCATCATTTCTCAACTCTTCTCTTCATTAACTAGAGCATCATTTCTCTTCATTAACTAGAGCAGCATTTCTCAACTCTTCTCTTCATTAACTAGAGCATCATTTCTCAACTCTTCTCTTCATTAACTAGAGCATCATTTCTCTCTTCTCTTCATTAACTAGAGCAGCATTTCTCAACTCTTCTCCTCATTACCACCCTCCCCCCATTTTCATATGGATTTTATAGGCACATGCCAATAACGAGGGCCCAAAGATACGTCTTGTGGAATAGAGTGGGGGTGGATAGTTTATCTAGAAATGGGATGTGTTGCGGTTAGAGGTTTCTCTCTTTCTCTCCCTCTCCTAATCCCTAGGTATTGTAACTCTCGACTCTCCTTTAGCAGTTCTCCATGAGATCTCACCACAAACAAGCACAACAACTGAGACATGATCTTATACTACATTGTCATGTCTGCATGAACAAGTGCACATGATGTCTGCATGAACAAGTGCACATGATGTCTGCATGAACAAGCGCACATGATGTCTGCATGAACAAGTGCACATGATGTCTGCATGAACAAGTGCACATGATGTATGCATGAACAAGTGCACATGATGTCTGCATGAACAAGTGCACATGATGTCTGCATGAACAAGTGCACATGATGTCTGCAGGAACAAGTGCACATGTCATGTCTACATGAACAAGTACAGGTGAAGTCTGTACGAACAAGTACAGGCGATGTCTTACTAAAGAATGTATAAACCCCCTTCTCCCCCCCCCCCCCAGATAACCACAACTGATCTGACAAAACATGCTACTTCTTGTGTAATAATCTTAGGCGCTGTGCTGTAAATAAAACCAACTTCAATTACTTGAGTGTTTTAATCTTGTTATCAGCTTGCCTGAGTGAACTTCGATCGGCGGCGGTCGACTCCACATTCTCAGATGCATACATGTGATTTGCTCAATCATATATCCGGTAACGTCTATCAAACAACGTCACATTTTCCTTGTCTTGCATTACGTTCGATATCCTCTCTATAACCTACAACCGGATAGCAAAAGGTTAAGGGTCGAGAATAGAAAATAGCCGAAGAAGAACGCAGAAATTAGAGGAAGTCTAATCCGAATTCCAACGCTTTTACCAGCGCATTTCCCCTAGGCAACTTTTAGAAAAATTCAATAAACTGTATCGATCCGAGATTGTCTTGATGGGCGCCATCAGCTTTTAGGGGTGGGGGAACTCGCTGTATGTAGCGACAGTAGCTACAGGCTGGATGTAGCAACAGATTTCTGGTCTTGTGATACAAGTAGTGCGGTTGACGTCATGACAACTTGTGGACAACGTCATGCTACACAAACCAAACATGCAAGACAACACAGCGCGATTAGTCTCCGGTGTTTGTTTACATTCTGTTCTATACTGTAAACTGTCTGATTGTTAGATATCGCGCTGTTAATTTTCTCTGGAAAATACAGAGACACTTGTCTCCTGTCAGCAGCTAGATCTGTTGGTTGTTTGTATACACAATTTCAACAAACGAATGTTTGAAAACAGACAAACTAATCATAAATGAAGACAAAATCCAGTTTTGAAGACTCCCAAGCTGTGAAACAAGATTACATACACACGCACGACTTCTAGACTCAAAAACTCCACTATTGCAAAATCCAACAAGTATCTCAGGCTCTGGGTCACCAATGTTTATAAATCTCATAAATTTCCACCTCTCTGGGTTTTCAATTGTATAAATTCACTAAGTCTATCAATGTCTCACTTGTCCATGTTTATACATCAAGGATTTTACATTCTCTGATCCTCCCATGTTTAAACATCAAAAATGTCCTAGTCTCTGAGCCTCACATGTTTAAACATCAACGATATCCCAGTCTCTGAGCCTCTTGTGTTTATACATCATAGATGTTCCAGCCTCTGAGTCTCCTGAATTTATGGTATTACTGTTGCACTCTCTCATATTTATTGATTTTCCAAATACACCCTTCACTCTTCATTCTCTGATCCTCGTGTACCCCCACCCCATCCCCCATCCCTTTCATACTTGTACTTACAAATATCTACATGCAGCGTACATTTTCCACTGCCTTACATTTCTGGCAGCAGTAACAGTACAGATAAACACACTAATTTAATCTAGCGGCCATGTAACTCAACTATTTCCAGGCGTGAACTTCTGCGGCATAGTCATTAAGACATTTGAATTGTTTCTGCGAAGTCGCAGGAATTATTGCGGAACAATTATCAAGGTTATGTTTCTGCGCCTCAGAACTATTAGCAACAAAATGAAACATAACATCTACACCTAATTTAGAATAGGCACAACCGTCCTCTGCATTGTAACATAGCGAATATGACAGCAGAACATATCTTACAAGACTGTAGTATGTAGACATGAGCAGAAATTATGCGTCCCCAGTATGCAAAACTGTGGAGAAAGTCTGTGTCCCCAGTATGCAGACATGAGGAGAAAGTCTGTGTCCCCAGTATGTAGACATGAGGAGAATGTCTGTGTCCCCAGTATGCAGACATGAGGAGAAAGTCTGTGTCCCCAGTATGTAGACATGAGGAGAAAGTCTGCGTCCCCAGTATGTAGACATGAGGAGAAAGTCTGCGTCCCCAGTATGTAGACATGAGGAGAAAGTCTGCGTCCCCAGTATGCAGACATGAGGAGAAAGTCTGCGTCCCCAGTATGCAGACATGAGGAGAAAGTCTGCGTCCCCAGTATGCAGACATGAGGAGAAAGTCTGCGTCCCCAGTATGCAGTTCTGTGGAGAAAAACTTGACCCACCCCAATCAGCTTCGAAGAGAAACGGGATGGCAAAGTAGAAACTGTGAAACAGACAGCAGCATGTATCCTACTGTCCGGACTCCAACCTGTGACCGAGAGACGATCGCGGACGACGAGGAACCTTATTTGCAAGTGTCAAGTAGACGGTCTCTCTTATTTGAAAGTGTCAAGTAGACGGTCTCTCTTATTTGCAAGTGTCAAGTAGACGGTCTCTCTTATTTGCAAGTGTCAAGTAGACGGTCTCTCTTATTTGCAAGTGTCAATAGACGGTCTCTCTTATTTGCAAGTGTCAAGTAGACGGTCTCTCTTATTTGCAAGTGTCAAGTAGACGGTCTCTCTTATTTGCAAGTGTCAAGTAGACGGTCTCTCTTATTTGAAAGTGTCAAGTAGACGTTCTCTCTTATTTGCAAGTGTCAAGTAGACGGTCTTTCTTATTTGCAAGTGTCAAGTAGACGGTCTCAATTATTTGCAAGTGTCAAGTAGACGGTCTCTCTTATTTGCAAGTGTCAAGTAGACGGTCTCTCTTATTTGCAAGTGTCATTTGCAAGTGTCAAGTAGACGGTCTGTCTTATTTGCAAGTGTCAAGTAGACGGTCTCTCTTATTTGCAAGTGTCAAGTAGACGGTCTCTCTTATTTGCAAGTGTCAAGTAGACGGTCTCTCTTATGTCTATGGCTTTCCAGCTACTCTTCGCCGTTGATCTGCTGCATTTCTCCTCTTTCACAAGATTGTCCGACTTTTTTTTTCAATTGTAGAGCGTCATGTAGATGTATTCTGTGCAAGTTCTTGCCATGCTGTCCCTTGGTCTATTTCAAAGCCTTTCAGTGAGGTCTTGAACGAGTTCTTGTATCGCTTCTTGTGGTCACACGATAGATACAAAACTAGGGGTAGATCATACAAATGAAGGATTACAGAAATAAAAGAGTCAACGAAAACAAACATTTATGAAGTACAAAAAGGTCACCTGCAGAGAACTTATCTACCCCTGACGCGGCAAGGCATAAATGGGTATAAAGAGAAAAGATAAAAAAGATTATGTAACAGTCAATTAGACGTCTAGTTTCGGAATAATCTATTTAACAAAATTGGCAGATCAATATTGAAATAATCTGCAGACCCTGGGGTACAGTCACAGATTTGTGATTGTGTCATTCTGTTTTTGGTTAAATAACAATCTTCAGGCAATAAACCGGTCAAGGAGAGTCACCAGAAGTAGATTAAATGTCAAATGCAGGTCCCCCTATAAATAATCTGAAATGACAAAACAACAGCAGCATCAATGATCTACCACTTCAAACAATCGTTCTCCTGTATGTTGTCGATGTCAGACATTGGAATAAAGTATAGCAGCACCGTGACATGCCATGCATGTAGTAAGTTGGGACTAAGGATATTTGGGGATGGAGCTGGGTGCCACGACTACACGCTGCATAATAGCAGTCATGTTCAATGTTTCATGATCGCACAGACATCGCAGATAAACGTGCAGTAAATTATGACAAAACGACACAGACAAACATGTAATACTTGACGATACACATTATAACGTTGTATCTATACATAAACATGTGGAGATTGAGAACCATCGTACAAGAAACAGAGGACGAACCACACACTGGTAACTTATGTTCATGATTGAGTTACCTGAGTAGCAGAGAAAATTGTTGATAATGAGCTTTGACGACGGTGATAGAAAAATTGTAACGATAAACATACACAATGTACAAATTGTAACGCTAAAGATACACAATGTACAAATTGTAACGCTAAAGATACACAATGTACAAATTGTAACGATAAACATACACAATGTACAAATTGTAACGCTAAACATAAACAATGTACAAATTGTAACGCTAAAGATACACAATGTACAAATTGTAACGCTAAACATACACAATGTAAATGTTCTAACACTAAACACACACGAGTAGAAAAAAGTGCTTGAAAAAGCCGCTGTGATTTCTTTACTAATGCTTGCACTTGCTTCAAAAATAATGACAGTGCCCAGCACTATAGAACATTGAACGTCAACGTCCCAAGTTGACAGAACGTGCCCGGCAGAGAATCATCAGACTTGAACCCGACAGAGCTGGTCAACAGAACGTTTCTAGATGCCGTCACCTTAATCCCTAGCTTATAATATCTGCATACAAGAAAATAGAGTAGCCCTACGGCAAACTATCTCACTCCTTCCATGTTTGACATTGACAAAATATTGTGACTGGTTTCATTCATTGAATATTGACTAGCACATCTAAGCGGGTGTTCCAGGCTGCCAAATGTACAGTCAGATTCCAGAAGAAGGTGTATATAGCAACATCAGTTTGGGTAGTGGGTGTAATGAATGGATATTGCAGGTAAGAGAGAACATGTTCTGGAACTGATAAGCTCTTTTACTACTGCATATATTGTAAGGTAGATAGATGGATGGACCACACTATGTAAGGTAGATAGATGGATGGACCACACTATGTAAGGTAGATAGATGGGTGGATCACACTATGTAAGGTAGATAGATCCATGGACCACACTATGTAAGGTAGATAGATGGATGGACCACACTATGTAAGGTAGATAGATGGGTGGACCACACTATGTAAGGTAGATAGATCCATGGACCACACTATGTAAGGTAGATAGATGGATGGACCACACTATGTAAGGTAGATAGATGGGTGGACCACACTATGTAAGGTAGATAGATGGGTGGACCACACTATGTAAGGTAGATAGATGGGTGGATCACACTATGTAAGGTAGATAGATGGGTGGATCACACTATGTAAGGTAGATAGATGGGTGGATCACACTATGTAAGGTAGATAGATGGGTGGATCACACTATGTAAGGTAGATAGATGGGTGGATCACACTATGTAAGGTAGATAGATGGATGGATCACACTATGTAAGGAAGATAGATGGGTAGACCACACTATTGGTGTGGTGTGCATGCAGGTTTATGATTATTGATGCATATTTTATGTGCATAGTTTGTGCATATAGATTCGTAAATTGAAAATAAGGAGACTTGTGTGTGTTATATACTCAATAATCAATAGTTGTGTGGGGTCTGGTGTGTGTTGAGTAATCAGTAATGAATAGTTGTGTGGGGTTTCGTGTGTGTTGAGTAATCAGTAATGAATAGCTGTGTGAGGTTTCGTGTGCGTTGAGTAATCAGTAATGAATAGTTGTGTGGGGTTTCGTGTGTGTTGAGTAATCAGTAATGAATAGTTGTGTGGAATCTGTTGCTGTGTTTGTGAATATTTTACATTACGATACAAGAGTACTGCCTGCTGCTAACCTCTGCTGTTGTTGATACAAGAGCACTGTCTGCTGCTAACCTCTGCTGTTGTTGATACAAGAGCACTGTCTGCTGCTAACCTCTGCTGTTGTTGATACAAGAGCACTGCCTGCTGCTAACCTCTGCTGTGGTTGCATAATTGGAAGCCCGATAAACAAATACACGAACTCAAGCCTTCTAGGACTGCACAGGTAATTGATTCCCTCACCACACCCTCTCCCTATTCCTCCCATTTTGCATTTTAAAAATAACAGATACCAGAATACACAGCACGCGCTGGAAAATTCTTGCAAGAAAAATAAACGATAAAATTCAGGCGTAACATTCCACAAGGTAGCCAGAACTTGAGGTAGATGCATGCAAGCCTACAGGTATGCCTAGATTTTCCTGTAGGCTCGATATTAGGCTAGAAATACCTTTACAAGCATTCATTAAACAATGACCGTTTTTAATAATCAATAAAGCCACGCATAGTAGCACAGTTGCAAGGACCATGCTATATAGAAACACATGGAACATAGAAACACAATAACTGTAAGGAACGAGGAACATAGGAATACAACTGTAAGGAACATGGGGAATATAACTCATTAATTGTAAGGAACATGAAACATAGGAGCAGAATAACTGCAAGAAACATGGAACACAAATCTAAGCAACGTAAAACATGAATAACTAAGGAATGTAGGAACAGTATAACTGTAAGGAACGTGGAACATAGGAGCAGAACAATTGTAACGAATATGGAACATAACAACAAGGAACATTGGAACAGAATAACTGTAAGGAACATAGGAACAAAATAACTGTCAGGAGCATTGATCAAATGGAGCACTTTTCCTAGGTCTGCCCTTGGTTCCATGACAAAATGTTCCCAGACAAAATATATCAGATAAAATATACCAGACAAAATGTTCCCAGACAAAACATTCTCAAACAAAATACAGTATACCAAGAAAAATATCCCTAACATAGCAAAAATTAGGAAAAACGTAATAGTAATAGTAACATAGTAAAATTGGTGAAGTAATTTCTGACAATCTTCTAGAAGATATGGCAGGTTTGATGCAAACATAAGATGTAAACATAGTATGACATCTTGTATACAAACATACTGTGGAGAGATATGGAGTGACTAAGGCTGTGAGAACACCTTTATTGTTCAAATTATTGTGTTTCCACAAACTAGAAACGTAAAATAACAAACATAAGCTGGAATCAGAAGTGTCACTAGACTAAGGCAGTCTCTTATGTAAACATATGACCTTGAAATTTCTGTAAGATATTCAATAGGAGGGTTTCGAGACAGGCAAAACAAGGTACGACTATCTTGAGGGAAAGAAAACCAAACTCACGTGATGAATGGTCCAGAAGTAAAATATACTGAAGATAAAATGTGGCTCTAGGTTCTTAGTTCAGAGGTTCGTAATCATTAGTCCGTTTTATTCGAGTAGTATTTCAGTGTAGAGATTTCCAGTAGAGTCCTATGTGAACTTTTAGTTGAGTGATTTGAGGGACTTCTAAGCCATTAGTAAGTTATCATCATCAGGTGCCATGCCGGCTGGTGTAGGCGGTCATGGCTCTCCACAGCTCTCTGTCCACAGTATTATGTATTAAGGTCGATGTTGTTTCCTTGCCGTGCCAGGTTGTCAAACTGTCTAATATCGCGTGAAGAATCCACAAAAAAAAAAGATTGCCTTTTTCTTATATTGTTGACTAAGGTCCGTTTTGCATTTGACTCTTTCAACACCTCTACATTAGATTTTCTGGCAGTCCGTGGTATTCTCAGCAGTCTTCTGTAGAACCATATCTCTGTTGCCTCTAATTTCCCACTTTCCAGTTTGTTTATTGTCCAAGACTCGCACCCATATGTTAGTATAAGGGTTATATAGCACTGCAGAACTCTATTTCTCACCTCTAATGACAAGGTCATATTACACAGTATATTTTTCACTTTTCTGAATGTTGCTTTTGCCTGCCCTATTCTGCTTCTTATTTCTGTTGAACTTCTTCCATCTGCTGTTATAATTGCACCTAGATATTTGAATTAGTGGACCATTAGTAAGTAGTTGTGTGATTTGAGGGACTTCGAAGCCCATCGTGAATTGTAAATTCGTTCAGATTTAGGATTGTTTATTGACTGACTTTGTCTATCGAAGCTAGTGGCCAGCTGCCACATGGTGCGTTAGCATTTTAGCATTAAGTTTGTGTGTAGATTCTCTTTGAAGATGGCATCATTTATTACATCGCAGAAAGGTTGTAGGAAATGTGTTTTTGTCTAGTCGTAGTGAAGCAATATACCGTCACCTGCTTCAGAAAATCATAGAACTGGGAAGTAATGGAATTTCAACTCCATCTTCAATAGTTACTGATTTACAATTAGCTGCAATTAAAGTTTTTGTATATTCATTTCTACGATCTCAAGTATCAGGATGTTATTTTCACTTTGGATAGAACGTTTGGCGAAAACTACAGTCTGGGGGTAAAACGGCGCTGTACATCTCTGATGAAAATTATTCAGTCAAACAACTGATGGCTAAGGCATTCGTACCAGAAAATGATGTTATTACTGTTTTCGAAGAACTCATCAAATATTGATAGTTTCTCAGATCTGGGTTTCCTCATCGATTACTTCAAGGATTTCTACATTGGACGGATTTGTTATGGTTGCCGTTGTAAACCGTTGGAATCAACACAATCGTGTCATGAATAGACTGCCAAGAAGCAACAACCCTGTTGAAGGTTGTCACAATGCATTTAACTCAATGGTTAATGTATCTCATCCAACAGCAGCATGACTTGCCCAGAAGTTACAGCAACAACAACATACATCTGCACTTTTGAGAAGTCAGATTGTCACTGGTCAACCAACAACACAGAAACGAAAAGTTTACCAACGTGTCGATGATGCTATTAAAACAATGGTTGAACGATACAATCCAGCAGAACCTATCAACTGCTTGATAATCATAGCACGTGTTTGGAACATTGAATATTGTTCAGTTGACTCAATCAAAGAACTTCATTTGATGTCTACCATGTATAAGATAATACATATCATTTGAAGACTTGTATTATAATTATTGACTAAAATATTGTGTCTTGGGATATTTTGTCTGAGTATATTTTGTTTTGTTACCCTGCTCTTGGCTCTGTATTCTGATTCCATTTTGCTAGATGATCGTATGTGAAGTTGATAGTTCATCCTTATAAGACGCTCAAACCATTTTATCTGTTGATCTTTATATTCCTCAAATGATGTTCTACCTATTATCTTTCTGATGTTCTCACTACGCATTGTGTTGAGTCTGGTGACTCCAATAGCCGTCCTTGGACATTTCATTTGGCAGGATTCGAACAAGTATGTAAATATCCATCAATTAAATGTCCAACAATAATTAAACACATAAACACACGAGGTCCAAGCTAAGTCAGCTAGGAGGCTTGTAATAATGAGAGCCACGTGTCAGGGATGTTTTTGGTAGAAATAGTATCGAGGGCCATTTGTCAGGGATGTTTTTGGTAGAAATAGTATCGAGGGCCATTTGTCAGAGATGTTTTTGGTAGAAATAGTATCGAGGGCCATTTGTCAGAGATGTTTGTGGTAGAAATAATATTGACAACCACGTGTCAGTGATGTTTTTTTTGGGTAGAAATAATATCGAGAGCCACGTGTCAGGGATGTTTTTGGTAGAAATAGGAAGTTTCTCAGTCTCGCGTACTCAGTACCCTCGACGAGAATCTCAATGGAGGGTCTCTTTGAAGGTTCATTAGAATAGTCTTTTGTAGTTTTACAGTCATTTGTCAGCTCAGAGTTGAGTTTGTTGATGTGGTATTCTGGTGAATCGTACAGACTAGTAAATAACCTTACCACACCGCTTAAATTATCGGAGGATGGCGGATGGGTATACGCCACCCACACTCTTGCTCGAGCATGTGGAAATATGCTTTTGAAATCTGAATCTCAGCTAATCCAACTTCATATTGCGAGTTCATCCCGACAGGCAGTAGCAATTCGACCTAAAAGTGGCTATAGTTATTGTCTGGATATTCATTGACAAATTGTTCGGTAACGTTACGTAAAAATTCAACCTAGTGTGGGATTTGTTAGCGTGTATCCTAGTAAAATTATCAGCAGAGCAATCCATAATTTTCTGTCAGGGTGATCGGTGTGAGGGGGGTACTAGTATGCCAAATAAGACCCAGAACAATGTTCTACTCCCTGATCTGTCTTCTTCTGGTCGTAATACTGCGGATTCTACCTAATCACTCTCTATTAGTATCTGGTGATGTCTTTGGCAGAAAACCAAGAATTGAATGACGAGCTATATCGATACCATTTGACTAAGTGATAAGAACACATCGTGTACTAGTACCAGTGCCTGGTTCTTCTAGGGTAGCTTCGATATGAAATACTGTCTAGTCATCGACTTTCTCGATTTCCCATCTGCAAAATGTACCTGCTCATGTACATCATCGTTTAGTCTATACGTAACTGGCGCACTGTTTGTTGTATCTGACACTAGTAGTAAACCGTTCTTTTACCACGCGTACATAAACCTATTTTACCACGCGTACATAAACCTATTTTACCACGCGTACATAAACCTATTTTACCACGCGTACATAAACCTATTTTACCACGCGTACATATACCTATTTTACCACGCGTACACATATCTATTTTACCACGCGTACATAAACCTATTTAAAGTGTCTGACTGCTGTATCTGACTGCTGTGAGTGTCTGACTGCTGTGAGTGTCTGACTGCTGTGAGTGTCTGACTGCTGTGAGTGTCTGACTGCTGTGAGTGTCTGACTGCTGTGAGTGTCTGACTGCTGTGAGCGATCTCAGCCTATAACCCACGTTAACATGTACTTGTCTATCATCAGGTTGATGGCCGCACAGTGTATTCCATACTTGAACCTGATTGTCAACAATAACCTCCACCGGAGCCATCTTAAAGCTCCCATGATAAGCTCCCATCTTAAAGCTCCCATCTTAAAGCTCCCATGATAAGCTCCCACCTTAAAGCTCCCATCTTAAAGCTCCCATGATAGGCTCCCATCTTAAAGCTCCGATGATAAGCTCCCATCTTAAAGCTCCCATGATAAGCTCCCATGATAAGCTCCCATCTTAAAGCTGCGATGATAAGCTCCCATCTTAAAGCTCCGATGATAAGCTCCCATCTTAAAGCTCCCATGATAAGCTCCCATCTTAAATCTCCCATGATAAGCTTCCATCTTAAAGCTCCCATGATAAGCCCCCATCTTAAAGCTGCCATGATAAACTCCCATCTTAAAGTCCCCATGATAAGCTCCCATCTTAAAGCTCCGATGATAAGCTCCCATCTTAAAGCTCCCATGATAAGCTCCCATCTTAAATCTCCCATGATAAGCTTCCATCTTAAAGCTCCCATGATAAGCTCCCATCTTAAAGCTCCCATCTTAAAGCTCCCATGATAAGCTTCCATCTTAAAGCTCCCATGATAAGCTTCCATCTTAAAGCTCCCATGATAAGCTCCCATCTTAAAGCTCCCATGATAAGCTCCCATCTTAAAGCTGCCATGATAAGCTTCCATCTTAAAGCTCCCATGATAAGCTCCCATCTTAAAGCTCCCATGATAAGCTCCCATCTTAAAGCTCCCATCTTAAAGCTCCCATGATAAGCTTCAATCTTAAAGCTCCCATGATAAGCTCCCATCTTAAAGCTCCCATGATAAGCTCCCATCTTAAAGCTGCCATGATAAGCTCCCATCTTAAAGCTCCCATGATAAGCTCCCATCTTAAAGCTCACATCTTAAAGCTCCCATCTTAAAGCTCCCATCTTAAAGCTCCCATGATAAGCTCCCATCTTAAAGCTCCCATGATAAGCTCTCATCTTAAAGCTCCCATCTTAAAGCTCCCATCTTAAAGCTCCCATGATAAGCTCCCATCTTAAAGCTCCCATGATAAGCTCCCATCTTAAAGCTCACATCTTAAAGCTCCCATCTTAAAGCTCCCATCTTAAAGCTCCCATGATAAGCTCCCATCTTAAAGCTCCCATGATAAGCTCCCATCTTAAAGCTCCCATCTTAAAGCTCCCATCTTAAAGCTCCCATCTTAAAGCTCCCATCTTAAAGCTCCCATCTTAAAGCTCCCATCTTAAAGCTCCCATCTTAAAGCTCCCATGATAAGCTCCCATCTTAAAGCTCCCATGATAAGCTCCCATCTTAAAGCTCCCATCTTAAAGCTCCCATCTTAAAGCTCCCATCTTAAAGCTCCCATGATAAGCTCCCATCTTAAAGCTCCCATCTTAAAGCTCCCATCTTAAAGCTCCCATCTTAAAGCTCCCATCTTAAAGCTCCCATGATAAGCTCCCATCTTAAAGCTCCCATCTTAAGGCTCCCATGATAAGCTCCCATCTTAAAGCTCCCATCTTAAAGCTCCCATCTTAAAGCTCCCATGATAAGCTCCCATCTTAAAGCTCCCATGATAAGCTCCCATCTTAAAGCTGCCATGATAAGCTCCCATCTTAAAGCTCCCATCTTAAAGCTCACATGATAAGCTTCCATCTTAAAGCTCCCATGATAAGCTCCCATCTTAAAGCTCCCATGATAAGCTCCCATCTTAAAGCTCCCATGATAAGCTCCCATCTTAAAGCTCCCATCTTAAAGCTCACATGATAAGCTCCCATCTTAAAGCTCCCATCTTAAAGCTCCCATGATAAGCTTCCATCTTAAAGCTCCCATGATAAGCTCCCATCTTAAAGCTCCCATGATAAGCTCCCATCTTAAAGCTGCCATGATAAGCTTCCATCTTAAAGCTGCCATGATAAGCTCCCATCTTAAAGCTCCCATCTTAAAGCTCCCATGATAAGCTCCCATCTTAAAGCTCCCATGATAAGCTCCCATCTTAAAGCTCCCATCTTAAAGCTCCCATGATAAGCTCCCATCTTAAAGCTCCCATGATAAGCTCCCATCTTAAAGCTCTCATCTTAAAGCTCCCATCTTAAAGCTCCCATCTTAAAGCTCCCATCTTAAAGCTCCCATCTTAAAGCTCCCATCTTAAAGCTCCCATCTTAAAGCTCCCATGATAATCTCCCATCTTAAAGCTCCCATGATAAGCTCCCATCTTAAAGCTCCCATCTTAAAGCTCCCATCTTAAAGCTCCCATCTTAAAGCTCCCATGATAAGCTCCCATCTTAAAGCTCCCATCTTAAAGCTCCCATCTTAAAGCTCCCATCTTAAAGCTCCCATCTTAAAGCTCCCATGATAAGCTCCCATCTTAAAGCTCCCATCTTAAAGCTCCCATGATAAGCTCCCATCTTAAAGCTCCCATCTTAAAGCTCCCATCTTAAAGCTCCCATGATAAGCTCCCATCTTAAAGCTCCCATGATAAGCTCCCATCTTAAAGCTGCCATGATAAGCTCCCATCTTAAAGCTCCCATCTTAAAGCTCCCATGATAAGCTTCCATCTTAAAGCTCCCATGATAAGCTCCCATCTTAAACCTCCCATGATAAGCTCCCATCTTAAAGCTCCCATGATAAGCTTCCATCTTAAAGCTGCCATGATAAGCTTCCATCTTAAAGCTGCCATGATAAGCTCCCATCTTAAAGCTGCCATGATAAGCTCCCATCTTAAAGCTGCCATGATAAGAATTACTGTAATTTTGAAGCAGCTGCTTATCACATATAGGTAACGAGATGTGTTGGTTTTGTTTAAAAAAACCGCCACATTTGTTTTCGCTTAGTATGCCATTGGATCTCTCGACCGTAGCGACTCTGACATCTTTATTTTCAGTTGTAAAGAAATCAATATCTTTGTCTTTAAGAAACGTGAGAAAATACTATCAGTGAACTCTGAGCCCATGTCTGCTTTGAAATTTATGGGTTTACTCTGCGAAAGATGTCGCTTAGTACAGTGGCTATAATTTTTTCTTTGTTTTTATCGTTACAGCCCACACGAATTTACTACATACATCTATACGCGTCACGAGACACGAATATTCATCGTTGTATTGTCTTAGCTTTGTGACCAGGATTAAATCAGCTTGAATAGGTTGGTTTATTCCTCCCGTTATGATGGCTCTTCTCTTCAAGTGGCGACGAATCGGTTTATGTAGAATCTAAGTATTATGTTGACGTAACCATTCTTTGACGACTGTCATCATACGTTTATTCGTACGTAGCAGTGTCGCAGCACCTCCATACGTTTACTCGTACGTAGCAGTGTCGCAGCACCTCCATACGCACCAGATCCCCTAGGATTGTAATACTGATGATCCAACTTCACTTCCACAAAGGTGTTTTACGTTTTCTTATGCTTATTTATCTGAGATATGCACATGTTTTGGAGTTTTAGGACTAACTTCAATCTTATCTCGAATTTTCTAAATGGGCGGTTGCATGATATCCTTTTGTACCTGGGGTGGTGTAAGGGGTTGTTTGATGTCTACTTGAACCAGTGGACTGGTATTAGATTGCGAAAGTAGATTCAGATACTGCTGTCTTGTCTGTTGGATGAGTCTGGCTTTATCTGCATTAGGTAAGTCATTATGATTCAGAATCTATCTTATATTGAAATCGAATTCAAGCATATTATGTGCTAGTATGACAGACGATGTCATGTGCTAGTATGACAGATGCTGTCATGTGCTAGTATAACAGATGATGTCATTTGCTAGAATGACAGATAATGTCATGTGCTAGTATGACAGATGATGTATCAATGTTATGTGCTAGTATGTCAGATGATGTATCAATGTTATGTGCTAGTATGACGGATGATGTCGTGTGCTAGTATGACAGATGATGTCATGTGCTAGTATGACCGATGATGTATCAATGTTATGTGCTATTATGACAGATGATGTATCAGTGTTATGTGCTAGTATGACAGATGATGTCGTGTGCTAGTATGACAGATGGTGTCGTGTGCTAGTATGACAGATGATATATCAATGTTATGTGCTAGTATGACAGATTATGTCATGTGCTAGTATGACAGAGTATGACAGATGATGTCATGTGCTAGTAGGACAGATGATGTCATGTACTTGTATGACAGATGATGTCATGTGCTAGTACTACAGATGATGTCGTGTGCTAGTATGACAGATGATGTCATGTGCTAGTATGACCGATGATGTTTCAATGTTATGTGCTATTATGACAGATGATGTATCAGTGTTATGTGCTAGTATGACAGATGATGTCGTGTGCTAGTATGACATATGATGTCATGTGCTAGTATGACAGATGATGTTATGTGCTAATACTAAAGATGATGTCATATGCTGGTATGACAGATGATGTTATGTGCTAGTATGACATATGATGTCATGTGCTAGTATGACAGATGATGTATCAAGGTTATGTGCAAGTATGACAGATGATGTCATGTGCTAGTATGACAGATGATGTCATGGGCTAGTATGACATATGATGCCATGTGCTAGTATGACAGATGATCTCATGTTCTAGTATGACAGATGATGTCATGTGCTAGTATGACAGATGATATCATGTGCTAGTAGGACAGATGATGTATCAATGTTATGTGCTAGAATGACAGATGATGTATCAATATCATGTTCTAGTATGACAGATGATGTCATGTGCTAGTATGACAGATGATGTCGTGTGCTAGTATGACAGATGATGTCGTGTGCTAGTATGACAGATGATGTATCAATGTTATGTGCTATTATGACAGATGATGTATCAATGTTATGTGCTACTATGACAGATGATGTATCAATGTTATGTGCTACTATGACAGATGATGTCATGTGCTAGTATTACAGATGATGTCATGTGCTAGCATTACAGATGATGTATCAATGTTATGTGCTAGTATGACATATGATGTCGTTTGCTAGTATGACAGATGATGTCGTGTGTTAGTATGACAATTGATGTATCAATGTTATGTCCTAGTATGACAGATGATGTATCAATGTTATGTGCTATTATGTCAGATGATGTATCAATGTTATGTGCTAGTATGACAGATGATGTCATGTGCTAGTATGACAGATGATGTATCAATGTTATGTGTCATTATGACAGATGATGTATCAATGTTATGTGCTAGTATGACAGATGATGTCGTGTGCTAGTGTGACAGATGATGTCGTGTGCTAGTATGACAGATGATGTATCAATGTTATGTGCTAATATGACAGATGATGTATCAATTTCATGTGCTAGTATGAAAGATTATGTCGTGTGCTAGTATGACATATGATGTATCAAAGTTATGTGCAAGTATGACAAATGATTTTATCAAAGTTATGTGCAAGTATGACAAATGATTTTATCAATGTTATGTGCTAGTATGACAGATGATGTCGTGTACTATTATGACAGATGATGTCGTGTGCTATTATGACAGATGATGTCATGTGCTAGTATAACAGATGATGTTATGTGCTAGTATGGCAAATGATGTATCAATGTTATGTGCTAGTATGACAGATGAAGTATCAATGTCATGTTCTAGTATGACAGATGATAGCATGTGCTATTATGACAGATGATTTATCAATGTCATGTGCTAGTATGCCAGATGATGTCATGTGCTATTATGACAGATGATGTCGTGTGCTAGTATGAAAGATGTATCAATGTTATGTGCTAGTATGACATATGATGTCGTGTGCTAGTATGACAGATGATGTCATGTGCTAGTATGACAGATGTATCAATGTTATGTGCTAGTATGACATATGATGTCGTGTGCTAGTATGACAGATGATGTCATGTGCTAGTTTGACAGATGATGTATCAATGTTATGTGCTAGTATGACAGATGATTTATCAATGTTATGTGCTAGTATGACAGATGATGTCATGTGTTAGTATGACAGATGATGTATCAATGTTATGTGCTATTATGACAGATGATGTATCAATGTTATGTGCTAGTATGACAGATGATTTTATCAATGTTATGTTTTAGTATGACAGATGATTTTATCAATGTTATGTGCTAGTATGCCAGATGATTTCATGTGCTAGTATGACAGATGATGTATCAATGTTATGTGCTAGTATGACAGATAAAGTATCAATGTTATGTGCTAGTATGACAGATGATGTCGTGTGCTATTATGACAGATGGTGTCGTGTGCTAGTATGACAGATGATGTCTTGTGCTAGTATGACAGATGATGTATCAATGTTATATGCTAGTATGACAGATGATGTATCAATGTCATGTGCTAGTATGAAAGATGATGTCGTGTGGTAATATGACATAAGTTGTATCAATGTTATGTGCTAGTATGACAGATGATGTCATGTGCTAGTATGGCAGATGATTTTATCAATGCTATGTGCTAGTATGACAGATAATGTCATGTGCTAGTATGACAGATGATTTTATCAATGATATGTGCTAGTATGACATATGATGTCATGTGCTAGTATGACAGATGATGTCGTGTGCTAGTATGACAGATGATGTCATGTGCTAGTATGACATAAGATGTCGTGTGCTAGTATGACCGATGATGTATCAATGTTATGTGCTAGTATGACAGATGATGTCATGTGCGAGTATGGCAGATGATTTCATCAATGCTATGTTCTAGTATGACAGATGATGTCATGTGCTAGTATGACAGATGATTTTATCAATGTTATGTGCTAGTATGACATCATATGTCATGTGCTAGTATGACATAAGATGTATCAATGTTATGTGCTAGTATGACAGATAATGTATCAGTGTTATGTGCTAGTATGACAGATGATTTTATCAATGATATGTGCTAGTATTACATATGATGTCATGTGCTAGTATGACAGATGATGTCGTGTGCTAGTATGACAGATGATGTCATGTGCTAGTATGACAGATGATGTCGTGTGCTAGTATGACCGATGATGTATCAATGTTATGTGCTAGTATGACAGATGATGTATCAATGTTATGTGCTAGTATGACAGATGATGTATCAATGTCATGTGCTAGTATGACAGACGATGTATCAATGTTATGTGCTATTATGACAGATGATGTATCAATGGTATGTGCTAGTATGACAGATGATGTATCAATGTTATGTGCTAGTATGACAGATGATGTCGTGTGCTAATATGACAGATGATGTATCAATGTTATGTGCTAGTATGACAGATGATGTCATGTGCTAGTATGACAGATGATGTCATGTGCTAGCATGACAGATGATGTATCAATGTTATGTGCTAGTATGATATATGATGTCGTTTGCTAGTATGACAGATGATGTCGTGTGTTAGTATGACAGATGAAGTCATGTGCTAGTATGACAGACGAAGTCATGTGCTAGTATGACAGACGAAGTCATGTGCTAGTATGACAATTGATGTATCAATGTTATGTGCTAGTATGACAGATGATGTCGTGTACTAGTATGGCAGATGATGTCGTGTGCTAGGATGACCGATGATGTATCAATGTTATGTGCTAGTATGACAGATGATGTCATGTGCTAGTATGACAGATGATGTATCAATGTTATGTGCTAGTATGACAGATGATGTATCAATGTTATGTGCTAGTATGACAGATGATGTATCAATGTCATGCGCTAGTATGACAGATGATGTATCAATGGTATGTGCTAGTATGACAGATGATGACATTTGCTAGTATGACATATGATGTATCAATGTCATGTGCTAGTATGACAGATGATGTTATGTGCTAGTATGACAGATGATGTCATGTGCTAGTATGACAGCTGATGTCATGTGCTAGTATGACAGATGATGTATACATAGATTTCAGTCACCTTCTTTAGAAACCTTGGGTCAAACATTTTCTTGGTCATGTCTATTCACCGAGAATATACCCCAACACCGGTTTCAGTCGTGCGCATATGAAACCACATTGGCGAAGAATGTGTTTACGTCTTTTCCCCGTGGTCTTCCTTTGCTTCAGTTCTCTGAGGTTGCTCTTGCGACGACACAAAAACCTATTATAATGCGATGTAAGTCGAACGTTCCCTTTGAATATGTTGAGAGAACATTCGCACAGGGTGCGTATGAGTTCAGGGGAGGCCATGTTTATTATCGACTTCACCTCTGATAGCGTGGCCCGACAAAGGAACTTGAACATTGTGGTTTCTGTTCACACCGTCAGGCATATTATTTCGATACATACACTACATTATTCTCACCAGGAAATATATGACTTCTCAATCTCAGATGATCCAGTGTTGCATGTTGGAGTTCGATCAGCAAATAACCATGAGCAAAGTTCTCGCCTGATTGAAGCTTTCTTGAAGGTATGTATTCTGCTCGGGGTACATATGTTTAGTCTTATGTATAATCTACGAACCATCTCTCGGTTCTTGAATAGCACAATATAGTGTGAGCTGAACGTAATAGTTCCTTATTCTTTTATTTTACTGAACAGATTCTACACATCGTAAATTACACTCAGGTTACACTCAGGTTACACTCACGTTACACTCAGGTTACATTCAGGTTACATTCAGGTTACATTCAGGTTACACTCAGGTTTCATTCAGGTTACACTCAGGTTACATTCAGGTTACACTCAGGTTACACTCAGGTTACACTCAGGTTACATTCAGGTTACATTCAGGTTACATTCAGGTTACACTCAGGTTACACTCAGGTTACATTAAGGTTACATTCAGGTTACACTCAGGTTACATTCAGGTTACATTCAGGTTACATTCAGGTTACACTCAGGTTACATTCAGGTTACACTCAGGTTACACTCAGGTTACACTCAGGTTACATTCAGGTTACATTCAGGTTACACTCAGGTTACATTCAGGTTACATTCAGGTTACATTCAGGTTACACTCAGGTTACACTCAGGTTACATTCAGGTTACATTCAGGTTACACTCAGGTTACACTCAGGTTACATTCAGGTTACACTCAGGTTACACTCAGGTTACATTCAGGTTACATTCAGGTTACATTCAGGTTACGATGACGACTGCCTTTATTGAATAATTCTGTCACTTGCTCGTCTGTCAAACTCATCAGATCATCAAACACCAGCAGTATTTTCCTATCATTATTTCACTGCTGCACGTCTGATAACCCTTGGATGAACTGAATACCGGCCATGGTCTGATACACCTACTGCCATTCCCCATAGCACCAGATAATCTCATCGGAGACATCATCCACCATCTCTCTTACATGTTTCGAAAACCTCTGTAAACACGTCTTCCTGCACCCGGTCGGGCCCTGCGATCATATCCACAAAGGGATGTATCCACATGTGTCCATTTCTATTAAAGACGATTTTTATATCTTGTGGATTGTATATATTAGTTTTATAAATATGTGTACTAGAAGTCTTCTCAGGCTTAGCATTGTAGTCATTAAAACATCTCCATCTGTTGCTGGACAGCCAAGGGAGAAGCTTCATATCGATGTATTTGCTGGACAGCCAAGGGAGAAGCTTCATATCGATGTATTTGCTGGACAGCCAAGGGAGAAGCTTCATATCGATGTATTTGCTGGACAGCCAAGGGAGAAGCTTCATATCGATGTATTTGCTGGACAGCCAAGGGAGAAGCTTCATATCGATGTATTTGCTGGACAGCCAAGGGAGAAGCTTGATATCGATGTATTTGCTGGACAGCAAAGGGAGAAGCTTCATATCGATGTATTTGCTGGACAGCCAATGGAGAAGCTTCATATCGATGTATTTGCTGGACAGCCAAGGGAGAAGCTTCATATCGATGTATTTGCTGGACAGCCAAGGGAGAAGCTTCATATCGATGTATTTGCTGGACAGCCAAGGGAGAAGCTTCATATCGATGTATTTGCTGGACAGCCAAGGGCGAAGCTTCATATCGATGTATTTGCTGGACAGCCAAGGGCGAAGCTTCATATCGATGTATTTTCCCAGCCTCTGTAGCATAAATTAGCTTACGTTCCTAATGATTAATCTGAATTGAAACATCGTATTATTGTACTTTTGGATCATGTCAAATAGTCATTTATAAACAAATAATACACGACCCCAATTAACCCCATCCGACAGCACACTCGACCCTAATTAACCCACCCGACTTCACACTCGACCCTAATTAACCCATCCGACAGCACACTCGACCCCAATTAATCCCATCCGACATCACACTCGGCCCTATTTAATCCCATCTGACATCACACTCGGCCCTAATTAATCCCATCCGACAGCGCACTATCCCTGATTAATCCCATCCGACATCACACTTGACCCTAATTAACTCGGACCCGACATCACACTTGACCTTAATTAACTCCGACCCGACATCACACTTGACCCTAATTAACCCGATCCGACATCACACTCGACCCTAATTAACTCCGACCCGACATCACACTCGACCCTAATTAACTCCGACCCGACATCACACTTGACCCTAGTTAACCCGATCCGACATCACACTTGACCCTAATTTACCCGATCCGACATCACACTTGACCCTAATTTACCCGATCCGACATCACACTTGACCCTAATTAACCCGATCCAACATCACACTCGACCCTAATAAACCCGATCCGACATCACACTTGACCCTAATTAACTCCGACCCGACATCACACTTGACCCTAGTTAACCCGATCCGACATCACACTTGACCCTAATTAACTCCGACCCGACATCACACTTGACCCTAGTTAACCCGATCCGACATCACACTTGACCCTAATTTACCCGATCCGACATCACACTTGACCCTAATTTACCCGATCCGACATCACACTTGACCCTAATTAACGGGATCCGACATCACACTTACCCTAATTAACCCGATTCGACAACACCGCAGCAACACTTAGTTGATACATATCGACTTGGATCCTATATTAGCTCCGTCTAGTGTTAGGAGATCATACCACATACACATTATATTATTATATTGTGACCCATTCGACGCCGGAGCTCGGAAGTTCCGGATCTTCCCGAGCGCACACGGTCCATCTAAATCGCGCTGGGAGATGGACAGAGTCGTGGGACAGAATCGGTCATCGCGGTGGTCGTGTATAGATACTAGAGCTGGTGATATTCCTTCGCTCATACCCCAACCTCCCAATTCGCACTCCTCGACGAGTAGACGAGACGGAACAGCAGAAGTTTTTCTTTCTATGAGTCAATGTGACGAGCAATAGCGAGGACAAATGTTTCCTTCTATGAGTCAATGTGACGAGCAATAGCGAGGACAAATGTTTCCTTCTATGAGTCAATGTGACGAGCAATAGACAGCAGCAGTTTTTCTACCTACTATGACGAATACTAACGAGCAACATGAAGACAGGTGCTGAACACACATTACTAATGTGAACTGTTCCCTAGTGAAAGACAATGTGAACTGTTCCCTAGTGACATACAATATGAACTGTTCCCTAGTGACATACAATGTGAACTGTTCCCTAGTGACATACAATGTGAACTGTTCCCTGCCTAGTGACATACAATGTGAACTGTTCCCTAGTGACATACAATGTGAACTGTTCCCTAGTGACATACAATGTGAACTGTACCCTAGTGACATACAATGTGAACTGTTCCCTAGTGACATACAATGTGAACTGTTCCCTAGTGACATACAATGTGAACTGTACCCTAGTGACATACAATGTGAACTGTACCCTAGTGACATACAATGTGAACTGTTCCCTAGTGACATACAATGTGAACTGTACCCTAGTGACATACAATGTGAACTGTTCCCTAGTGACATACAATGTGAACTGTTCCCTAGTGACATACAATGTGAACTGTTCCCTAGTGACATACAATGTGAACTGTTCCCTAGTGACATACAATGTGAACTGTACCCTAGCGACAGACAATGTGAACTGTTCCCTAGTGACATACAATGTGAACTGTACCCTAGCGACAGACTATGTGAACTGTTCCCTAGTGACATACAATGTGAACTGTTCCCTACTAACCTGAAATGATCCGTAGCGACGTACATTTGGAGAGCGCACGCATCTGGAATTGTCATCACTATCCTTACGTATACAGCTACACATGTGTAATAGCACTGTAACAATACACATGTGTAATAGCACTGTAACAATACACATGTGTAATAGCATTGTAACAATATACATGTGTAATAGCATTGTAACAATACACATGTGTAATAGCATTGTAACAATACACATGTGTAATAGCATTGTAACAATATACATGTGTAATAGCATTGTAACAATACACATGTGTAATAGCATTGTAACAATACACATGTGTAATAGCACTGTAACAATACACATGTGTAATAGCATTGTAACAATACACATGTGTAATAGCATTGTAACAATATACATGTGTAATAGCATTGTAACAATACACATGTGTAATAGCACTGTAACAATACACATGTGTAATAGCATTGTAACAATACACATGTGTAATAGCATTGTAACAATATACATGTGTAATAGCATTGTAACAATACACATGTGTAATAGCATTGTAACAATACACATGTGTAATAGCATTGTAACAATATACATGTGTAATAGCATTGTAACAATACACATGTGTGATAGCATTGTAACAATATACATGTGTAATAGCATTGTAACAATACACATGTGTGATAGCATTGTAACAATACACATGTGTAATAGCACTGTAACAATACACATGTGTGATATCACTGTAACATTACACATGTGTGATATCACTGTAACAATGCACATGTGTAATAGCACTGTAACAATATACATGTGTAATAGCATTGTAACAATACACATGTGTGATAGCATTGTAACAATACACATGTGTGATAGCATTGTAACAATACACATGTGTAATAGCACTGTAACAATACACATGTGTAATAGCATTGTAACAATACACATGTGTGATAGCATTGTAACAATACACATGTGTAATAGCACTGTAACAATACACATGTGTGATAGCACTGTAACAATACACATGTGTAATAGCATTGTAACAATACACATGTGTGATAGCACTGCAACATTACACATGTGTGATATCACTGTAACATTACACATGTGTGATATCACTGTAACAATACACATGTTTAATAGCACTGTACAATACACATGTGTGATAGCACTGTAACAATACACATGTGTGATAGCACTGCAACAATACACATGTGTGATAGCACTGTAACAATACACATGTGTGATAGCACTGTAACAATACACAACTGTGTTGTTATTGTACACATGTGCGATGATTGTAACAGTACACACGTACAATGATATTGTAACAGTACACACGTACAATGATATTGTAACAGTACACACGTACAATGATATTGTAACAGTACACATAACGTAATAAGTATGTAGGAAAACTACAGGTACGTGATAATTATATATTTTCTATCACGTGTGTCAACTGCTGTGAACTGACATGTGTCTCGGTTCACATTCTGAGACGGTCAGATCTGGAGGAAACCGATTTCCTCATCCAGCAAGTAGACACACAATCAACTATTGTTTGGTTTGTACATTGTTGTAGCCTGAATGTCAACCTTGGTATCTGTTTATGATTGTATGTTCCGTCCAGGCTGTAGAAAGTGCACTACCTGCCGAGAGGATATTGTCAAACACTTCGTTAGAAAATAAATCATATTTATTTCATAGTTTTAATTATGTAACATTTAGTATACCGTTGTGTGCATGTGTACACGGTCACATGTCTGTACAAGACTTCACGCGCTTGCTTGCAACACTTCTGTACAGGACTTGTACAAGATACTACTTGTATACAGGGAAACAATCACTTATGTACAAGACGTCATGTGTACAAGATACTCTGTATACCTGGACATGCCCATGTGCGAAATTGTGCTTGAACATGTCGGTGTCCGATGAAATGAACGCGAAGACAGGCTTGTTGGTACAACGATCTTGGAGACCGATGCATGCAATGGACAGAGCTGATGTTCGCAATGCTGTTAGAGGGGCTGGACAGGTGACCAATGCAAGCAATGGACAGAGCTGATGTTCGCTTTTCTGTTAGAGAGGCAGGAAAGGTGACCGATGCAAAACATTATTGCTAATTTTCAACCTTGAGAAGGTTACAAGGACAGCATGTCAACAGCATTATGATCGGTATAAAGATCGTTATACAGGTAACCAGTGGAGACTAGTAAGCCAATACACTTTAGGTGCGTTAGGGACACTCCCTGCAGTCGCTGAGGGATGTCTTGAAGAGGGGATCTGAGGGATGTCTTGAAGAGGGGATCTGAGGGATGTCTTGAAGAGGGGATCTGAGGGATGTCTTGAAGAGGGGATCTGAGGGATGCCCTGAAAAGGGGATCTGAGGGTTTAATAGACCGATGGTTCGATGTGCAGTAATGATGACTTTTCGACTAAACAGGTCAATAATTATGTACAAGACGTTACATGTGCACATTCACATGTATCAGAATTATGTAGACATTAACTAGTCATTGAAGTGTTGCCTCTCAGACAACCAACCAACCAATCAATCAATCAATCAATAAACCAATCAATCAATCAACCAACCAATCAATCAATCAACCGATCAATCAACCAATCAACCGAACAATCAATCAAGTGTAAAGCTGAGTGGCGTAGATGATTATGTATTGCCACAACACATTATCTCTTGTATTGTTGATATGTTCAATAGTTCACATTCTCTAGTGCTACAGTGACGATCCATCCATCAACTTCTCTATTTGTCTTCCACTGTCTCTTCTCCACTTAAATTTCCCGATGTTTACTAAATGTTCCAGTTTTGCCCCTCTCATCACATGCTCTTAAAAAATCTTGATTGTCTGCTTCTAAATTGTGTTATTAATTGTCTTTTTTTACTCCAGCTTCGTTCAGCGACATCTACATTAATTTTTTGTGTGGATTATTTATGGAATTTCCATCATTGGGTCATAGACACCACATCTGACAGTTACCCCGAACTTATATTCAGCTCTTTTGTTTAATGTCCATGCTTCACTTCTATAAATAAGAATTGGTTCGTTATAACATCCTAGCATTAGAATTCTAATATTCATTGATAGTAGTAATCTAGCATCCTAGCATTAGAATTCTAATATTCATTGATAGTAGTAATCTAGCATCCTAGCATTAGAATTCTAATATTCATTGATAGTAGTAATCTATTGCATAGAACATTTCTCATTATTGAACGCTAATTTGGCATGTGATATCCTGATAATCTGGAGCCAAAATACTTTATCTCAATGGAGCACCTGTCATCTGATGTTAATGTGGAGACAAGATACTTTATATCAATGGATTTAATTCAAACAAACATTTAATTTATAATAAAAATTCTCTCTCAGTTTTCTTGTACATCCATGATGCTCATATAGATCTCGAGTATCGATCAAGAAACAACAATTGTGTCTTCACAAACTATAACCAGGAGATTTAGCACCAGAACTGGTAACAGAAACTATAACCAGGAGATTTAGCACCCTAACTGATAACAGAATCTATAACCAGGAGATTTAGCACCAGAACTGGTAACAGAGCCTATAACCAGGAGATTTAGCACTCGAACTGGTAACAGAGCCTATAACCAGGAGATTTAGCACCAGAACTGGTAACAGAAACTATAACCAGGAGATTTAGCACTCGAACTGGTAACAGAAACTATAACCCGGAGATTTAGCACTCGAACTGGTAACAGAGCCTATAACCAGGAGATTTAGCACCAGAACTGGTAACAGAGCCTATAACCAGGAGATTTAGCACCCGAACTGATAACATAGCCTATAACCAGGAGATTTAGCACCCGAACTGATAACAGAATCTATAACCAGGAGCTTTATCACCAGAACTGGTAACAGAGCCTATAACCAGGAGATTTAGCACCCGAACTGATAACAGAATCTATAACTAGGAGATTTAGCACCAGAACTGGTAATTGGTTTTTGCAATCAGTGACCTGATTCGTAGACATCTAGATGACACGGGCTTATAAAACGTCATAGAAATAGTCGGTTGGTGCCAAAGGTAGGTAGGATTTCACGTACACTATTTGCCAAGTTCATATCCGGAGTAGCCACGCATACTGATCTCACATAGAGTCACTCCTCTTGACCGATGCCAGAGATGGTTGGTCACTTTGTGTATATTTTGTGTCACCAGACAAAGAAATGAAGATAAGACAATGAACAACAACATGAAGATATGCATCGACAAAACAGAAACAATGGCAATAGGAAGGGATACACACAATCTAAATATATCAATAGAAAATCAAGTCATTAAACAAACCAACACCTTCAAATACTTAGACGTAACATTCTCTTCAGATGACAAGATGGACACCGAAATAGACACTCGTGGCAAAGCGAATCAAATATTGGGACAATTATCCCCTTTATTCCAACACATCTTATTCAGAGTATCTTCATTCCAACCCTGTACTAACAATGTCAAACATGGTCTATAACAACAAAACATAAAAGACAGCTGGTTACAACAGAGATGAGTTGTCTGAGAAAAGCCACAGGAGTGACCAGAAGACACAGAATTAGAAACGATGTCATAAGAGAAAGAGTGGGTGCCATATAAATTCTACAATACATACAAAACCAACAGAAACAATGGTTTGGTCATCTGGAAAGAATGCCGTGTGATTCATTAGTTTATAAAATATATATGAAGAGAGGAGAAGCAGAAAGAAGAGCCTGGGGTAGACCTAGAGTACGCTGGATCGACAACATCAAAGAGACATTACATGAAAAGCAAATGACATTATCTGAAGCTGCCAGAAAAGCGAGAACAAGAACATTGTATCTCAATCGACACCCGTAGAGGGTAAAATATGGGGAAGAAAGATAGATAAATAAGGAAATTCACGACAGAGTTGTATATTTCAAGATAAGTGACATCTACATAAGATAAGTGACATCTACATAAGATAAGTGACATCTACATAAGATAAGTGACATCTACATAAGATAAGTGACATCTACATAAGATAAGTGACAGATACATAAGATAAGTGACAGATACATAAGATAAGTGACATCTACATAAGATAAGTGACATCTACATAAGATAAGTGACATCTACATAAGATAAGTGACAGATACATAAGATAAGTGACAGATACATAAGATAAGTGACATCTACATAAGATAAGTGACATCTACATAAGATAAGTGACAGATACATAAGATAAGTTACATCTACATAAGATAAGTGACATCTACATAAGATAAGTGACAGATACATAAGATAAGTGACAGATACATAAGATAAGTGACATCTACATAAGATAAGTGACATCTACATAAGATAAGTGACATCTACATAAGATAAGTGGCATCTACATAAGATAAGTGACATCTACATAAGATAAGTTACATCTACATAAGATAAGTGACATCTACATAAGATAAGTGACATCTACATAAGTGACAGATACATAAGATAAGTGACATCTACATAAGATAAGTGACATCTACATAAGATAAGTGACATCTACATAAGATAAGTGACAGATACATAAGATAAGTGACATCTACATAAGATAAGTGACATCTACATAAGATAAGTGACATCTACATAAGATAAGTGACATCTACATAAGATAAGTGACATCTACATAAGATAAGTGACATCTACATAAGATAAGTTACATCTACATAAGATAAGTGACATCTACATAAGATAAGTGACATCTACATAAGATAAGTTACATCTACATAAGATAAGTGACATCTACATAAGATAAGTGACATCTACAAAAGACCAGCGTGTAAAAAATGTATCCTGAAAAACTTGTTTTTCTAGTTGACAACAGTGAGAATTAGGTCAACACGAGAAATCCCGAAGGAAATAACCCTTAATTGTTACGTGTTTCTAATCCTTGTATCCATAAGTCTGTGCCTGATTACATCAGGGCTGGTATATTGTTCTATATGATTACATCAGGGCTGGTATATTGTTCTATATGATTACATCAGGGCTGGTATATTGTTCTATATGATTACATCAGGGCTGGTATATTGTTCTATATGATTGCAATCCCATTTTATACACTGTCTGTACATCATCTATTTCAAGATAATAAAACAAGTTGGTGAAGAAATGATTTTATGGCACAGAAAATATCCATCATGAGACAGTGTAGTCTGATCTCAACTTCAATCATGAGACAGTGTAGTTTGAGACAGTGTAGTCTGAGTGTAGTCTGAGACAGTGTAGTCTGAGTGTAGTCTGAGACAGTGTAGTCTGAGACAGTGTAGTCTGAGAGAGTGTAGTCTGAGACAGTGTAGTCTGAGACATTGTAGTCAGAGTGTAGTATGAGACAGTGTAGTCTGAGACAGTGTAGTCTGAGAGAGTGTAGTCTGAGACAGTGTAATCTGAGACATTGTAGTCTGAGACAGTGTAGTCTGAGTGTAGTCTGAGACATTGTAGTCTGAGACATTGTAGTCTGAGTGTAGTCTGAGACAGTGTAGTCTGAGACAGTGTAGTCTGAGTGTAGTCTGAGACAGTGTAGTCTGAGACATTGTAGTCTGAGACAGTGTAGTCTGAGACATTGTAGTCTGAGACAGTGTAGTCTGAGACAGTGTAGTCTGAGACATTGTAGTCTGAGACATTGTAGTCTGAGTGTAGTCTGAGTGTAGTCTGAGACAGTGTAGTCTGAGACAGTGTAGTCTGAGACAGTGTAGTCTGAGTGTAGTCTGAGACATTGTAGTCTGAGACAGTGTAGTCTGAGACAGTGTAGTCTGAGTGTAGTCTGAGACATTGTAGTCTGAGACAGTGTAGTCTGAGACAGTGTAGTTACCTGTTGCCTCTGGAGACGAATATGAGATTAGACCAGAAGTCAAGAGTACTAGAAGTAAATAATCGATAAATTGTGATTTGCTTTCCAGCAAACCAGAACACAAATGAGATTGTTTTAGAAAATGTAAAGGAAATAAACAGACTATAAATGCAGGTTGTTTCACGTAATGTTCAAGGAAATAGATATATTATAAAAGGAGGTTGTTTCACGTAATGTTCAAGGAAATAGATATATTATAAAATCAGGTTGTTTCACGTAATGTTCAAGGAAATAGATATATTATAAAAGCAGGTTGTTTCACGTAATGTTAAAGGAAATAGATATATTATAAAAGGAGGTTGTTTCACGTAATGTTCAAGGAAATAGATATATTATAAAATCAGGTTGTTTCACGTAATGTTCAAGGAAATAGATATATTATAAAAGCAGGTTGTTTCACGTAATGTTCAAGGAAATAGATATATTATAAAAGATGTGACTGTGGTAAAGAAGAAATGTTTGAAAGAAAATATACAGCAAAATGGGAATAGGGGGGAGTGTGGTTTGATCTCAAGGTAAGATGATGTTCACGTGACGGAATTCTGTAGATAGTAAGAATTCATTTCAGGTGTTGGTAACTTGAACAGGAGATACTAGATCAGGTATTACTTCAGCTATTAGTTCAGGTGTTAGATCAGGTGTTAATTATCAGGTGTTTTTTTTACATTTGTACCCCTGTGTGCCTTGCATTGTCAGAGGTAGAAGATGTCTCTGGAAATGGTTTTTTGTGTGCTTCGGATATGTTTGTTTTCGTTGACTCTTTTATTTCTGTGATCCACCCATGGTCTGCTCCTGGCTTCGTAACCAATCGGGTCTGTATAGCAATGCTTTCTCGAGGGGCACTGTCTGATGGTAGTCTGGAAGCATGCGAAAACCTCTTGATCTATTGTCTTTCTGATGTAATCAGAATTGGAACAATGTTTGTTAGTCTTCTGATGTTTTCGCTTCTGGTTTCATCTCTAATTGTTACTCCGAGGATTCTACGTTGACATGTAATTTCTTATTGTAACATGTTTTCTTTTGTAACATGTTTTCTTTTGTATTCTGTCGTTAATGTCCACATTTGACATTGGTAGCATAGTGATGGTATGATTATTGTTTTATATAGTGCAGTTTTAGTGTTCATGTTTACATATTTGTTTTTTAAAGTGTATCACAACAATATAAAATTGTAAAAATTACAACATGCTAGAAATGTAAATAGCACAACAAGATGGAAAGATAGAAGTGTAAGTATCACAAGATAAGTGTATCACAACAAGATACAAATGTAAACACCAGAACAAGACACAATTGTAAACATCAAAGCAATATAGAAATGTAAACATCACAACACGATAGAAGTGTAAACATCACAGAAAGATGAAAGTACAAGCCTCACAACAAAATAAAATACAAGACTCACAAGAAGATGGAAGTTCAAGCCTCACAACAGGATGACAAAACAAGCCTCACAACGAGATAAAAGTGCAAGCCTCACAACAAAATGAAAGTACGCGCCTCACAGTAAGATAAAAGTGCAAGCCTCACAATAGGATGAAAGTACAAGCCTCACAACAGGATGAAAGTACAAGCCTCACAATAAGATGAAATTACAAGCCTCACAAAAAGATAAAAATACACGCCTCAAAACAGGATAGAAGCTTAAACTTCAAAAAGAGATAAAAATGAAAGCCTCACAAGAAGATGAAAGTACAAGCCTTGCACCAAAGATAGAAGTGTAAACATCACAAAAAATGAATGTGCAAGCCTCACAGTAAGATAAAAGTGCAAGCCTCACAGTAAGATAAAAGTGCAAGCCTCACAGTAAGATAAAAGTGCAAGCCTCACAGTTATGTGTTTCGTAACGAAGATAAAGTTTAGCAGTAAATGACAAGGCTAATGACATGAAGATGGAGTGAGTTTCCATGCTAATATCTTGTCTGCGATACCTACACTTCATGTCCCCACACATCCGCCTTCTGCTTGACGTTTGTGTGACTTTGCTCCTTCGTGAATTGAGGCAGCCATAACCAGCAACATACATTCATAAGTTACTTCTTACTTTGATATTGACTTTCTAACCTTGGCCATAAACACAAGTAACTGTTCTATTTTACAACCAGAAATGACATGTGACATTACAACATGACATGTGACAGTACTAATATTCATTTTCAAGCCTTCGCAATACAGAAAAGTAACTGTTCTATTTTACAACCAGAAATGACATGTGACATTACAACATGACATGTGACAGTACTAATATTCATTTTCAAGCCTTCGCAATACAGAAAAGTAACTGTTCTATTTTACAATCAGAAATGACATGTGACATTACAACATGACATGTGACAGTACTAATATTCATTTTCAAGCCTTCGCAATACAGAAAAGTAACTGTTCTATCCATCTATCGTTGTCATCCCTCACTTCTATCAATATCTATCTATATCACTAACTTCTATCATTTCTATCCATTCTATCACTTATAACCATCTATCATTTCTATCCATTATATCACGTATAACCATCTATCAATTCTATCCATCAATCATTTCTATCCATTCTATCACGTATAACCATCTATCAATTCTATCCATCAATCATTTCTATCCATTCTATCACTTATAACCATCTATCAATTATATCCATCAATCATTTCTATCCATTCTATCACTTATAACCATCTATCAATTCTATCCATCTAATCATTCCATCCCTCTATCGCTTCTATCCATCCATCAATTTTCTCCATATATCGCTTCTATCCATCTATCAATTCTCTCCATATATCGCTTATATCCATCAATTCTCTCCATTATCAGTTCTATCCATCTATCAATTCTCTCCATATATCAGTTTCATCCATCTATTCATTCCATCCCTCTATCGCTTCTATCCATCTATTCATTCTATCCCTCTATCGCTTTTATCCATCTATCGGTTCTATTCTTGTATCATTTATATTCCTCTATCCATCTATTGCTTCTATCCGTTTATCCATTTCATCCGTTTAACGCTTCTACCCATTTATCAGTTCTATCATAACTGTCAATTTTATCCATCTATCCATTCTATCAATTTCATCCATCTACCCATTCTATACATTCTATCGATAAATCCATATATCCATTTACAACATCCATCCATCCATCTGTTCTATAAATATATCGGTTCTATCCATTTATCAGTTCTATCCATCTGTCGATTATATCCATCTATCAGGTATATCCATCTATCAGGTATATCCATCTATCAGGTATATCAATCTATCAGGTATATCAATCTATCAGGTATATCCATCTATCAGGTATATCCATCTATCAGGTATATCCATCTATCAGGTATATCCATCTATCAGGTATATCAATCTATCAGGTATATCCATCTATCAGGTATATCAATCTATCAGGTATATTCATCTATCACTTCTATCAATCCATCTTTTCTATCATCTATCAGCTCCGTCCATCTATCAACTTTTTATGTCTATCCATCTATCAATCTTCAGTTCTGTACAATATACATATATCCATTATATCCTCTATCCATTATATCCATATAACTTATATCCATTAATTTTATCAATCTATCTATTCTATTAATCTATTTCTTCAAGCGATTGATGTCTTCCTTCATTTGTCAGTTCCGTCCATTTATCACTTCCATCCATTTATCACTTCCATCCAGCTATGAATTATATCCAACTATCCATTCTATATATCTATTAGTTATATCCATCTGTTACCTATATCCATTCTATCCATCTATCTGTTCTATTCATCGGTTCTATCCAGCTAGCAGGTGTATACATATATACGATCTATTTATCTATCCAATCTCTTGATGACTGTTTGAGCTGCTTGTAAGACAACGACATGCATGATGAAGTTTTTCCATATATTATAGTCACTAGTTGATTGATTGACTGACTGATCAGTACTGGAGTTTCAAATGTGCAATCATTTCTTCTCGGCCAAGTTGGGCTCACATTTACTCTCCAGGTTTCCTACCGGCACCAGAAAACTCCATTAATCTGGTAAAGCTTGTCTTTTCGACCCCAGAAAACTCCAGTAATTAGGTAAAGCGTGTTCTAACGGCCCCAGAAACCTTCAATAAAAATCAGTTAAAGCTTGCCCTTACGGCCCTATAAATCTTCGATAAAAATCTGATAAAACGTGTCCTACGGGGCCCAGAATCATTGTTAAAAAATCCTGTAAAGCTTGTCCTACCGGGCCTAGACACCTCCTAAAAAAATCTGGTAAATCTTGTCCTACCCGCCCAGAAACCTCAAAAAAAATATGGTACAATTTGTCCTACCTGCCCCAGAACCTCCAGAAAAAATATGGTAAAACTTTTCCTAACGCCCTCAGAAACCTTCAATAAATATCTGGTAAAACATGTCCTACCGGCACCAGTAACCTTCAATAAATATCTGGTAAAACATGTCCTACCGGCACCAGTAACCTTCAATAAATATCTGGTAAAACATGTCCTACCGGCACCAGTAACCTTCAATAAATATCTGGTAAAACATGTCTTACCGGTACCAGAAACCTTCAGTAAAAATCTGGTAAAGCTTGGCCTCACACCCTGAGGCTAAAACGGAAGTGGTTAATTAACAGCGATTGGAATTAGCTGTCTAAGAGACGGTGGGGGGGGGGGGGGAGGAGTCAAACGCCTACCATTACGAAGAGATAGAGAGATGGAGTAATTGTGTCAACTAGGCTGGAAGATTGCAACACTTAAACACGAAGATAGTGAGTTCAGGAAGATTAGAGAATTGTGGGACTGGAGGATTGGGAAAATGTATAAGAAAAACTTGGAATTAGAATTATAGTTGGAAATAAAGGATATACCAGATACCGGTATAGATGTACACACAGTAACAATGTAAACATATTGACTCACTCGGAAACAAAGACCGATATGAACGGGATGGTCAACAAACCATGCCTGCTAATTTATTATTGAATTAAATAGGCGCGACAATAGATAAAGCTCACATTAAAATGTAGTCAGTACTTCTAAAATGTAGTCTGTACTTCTAAAATGTAGTCTGTACTTCTAAAATGTAGTCTGTACTTCCAAATTGTATTTCTCAATGTAGTCTCCGTTATTTGTTACAGTTTTTGTCTATCGCCACATAATGGCATTTATCCCCACACGGTGAAAATTTGTGTCTTTTTTCCTAAATCAATTACTTAAGATGCGTTTAAGGTTGTTGATGTACTTACAGTGATGTCCGTGTTTATGTTCTTGTAGTGGTTCAAACAGATGGAAGTCTGAAGGTGTAAGATCGAGACAAACAGATGGAAGTCTGAAGGTGTAAGATCGAGACAAACAGATGGAAGTCTGAAGGTGTAAGATCGAGACAAACAGATGGAAGTCTGAAGGTGTAAGATCGAGACAAACAGATGGAAGTCTGAAGGTGTAAGATCGAGACAAACAGATGGAAGTCTGAAGGTGTAAGATCCGGACAAACAGGTGGAAGTCTGAAGGAGCAGAATCAGGACTGTAAGGGGGATGTGGTAATACTGTCTAGCTAAATACTTCAATCCCATCAATGGTGCGTTTAGCGCTGTGTGGCATGGCATTATCGTGCAACAGTAGTGCAGTTCTCTGATCCTTTAATGAGTAAACTCGTCAAAGACGACTCATTCAAAGTTTCAATCTAACGGTCTGCATTCACTATGTTCCCCTGTTTCAAGAATTCGAGAAGAATCACATCCATCTCATTTGAAAACACACAAGCCTTAACTTTTCCATACAGATGGTGAACTTCGTTGTTGTCGGCGATGTTGTGTGATGACTTTCCATTGACTGCCTCTTGGATTCCGATTTTCGTCAAAATAAAACTAAGTCTCATCGCATCTCATCGCCTGTCACAATATTCTATAATAATTCATCTCCTTCAGATTCGCAACCATGCAAGCTAATGTAACCATGTAGGTTAATCTAACCATGCAAGCTAATGTAACCATGTAGGTTAATCTAACCATGCAAGCTAATAAACCATGCGTGCTAATGTAACCATGCAAGCTAATGTAACCATACAAGCTAATGTAATCATATAAGCTAATGTAACCGTACGAGCTAATGTAACCATGCAAGCTAATGTAACCATGCGTGCTAATGTAACCATGCGAGCTAATGTAACCATACAAGCTAATGTAACCATATAAGCTAATGTAACCATACGAGCTAATGTATCCATGCAAGCTAATGTAACCATGTAGGTTAATCTAACCATACAAGCTAATCTAACCATGCAAGCTAATGTAACCATGTAGGTTAATCTAACCATACAATCTAATCTAACCATGCAAGCTAATGTAACCATGTAGGTTAATCTAACCATGCAAGCTAATGTAACCATGCGTGCTAATGTAACCATGCAAGCTAATGTAACCATACAAGCTAATGTAACCATATAAGCTAATGTAACCATACGAGCTAATGTAACCATGCGTGCTAATGTAACCATGCGAGCTAATGTAACCATACAAGCTAATGTAACCATATAAGCTAATGTAACCATACGAGCTAATGTAACCATGCAAGCTAATGTAACCATGCGTGCTAATGTAACCATGCAAGCTAATGTAACCATGCGAGCTAATGTAACCATGCAAACTAATGTAACCATGCGAGCTAATGTAACCATACGAGCTAATGTAACCATGTAGGTTAATCTAACCATGCAAGCTAATGTAACCATGCAGGCTAATGTAACCATGCACGCTAATGTAACCATACAAGCTAATGTAACTATGCAAGCTAATGGCTATGGTTTTCTTTGTTTCTTGATGTCCGTCTTACACGTAATGTGCACACATCTTTAAATAGCCCATACTGCTAACCAATGTTCTGGACACTAACTTTACTAATGGACATGGCATGATGTCATCAACTCGATGAATGTTGTGTGATGTCACTGCGGTAGAGAGACAACCAGTCCCGCGTCGTGTCATCCCTTGAGGATGACCTACTACAGCTTCGTCACAGCGATGTACCCAACATCTGAAAGTGCAAAAACCAACTGTTGAATTTTCATTCTCGCCGAAAACGGATGTGTCGGGCCATTGGCGCAAATAAAACGGTGGCACAACGCATCTCCATTCTCTTGACTACATCCCGCTGGAAATATAGTAGGACAATGGTACTGCACACGTGAGATCCGGCAGGAGTTTGAGAATGAACGCTGAAGAAGAAGAATCTTCATAAACATTCTTCAAGTGCTCGTGGACGCTAATTAGGGGTTGGCATCAGTATTAGAAATTCTATGATATATGGTTGTTTTAACCGGTACTTCTTGGGCCAGCCATTTTACACGCTTACTGTGGTGCAATCTGTTAATGAAACAGGTTGGTTATGCTATACAGTGCAGAAGAGTGTTTGGAGATTCTCACACAATTCACAAATTGCACACCGATACAGTATTTGCTTAGATCAAAATCAGGAGGCAGTATTTTTTTACCATCGTTCGTATGAAGAAGATAAGAAACAATTTTACACAGATAAGAAAAAAGCTTAAACAAATAAAGAGAAAGATAGTTAGATAGTTAGTTAGATAGGTAGTTTGCTAGTTACTTAGTTAGTTTAGTTAGTTACTTAGTTAGTTATTTAGTTAGTTAGTTAGTTTAGTTAGTTAGTTAGTTAGTTAGTTTAGTTAGTTAGTTAGTTACTTAGTTAGTTAGTTAGTTTAGTTAGTTAGTTAGTTAGTTAGTTAGTTAGTTAGTTAGTTAGTTAGTTAGTTAAGTTAAGTTAGTTAGTTAGTTAGTTAGTTAGTTAGTTAGTTAGTTAGTTAGTTAGTTAGTTAGTTAGTTAGTTAGTTAGTTAAGTTAAGTTAGTTAGTTAGTTAGTTAGTTTAGTTAGTTAGTTAGTTAGTTAAGTTAGTTAGTTAAGTTAAGTTAGTTAGTTAAGTTAAGTTAGTTAGTTAGTTAGTTAGTTAGTTAAGTTAAGTTAGTTAGTTAGTTAGTTAGTTAGTTAGTTAGTTTAGTTAGTTAGTTAGTTAGTTAGTTAAGTTAGTTAGTTAGTTTAGTTAGTTAGTTAGTTAAGTTAAGTTAGTTAGTTAGTTAGTTAGTTAGTTAGTTAGTTAGTTAGTTAGTTAAGTTAAGTTAAGTTAGTTAGTTAGTTAGTTAGTTAGTTAGTTAGTTAGTTAGTTAAGTTAGTTAGTTAGTTAGTTAGTTAGTTAGTTAGTTAGTTAGTTAGTTAAGTTAAGTTAGTTAGTTAGTTAGTTAGTTAGTTAGTTAGTTAGTTAGTTAGTTAGTTAGTTATTTAGTTAGTTAGTTAGTTAGTTAGTTAGTTAGTTAAGTTAAGTTAGTTATTTAGTTAGTTAAGTTAAGTTAGTTAGTTAGTTAGTTAGTTAGTTAGTTAGTTAGTTAAGTTAAGTTAGTTAGTTAGTTAAGTTAAGTTAGTTAGTTAGTTAGTTAAGTTAAGTTAGTTAGTTAGTTAGTTAGTTAAGTTAGTTAGTTAGTTAGTTAGTTAGTTAGTTAGTTAGTTAGTTAAGTTAAGTTAGTTAGTTAGTTAGTTAGTTAAGTTAAGTTAGTTAGTTAGTTAGTTAGTTAGTTAGTTAGTTAGTTAGTTAGTTAGTTTGTTAGTTAGTTAGTTAGTTAGTTAGTTAGTTAAGTTAGTTAGTTAGTTAGTTAGTTAGTTAGTTAGTTAGTTAGTTAGTTAGTTTAGTTAGTTAGTTAGTTTAGTTAGTTAGTTAGTTAGTTAGTTAGTTAGTTAGTTAGTTAGTTAGTTAGTTAGTTAGTTAGTTAGTTAGTTAGTTAGTTAGTTAGTTAAGTTAAGTTAAGTTAGTTAGTTAGTTAGTTAGTTAGTTAGTTAGTTAGTTAGTTAGTTAGTTAGTTAGTTAAGTTAAGTTAGTTAGTTAGTTAGTTAAGTTAAGTTAAGTTAAGTTAGTTAGTTAGTTAGTTAGTTAGTTAGTTAGTTAGTTAGTTAGTTAGTTAAGTTAAGTTAAGTTAGTTAGTTAGTTAGTTAGTTAGTTAGTTAGTTAGTTAGTTAGTTAGTTAGTTAGTTAGTTAGTTAGTTAGTTAAGTTAGTTAGTTAGTTAGTTAGTTAAGTTAAGTAAGTTAGTTAGTTAGTTAGTTAGTTAGTTAGTTAGTTAGTTAGTTAGTTAGTTAGTTAGTTAGTTAGTTAGTTAGTTAGTTAGTTAGTTAGTTAGTTAGTTGTTAGTTAGTTAGTTAGTTAGTTAGTTAGTTAGTTAGTTAGTTAGTTAGTTAGTTAGGTAGTTAGTTAGTTAGTTAGTTAGTTAGTTAGGTAGTTAGTTAGTTAGTTAGTTAGTTAGTTAGTTAGTTAGTTAGTTAGTTAGTTAGTTAGTTAGTAAGTTAGTTAGTTAGTTAGTTAGTTAGTTAGTTAGTTAGTTAGTTAGTTAGTTAGTTAGGTAGTTAGTTAGTTAGTTAGTTAGTTAGTTAGTTAGTTAGTTAGTTAGTTAGTTAGTTAGTTAGTTAGTTAGTTAGTTAGTTAGTTAGTTAGTTAGTTAGTTAGGTAGTTAGTTAGTTAGTTAGTTAGTTAGTTAGTTAGTTAGTTAGTTAGTTAGTTAGTTAGTTAGTTAGTTAGTTAGTTAGTTAGTTAGTTAGTTAGTTAGTTAGTTAGTTAGTTAGTTAGTTAGTTAGTTAGTTAAGTTAGTTAGTTAGTTAGTTAGTTAGTTAGTAAGTTAGTTGTCATCTTATCAATGCTACAAATTGGACACGTCAATAGTTGCTCCGATCTCTCCCTGAGATCAGATCCGTCATTACACTGCTGCTGACAGTACCGATCCTCTGCGGATTGACCATCATTCTTCTGCGCCCTCCAAAATGTTCACCTCTAGCAACACCGCAGTTCAATCCCTTATCTTTAATCCTAGCCATTGAAAAGGAATCATTATTTACATTAGTCTCACTCTCGCGTGCTATTTCTCTTAAGGAGCTCAAAACGTCAGCTCGATCCATTACCAAATCTCCCTGTGCCGCAATGGCGCATGACGCCAGTTGATCTGTTCTTTCATTGCCTTAAACACCCATATGTTCTGGGGCTAAAATAAATGTAGCCACTTTCAAACTCGCCTTTCTCAAACCAACCCACTGTTCACGAACGAGACCCACTTGTACCTTTCCAATCATACTCATACAATCACTGAAAACATGTCTAATCACAGATCCATCAGTGTATATAATCATATCCTCCTGTGTGGTATTTTCACTGACCAAAGCCTGCACCTCTTGATCCACAGACGTGGGACACAATTGACTGCATTCCTTGCTAAGTGATATTACTACACTCAAACAAGTAACGACATCAATGGGTAGACCTATTCATTCCGCACATGCTACCACATCTTACAATCTGCACACGCTTTTTATGACATCCTCAGCACGTCCTAGCCACGGCTTGCCTCTCTTGAGTCTGCACACGCTTTGTATGACATCCTCAGCACGTCTTTTCCACGACCTCCCTCTCTTGAGTCTGTACACGCTATGTATGACATCCTCAGCATGTCCTAGCCACGACTTGCCTCTCTTGAGTCTGCTGCCTTTAACTTTCTGTATTTCGGAATGCAATGGATGTTTCTTATGTGCATGTATCTGAAGGTACGCCCGTGCGCGGCAATACTTTAATCTGTGCTCTGCAGTAGGACAGTCGAGTAGGTACCGCATAGGACGCTCCTCACCAATGAGGAAAGAGATGAAACAATTAAAGAACGAGATTAAATAGATAAGGAAAGAGATGAAACAGATCAGGAAATATGTGAGACAGATAAGGCAAGATGGATGGATATTGTTACAAGTCAAAAATTAAAACAGGACAGAAATAGAAGCAGCACACATGGATGATAACAACAGAAAATCTACAATCAGTGAAAACAACAGAAAATATACAATCAGTGAAAACAACAGAGATCGTGGAAATAGAGAAGGTAGCAGGGATTTGAACATGGAATAAGAGAAGGCAGCAGAGAGGTAAATAACTATATATATATATATATATATATATATATATATATATATATATATATATATATATATATATATATATATATATATATATATATATATATATATATATATATATATAAGTTAGTAATAGATGAAACAAACAATTAGATATGGAAGAAAGTGCTCCATCTCCGTAAACATCAGAAGAAAAACTCACTGAGCTTGTATATTTTGTGGCTGATGGAACGGCAAGCAGATCGTATATTGGGATGCTCCAGCGATGTGGCGATTGTTCCTTATCAAGAATGACAAGTCTGAGACAGACATCCACGTGTATGGTGTATGACTAGTCTGAGACAGATATCCACGTTCATGGTGTATGACTAGTCTGAGATTACACATCATCCGAAGACGTAAAGAGGAGCCCATGCAGGAATGGTGACACTATAAGCAATGTTACCACTGACGTATTAGAAATATCCTCAGACCGCCCCTGTAAAAATCTTCAGATAACTCCAGACTATATAATTCAATATACAGCCAGGGACATAGTAGTGATAGCGAGCTATTTTCTCTCAATCCCCCCCCCCACACCCCAAATCCCCAAGGCAGTGCAATTTTGATAATTCCATGGTTTCTATGATACTTTTGGTGCCCTTTTTTCCTGTTTAAAAGTTTTTCCGTATTTTGGTTAAATTCATAAACGTACCTGTCAAATAAAATCTAAATTAAGGAAAACATCTCTAAAATAACCCCAACACCCCAAAAGACACAGATCTATTGAAAAAAAACAACAACATAGATTTTGTGAAAAAAAATCTCAGTTGTGGCATCGCTGATAGAAATATTTCAGCGGTACCACGTGACTTAAGATCGAAGACGAGTCTATAGGTGCGGCCTTGGTTACATTCGAGCCTGCTCACTAGCGTTACCACTCCTTGAGTTTGGACTTTTTCTCTCTCCAGATCTGGTGTTTTTGTGGATCAGACATGGGAATCTTGGGTTATTGTTTTACGAATCTGGGCTTTCGTTATAGAGATAAAAGTTCCAATGTTAGGAAACAACCATGGATTGAAAATTTGTTGCTGGGATAACTGTCATACTGTATTTTTCCCGTTAGGAAGTTGCAATGAGTATTCGAGTGGCTTGTGTGATAATGGCCGCTTAATCTTGTTTTCGCCACCTCTTGTTCAGGGTGAGTTTTTTAATTTACCGGGATTACACAGGGCAAATATCAAAATGAACAGAAATAGGTATTCGTGTTGCCAAGATTAGTCGATGAAACAACATAACAACGAGGCACAGTTATAAACGACGTTTCGACTGGAGAGTCTTCATAAGATAAACCAAAATAACACAAACACCATATTTTACATATATACATATATATGGTAAGTATGTGATAGAAAAAAAAGGAGAGAACCGAGATTAGTATACTAGGGACGATTGAGTGCATATTATAGCCACGAGAACCCTTACACTCAGGCTCCAACGATCGGTCATCCAGGTCCTGATTGTCAGGCTCCTCAGACTGCATCGGCGACCATCCCGGATACCACGTCGGGGGCAGAAAACTAACGAAAGCGACGAATTTCCCTCGATGAAATCAAAGTACATAAAAATTCGAAAACGTCTATGTGCACCATTGTGTGAGGTGCTGGGGAAAGTCATGTTCATGCACAAAGGCAGGTTCACATATATAAAAAGACAAGCGCTGCTGGACACGAAAAGCTGTCTTCAACAGAACGCCTGGATCCAGCATATTGCCCACTCAACATGCATACTTGGGTCAATGCATCTCTAGGGCTAGGAAATCATCCAGAGTTCTTGTGGGAGACACAAACAGTGCCCTCGGTCACAGCTATGAAAACATTACACTCACAAGCTTCCCTCCATCCCACGTCATATGGGAGACACGAACAGTGCCCTCGGTCACAGCTATGAAAACATTACACTCACAACCTACCCTCCATCCCACGTCATATGGGAGACACAAACAGTGCCCTCGGTCACAGCTATGAAAACATTACACTCACAACCTACCCTCCATCCCACGTCATATGGGAGACACGAACAGTGCCCTCGGTCACAGCTATGAAAACATTACACTCACAACCTACCCTCCATCCCACGTCATATGGGAGACACAAACAGTGCCCTCGGTCACAGCTATGGAAACATTACACTCACAACCTACCCTCCATCCCACGTCATATGGGAGACACAAACAGTGCCCTCGGTCACAGCTATGAAAACATTACACTCACAACCTACCCTCCATCCCACGTCATATGGGAGACACAAACAGTGCCCTCGGTCACAGCTATGGAAACATTACACTCACAACCTACCCTCCATCCCACGTCATATGGGAGACACAAACAGTGCCCTCGGTCACAGCTATGGAAACATTACACTCACAACCTACCCTACATCCATCGTCATCCCCGTGGAATCGCAACTTTCAAGACCTTCACCCCGCGCTGCTTGAGTGAGAAGCCTGACACTCATGCTAGGGATGGCCGACTGTTGGTGCCTGAGTGTCAGGTTTCACATGCTGTCGGGCTCAAACGTGCAGTCATGCGTTCCTAGTATACTACTCTTGATTTTCTCCTTTTTTCGTATGCCGTCCTTAATTTCTAGTTATTTTTTTCCCAATAGAATGTTAGCTGGTTAATGTTTCATTAATTATTTTATAACTTTTAGGGAGATTCAGCCTCTATTGTTCTGTAGGGAGAGAAAGCATATATTGTTTTGTAGGGAGAGACATCTATTGTTCTGTAGGGAGAGAAAGCATATATTGTTGTGTAGGGAGAGAAAACATTTATAGATCTGTACGGAGATTCAGTATTTATTGATCTATACGGAGAAACATCATCAATAGATCTGTACGGAGATTCAGTATTTATTGATCTATACGGAGAAACATCATCAATAGATCTGTACGGAGATTCAGTATTTATTGATCTATACGGAGAAACATCATCAATAGATCTGTACGGAGATTCAGTATTTATTGATCTATACGGAGAAACATCATCAATAGATGTGTACGGATACAATGATGGTGGGTCACAATTCATTCATAATAAAGTTGGATGACAAATTTGACAATTTTATCGTTTAACAAACCGTGTAATTGCCATAATTGAAGCTGCTTCAATTTTTTCTGTATCAGCGAATGAACTGAACAATTTTCAGAAGCAATACACATTGCATTGTAAATATGACCTATTATTCAGATAGATATACTTGCATGAAAACATGACCTATTATTCAGATAGATATACTTGCATGAAAACATGACCTATTATTCAGATAGATATACTTGCATGAAAACATGACCTATTATTCAGATAGATATACTTGTATGAAAACATGACCTAGTACTGAGATAGAAATGTTGTATTCTAGTTTCAATTTGTGTTAATCAATGAACAATTGGCACTAACAAATCCAACACTGCTCTTATTATGGAAAGTTGCTGCCGCGATTTGAGCGTGGCACATTGGCACTGTTATATTTGTGTTGTGTATTGGCACTATTAGATTTTTGTGGCATATTGGCACTGTTAGAGTTATGTGTTGCAGATTGGCACTGTTAGAGTTATGTGTGGCATATTGATAAACAATTTTCCCACACAAATATCATGCAATGATACAACGAGTCAATATTCATAAGCTTAATCTACAATATCTGTACTGTTCAGTGTGTTATCTTCTGTAGTATTCTTGAAAAATGGGCTATATATATATATATATACATATTTAGAGAGAGAGCTTTTTCTAGAGACTCTCTCTAGAATACGCCCATTCCTAGCATTTAACGCTGAAATTTGTTATTTTAATTCTGCGCCAGCAACCTTAATTAGGAAACGTCATGTACATAGACAAGAGAATTGATAATATGTTCAAATGTCTATCTCATCTCGTCTCATCTCGTCTCTTCTCATCTCGTCTCTTCTCATCTCGTGTCATCTCATCCCGATTCATTTCATCTCATCTCTCGTCTCATCTCATCCTATCTTGTGTCATCTCATCTCGTTTCATGTCATCTCGTCTCGTCTCAATTTTATTTGATCAGTTAATGCTAAGAATTGTCAAAGATAATATAACCTTACAAATAGCAAACAGAGGAACACAAACAACAAACAGAGGAACACAAATAGCAAACAGAGGAACACAAATAACAAACAGAGGAACACAAAACATATCTCCATCTCTCCATTTATCCATCTCTCCATTTATCCATCTCTCCATTTATCCATCTCTCCATTTATCCATCTCTCCATTTATTCATCTCTCCATTTATCCATCTCTCCATTTATCCATCTCTCCATTTATCCATCTCTCCATTTATCCATCTCTTATGATAGGATATAATACTTTTTATGGAACGTTCCTATTATCAAAGTCGTACCGCTAATGGTACGGGGGGGGGGGGAAGTTTCGGGGTGTGTCGCCACACCGAAATATAGACTAATTTTGTGTATAAAGAATCTCCACAATATGTTTCTATATAGATTGCACTGTATATATGAATATATATTATATATATGTTAGAGAGAGATCAAGAGAGAGATCAAGAGAGAGATTAAGAGAGAGATCAAGAGAGAGATCAAGAGAGAGATTATGAGAGAGATTATGAGAGAGATTATGAGAGAGATTATGAGAGAGCGATGGAAATATATACAGATAAGATATAAGAAGCCTAGTACCTAAATAAAATCATTTCAATGCTGATATAAATGTGCATGATCAATTTACTATTGATCTGTAGGGAGAGACATCATCTATTGATTTGTAGGGAGAGACATCATCTATTGATCTGTAGGGAGAGTCATCATCTATTGATCTGTAGGGAGAGACATCATCTATTGATCTGTAGGGAGAGACATCATCTATTGATCTGTAGGGAGAGACATCATCTATTGATCTGTAGGGAGAGACATCATCTATTGATCTGTAGGGAGAGACATCATCTATTGATCTGTAGGGAGAGACATCATCTATTGATCTGTAGGGAGAGTCATTATCTATTGATTTGTAGCGAGAGTCATCATCTATTGATCTGTAGGGAGAGACATCATCTATTGATCTGTAGGGAGAGACATCATCTATTGATCTGTAGGGAGAGACATCATCTATTGATTTGTAGGGAGAGACATCATCTATTGATCTGTAGGGAGAGACATCATCTATTGATCTGTAGGGAGAGACATAATCTATTGATCTGTAGGGAGAGACATCATCTATTGATTTGTAGGGAGAGACATCATCTATTGATCTGTAGGGAGAGACATCATCTACTGATTTGTAGGGAGAGACATCATCTATTGATCTGTAGGGAGAGTCATTATCTATTGATTTGTAGCGAGAGTCATCATCTATTGATCTGTAGGGAGAGACATCATCTATTGATCTGTAGGGAGAGACATAATCTATTGATCTGTAGGGAGATACATCATCTATTATTTGAAGGGAGAGACATCACCTATTGATCTGTAGGGAGAGACATCATCTATTGATCTGTAGGGAGAGACATCATCTATTGATTTGTAGGGAGAGATATCATCTATTGATCTGTAGGGAGATACATCATCTATTGATTTGTAGGGAGAGACATCATCTATTGATTTGTAGGGAGAGACATCATCTATTGATCTGTAGGGAGAGATATCATCTATTGATCTGTAGGGAGAGACAAGATAAATATAAATAATTTAAAATATATGTATATGAACTGACATTTCTGGGCTTTAAGCTTTATTTTTGTTCTGGTAACTGGGGATTAGTTAAAATGTTGAGTGGTAACTATGCTGCTGACAACTATTTAAAAACGACTAGTGCATTGATGGTGAATCAGGACAGTCACGTACAAACATCGTGCACTCACGCTAGTTAACCTGATATGAATTAATCACTACAGAAAAGTAGTGAAGAATGGGTCATAAAAAGGTACATCAAAAGCACCGACTTGCAGCTGTTGTGTCCGGTGAATCTGAGACGGTACTGCTGCAACTCAAAGCGCGCCACATGTTCCTATCTATACTGATCTCAGTGCTCAGTGCATTACCAGCTAGATTTGACTAGGCACAGATGAGAAGGACGGAATGTATTCAACACTCTAGACTGATCACTGACCTGGTGCTGTACTTATCCTGGATTCCAGGTAAGGTGCATATACATCACGAGGATAGGCACAATAATTATGACTGGCGTGGCGCAGGTACACCTGGAATTTACCGTTGTTTCTAGACATCACCATCATTATCAGCGCTCATTCTTCGACTCCAGCTGGATGTATCTTGTAGGAGGACAATGGTCCTACTAGGTTTCCAGCAAGATGTAATCCAGGGAATAGATATGCGGTGTTACCGTTGTATTTGCGTCAATGGCCAGACACATCCGTCTTATTAATTGTAGGTTGACACAAAGAAATAATATAGCTAGAAACGGAGACACTTACATTTGGGACACTTCTGTCATCCCATGCTGTCTAACTTACATGTGGGACACTTCTGTCATCCCATGCTGTCTAACTTACATTTGGGACACTTCTGTCATCCCATGCTGTCTAACTTACATTTGGGACACTTCTGTCATCCCATGCTGTCTAACTTACATGTGGGACACTTCTGTCATCCCATGCTGTCTAACTTACATGTGGGACACTTCTGTCATCCCATGCTGTCTAACTTACATTTGGGACACTTCTGTCATCCCATGCTGTCTAACTTACATTTGGGACACTTCTGTCATCCCATGCTGTCTAACTTACATTTGGGACACTTCTGTCATCCCATGCTGTCTAACTTACATGTGGGACACTTCTGTCATCCCATGCTGTCTAACTTACATTTGGGACACTTCTGTCATCCCATGCTGTCTAACTTACATTTGGGACACTTCTGTCATCCCATGCTGTCTAACTTACATTTGGGACACTTCTGTCATCCCATGCTGTCTAACTTACATTTGGGACACTTCTGTCATCCCATGCTGTCTAACTTACATTTGGGACACTTCTGTCATCCCATGCTGTCTAACTTACATTTGGGACACTTCTGTCATCCCATGCTGTCTAACTTACATTTGGGACACTTCTGTCATCCCATGCTGTCTAACTTACATTTGGGACACTTCTGTCATCCCATGCTGTCTAACTTACATTTGGGACACGTCTGTCATCCCATGCTGTCTAACTTACATTTGGGACACTTCTGTCATCCCATGCTGTCTAACTTACATGTGGGACACTTCTGTCATCCCATGCTGTCTAACTTACATGTGGGACACTTCTGTCATCCCATGCTGTCTAACTTACATTTGGGACACTTCTGTCATCCCATGCTGTCTAACTTACATGTGGGACACTTCTGTCATCCCATGCTGTCTAACTTACATGTGGGACACTTCTGTCATCCCATGCTGTCTAACTTACATGTGGGACACTTCTGTCATCCCATGCTGTCTAACTTACATTTGGGACACTTCTGTCATCCCATGCTGTCTAACTTACATTTGGGACACGTCTGTCATCCCATGCTGTCTAACTTACATGTGGGACACTTCTGTCATCCCATGCTGTCTAACTTACATTTGGGACACTTCTGTCATCCCATGCTGTCTAACTTACATTTGGGACACTTCTGTCATCCCATGCTGTCTAACTTACATTTGGGACACTTCTGTCATCCCATGCTGTCTAACTTACATTTGGGACACTTCTGTCATCCCATGCTGTCTAACTTACATTTGGGACACTTCTGTCATCCCATGCTGTCTAACTTACATTTGGGACACTTCTGTCATCCCATGCTGTCTAACTTACATGTGGGACACTTCTGTCATCCCATGCTGTCTAACTTACATTTGGGACACGTCTGTCATCCCATGCTGTCTAACTTACATTTGGGACACTTCTGTCATCCCATGCTGTCTAACTTACATTTGGGACACTTCTGTCATCCCATGCTGTCTAACTTACATTTGGGACACTTCTGTCATCCCATGCTGTCTAACTTACATTTGGGACACTTCTGTCATCCCATGCTGTCTAACTTACATTTGGGACACTTCTGTCATCCCATGCTGTCTAACTTACATTTGGGACACTTCTGTCATCCCATGCTGTCTAACTTACATTTGGGACACTTCTGTCATCCCATGCTGTCTAACTTACATTTGGGACACTTCTGTCATCCCATGCTGTCTAACTTACATGTGGGACACTTCTGTCATCCCATGCTGTCTAACTTACATTTGGGACACGTCTGTCATCCCATGCTGTCTAACTTACATTTGGGACACGTCTGTCATCCCATGCTGTCTAACTTACATGTGGGACACTTCTGTCATCCCATGCTGTCTAACTTACATTTGGGACACTTCTGTCATCCCATGCTGTCTAACTTACATTTGGGACACGTCTGTCATCCCATGCTGTCTAACTTACATGTGGGACACTTCTGTCATCCCATGCTGTCTAACTTACATTTGGGACACTTCTGTCATCCCATGCTGTCTAACTTACATTTGGGACACTTCTGTCATCCCATGCTGTCTAACTTACATTTGGGACACTTCTGTCATCCCATGCTGTCTAACTTACATTTGGGACACTTCTGTCATCCCATGCTGTCTAACTTACATTTGGGACACTTCTGTCATCCCATGCTGTCTAACTTACATTTGGGACACTTCTGTCATCCCATGCTGTCTAACTTACATTTGGGACACTTCTGTCATCCCATGCTGTCTAACTTACATTTGGGACACGTCTGTCATCCCATGCTGTCTAACTTACATGTGGGACACTTCTGTCATCCCATGCTGTCTAACTTACATTTGGGACACTTCTGTCATCCCATGCTGTCTAACTTACATTTGGGACACTTCTGTCATCCCATGCTGTCTAACTTACATTTGGGACACTTCTGTCATCCCATGCTGTCTAACTTACATGTGGGACACTTCTGTCATCCCATGCTGTCTAACTTACATTTGGGACACGTCTGTCATCCCATGCTGTCTAACTTACATGTGGGACACTTCTGTCATCCCATGCTGTCTAACTTACATTTGGGACACTTCTGTCATCCCATGCTGTCTAACTTACATTTGGGACACTTCTGTCATCCCATGCTGTCTAACTTACATTTGGGACACTTCTGTCATCCCATGCTGTCTAACTTACATTTGGGACACTTCTGTCATCGCATTTAGTCTAAGTTAACTTTTGCCATGACTGTCTTCACATATTGTCTTTGTTAACTTGGGACATGTCTGTCATGATGTGACATGACATTCTGCCAACATGCTCTAACATGGGCAGGTCGTTCTGTAGTGCTTCAACTGCCAATATCCGTTCAACCTTCATTAATCACGCAACAAATATCGATTAATCTGCTCGATATCAGATCAATATTTGTCGGTATGCGGAGGTAATCAATTGACAGTTTTGTTTAAGTTTTGTACATTTATGTCAGTTTGTTCAGTCTACCTCGGCTGGATGTTCATTTTTTTCAGTCCATCTCAGTTGGATGCTAGGTTTTCAATCCATCTCAGTTGCATGTTAGTTTTTTCGGCAGTTTTGTTTCGGTTTTGTAAAGCTATATCAGTTTGTTCAATCCACATTGCCTGGATGTTAATTTGTTCATTTTACCTCCGCTGGATGTTCATTTTGTTCAGTCCATCTCAGCAGGATGTTACTTTGTTCAGCCCATCACGACTAGATGTTAGATTGATAAGTCCACCACGATTGGACGTTAATTTGTTTAGCCAACCACATCTGAATGTTAATTTGTTCAGCCAACCACATCTGAATGTTAATTTGTTCAGCCAACCACATCTTAATGTTAATTTGTTCAGCCAACCACATCTGAATGTTAATTTGTTCAGCCAACCACATCTGAATGTTAATTTGTTCAGCCAACCACATCTGAATGTTAATTTGTTCAGCCAACCACATCTGAATGTTAATTTGTTCAGCCAACCACATCTGCATGTTAATTTGTTCAGCCAACCACAACTGAATGTTAATTTGTTCAGCCAACCACAACTGAATGTTAATTTGTTCAGCCAACCACGGCCGTATAAAACATCAGTATTATATCCCCAGTATTTGTATTCACCGCATATGTATATTAACAGAATAAAAGGTAGTACTGCAGTGAAACATATTGCATTGTGTTGTGTTTTATTGGGTTGTATTGTATTGGTGTGTGTCGTATTGGGGTGTGTTGTATTGGGTAATAATTTCTTTTTTGCCGTGAGTTATATGTTATCATATCCCGTCCAATTAAAAAACAAACCAGCTTCCACGACTACATGTTTCCACATACATCATTGTCACCTTGAACGTTGTATTGTTTACATGTCAATAGTGTATCTAGTGCTTCTGTGGTAGTAACCATGTTTTTACTGTTTTCATTTTTTTTCACTGTTTGTGTTATAGATTATTGAGAAAGACTTAACGGTTCGAAACGATGAAAATGTCTTGTGTATTGTTATATGTATGTTTTCGTATTTATTCCTCATAACCGCTTAGTCTTAGTGATAGTCTGTCGCGTTTAAGTGAAACTTGCACAAACCTGTGATCTACGTAAGCAATATTGATGTATATTGATAGGAGACGCAAGCAGGCACTTGCACAAATCTGCCATAAATTTAGATAAACAATTGTGAATATGTGCACTGGTGTGATCTCACAAAACTGTCTGAATGATTTCCTTTGCAACACGCCTACTAATCGGTATTCTTCAGACATCACCTCTCCTACACAAAGAAATATTTGCACAGTCAAGGAGTCAGCTTTCACCGTGTCCGAGTCAATGCCTCAAACTTTAATGAGATCTTCATTGTGTCTTTGAAGCTTTTCTTCTCGTCACAACAATAGCAAATATTCTTGTGCTTCTTGGTACACTTTGTGTTTTATTTCGTCAGACTATATTCGAACGCGCAGACACCATCAACAGTTGCGGAAAGTTACATCAATATGTTTGACAAATCAGTATTTCATCCGTCATTTGACATACAAAAGTTCACAGTATGCAGACATGCGGACTGGATGTTCAGAAGTGGGGGCCCATTGATATCATGTTAGCTTAAATATTGTGCATAAAGTAACATTAATTATCGGACTGTCGACTTCAGTAAGACAATCTTCAGCTCACTTATTGCACAATCTATTAACTAGTACTTGCTCCTGTCACGAAAAAGTTGGTATTGTTTTCTGTGCCCGGTCTAACTATCGTAACACAGATTTCACTTAGACGTCTAGATAAATGTATGATCGAAAACCTGTTTCTAACACGTACACTTGATTCTGCTTGTATACACCAGTACAATACACAGTGTTTATACATTATTCAATACGCACAAGAAAACCTGCCACAAGTTTGTTGCCAAACTTCATTAATTCATTAATTCATTTTCCTTTTGCGCTGAAATTAGCGCATAGTGCAGAGGTCAGATCTCTCCAATTCTGTCTGTTCAAAGCTATTCTGTGCAGTTCTTGAATAGTATGAATATTGGTTGTTTTACTTTCTCTAAGTATTGTTCTTCTGAGTGTTTCTTTTGGTCTAGCCCTTGCTCTGTTGTGCCAAACTTAAACAACTATATATTGGAAAGTAGATATATCTCTTTTAAACAAGGCTAAAAATAGCTACACAGGCCACAAACGTATACAAATGCAAAAATTTAGCTAAAAAGGCCCAAAATGTCTAATAATAACACACAGTGCAACATAAAATTTCATAACAGTGATTGAGATCTACTAATCTTTACAGATGGCCGAATAAAAGATATGTGGTCACAAAATGTTCAATATGGCAACCCTGCCACCAAATAAACAAGGCATTAATAGCTGACTTATGAACTATCATCATGATGCATATGCATATGCCGAGTCTCAAGAAAAGGCTTGACAGGGTTCTAGTGGATTCAAGCCTTCGTAGTAGGTTTTCCTCATAAACATTCGATCCCTCTACACACAACAGCATTGCCATTGCCGATAGCAGTACTTTAGTCGTGCCTCTCAGCTGACCGAATACGTTACACGCTTGAGATCCGTTATGTATATATATATTTGGCACGACTAAGCCATTTAGTATCAATGCCCGTCAGTCTTACGAATGATACCCTGCTGTTCCGTCATTAATGTTTCTTTTGTTTCATCAATATTTGAGTGTGTTTTATTTCATCAATATTTGAGTGTTTTTGTTTCATCAATATTTGAGTGTGTTTTATTTCATCAATATTTGAGTGTGTTTTATTTCATCAATATTTGAGTGTGTTTTATTTCATCAATATTTGAGTGTGTTTTATTTCATCAATATTTGAGTGTTTTTCTTTCATCAATATTTGAGTGTGTTTTATTTCATCAATATTTGAGTGTGTTTTATTTCATCAATATTTTAGTGTGTTTTATTTCATCAATATTTGGGTTTGTTTTGTTTCATCAATATTTGAGTGTTTTTTATTTCATCAATATTTGGGTGTGTTTTGTTTAAATTCTGTTAGTGTTGTTTTATCTCTGGCCTTCTAGCTTTACTCTTACCATATATCCATTTATCCATACATCTATCCAAATATCTATCTATTCTTCTATCTATACATCCATCTATTCATCTATCTTTCTGTCCCCCCGTTTATTTATCAATCTTTCTATCCATCAATCAATCCATTCATCGATCTATTCAGATTTCTATCCATTAATGTGTGTTCTAGATAGATATCCATTGGTCGAAACGTCGAATTGTGTGTTATTTTAGTGGTGAACAAAACTTCATTACCTTACTCTAAGTTTGGCTCGTTGAATTACTTAGATCGCCATTAAGTGTTTGCTAATTGCTTCATTCGCCTTGGTAGACCTTTTCATCTTAAGACAGCAGTCTATTTCGGTTATATCAGAGCGCGCTAATGTCTTAGCTCATGGCAATAATTCACAAGGACCTCCAGAAAGTCCATTAGCTTTGCTATGTATTAGTGTACACAAGAATTCTGATCCGGATGTTGAAAAAAAAACTGTTGAAGTATCGACAAGAATGAAAATTGATTTCCATCAGAATACACTAGTCTTTTCTCTAAATCTGTTTATTTCTCATTGCATGAAGTGTTCAACTGTATTTGAACATTGTACGTGCTTACAGTAATACAATTACGTGAGGGAGGCTGGAGTAACAAGATCTGGTTAGCAAAAGCTTCACTCAATGCTGCCTGAGATATCTTCACATCGACTTTACAACAAAACGATGCTAAAGAGAACAGTCGAAGGTGTAAGAACCATAGGAGGAAAAATTAATCATTTATATTCATCAAGGACTTAACAAGTCGGGATATTCACGCTTCGAAATCGTTGAAAGAAATCCATGTGTGTTGATACATCCACGGAGAACTGAGGGTTGATACACACATGGAGAACAGTGTGTTGATACATCCATGGAGAACAGAGTGTTGATACATCCATGGGGAACTGATTGTTGATACATCCATGGAGAACTGAACGTTGCTACACCCATGGAGAACTGTGTGTTGATACATCCATGGAGAACTATGTGTTGATACACCCATGGATAACAGTGTGTTGATACATCCATGAAGAACTGATTGTTGATACATCCATGCAGAACTAAATGTTGATACATCCATGGAAAACTGAATGTTGATACATCCTCGGAGAACTGTGTGTTGATACATCCATGGAGAACTGTGCGTTGATATATCCACGGAGAAATGTGTGTTGTTAAACTCACGGAAAACTGTGTGTTGATACACACATGGAGAACTGTGTGTTGATACACCCATGGAGAACTGTGTGTTGATACATCCATGGAGAACTGTGTGTTGATACATCCATGGAGAACAGAGTGTTGATACATCCATGGGGAACTGATTGTTGATACATCCATTGAGAACTGACCGTTGCTACACCCATGGAGAACTGTGTGTTGATACATCCATGGAGAACTATGTGTTGATACATCCATGGAGAACTGTGTGTTGATACATCCATGGAGAACTGTGTGTTGATACATCCATGGAGAACTGTGTGTTGATACATCCATGGAGAACAGAGTGTTGATACATCCATGGGGAACTGATTGTTGATACATCCATTGAGAACTGACTGTTGCTACATCCATGGAGAACTGTGTGTTGATACATCCATGGAGAACTGTGTGTTGATACATCCATGGAGAACTGTGTGTTGATACATCCATGGAGAACTGTGTGTTGATACATCCATGGAGAACAGAGTGTTGATACATCCATGGGGAACTGATTGTTGATACATCCATTGAGAACTGACCGTTGCTACACCCATGGAGAACTGTGTGTTGATACATCCATGGAGAACTATGTGTTGATACACCCATGGAGAACTGTGTATTGATACATCCATGCAGAACTGTGTGTTGATACACACATGGATAACAGTGTGTTGATACATCCATGGAGAACTGAACGTTGCTACACCCATGGAGAAATGTGTGTTGATACATCCATGAAGAACTGATTGTTGATACATCCATGCAGAACTAAATGTTGATACATCCATGGAAAACTGTGTGTTGATACACCCATGGAAAACTGTGTGTTGATACATCCATGGAGAACTGTGTGTTGATACATCCATGGAGAACTGTGTGTTGATACACTCATGGAGAACTGTTTGTTGATACATCCATGGAGAACTGAATGTTGATACATCCATGGAGAACTGAATGTTGATACATCCTCGGAGAACTGTGTGTTGATACATCCATGGAGAACTAATTGTAGATACATCCATGGAGAACTGTGTGTTGATACATCCATGGAGAACTGTGTGTCGATACATCCATGGAGAACTGTGTGTTGATATATCCACGGATAAATGTGTGTTGTTAAATTCACGGAAAACTGTGTGTTGATACACACATGGAGAACTGTGTGTTGATACACCCATGGAGAACTGTGTGTTGATACATCCATGGAGAACTGTGTGTTGATACACCCATGGAGAACTGTGTTTTGATACATCCATGGAGAACTGTGTGTTGATACACCCATGGAGAACTGTGTGTTGATACATCCATGGAGAACTGTGTGTTGATACACCCATGGAGAACTGTGTGTTGATACATCCATGGAGAACTGTGTGTTGATACACCCATGGAGAACTGTGTTTTGATACATCCATGGAGAACTGTGTGTTGATACACCCATGGAGTACTGTGTGTTGATACATCCATGGAGAACTGTGTGTTGATACATCCATGGTGAACTGTGTGTTGATACATCCATGGAGAACTGTGTGTTGATACATATATTGAGAACTGTGTGTTGATACATCCACGGATAACTATGTGTTGACACACCCATGGAGAACTATGTGCTGATACATCCATGGAGAACGTTGTGTTGATACATCCACAGAGAACTGTGTGTGGATACATATATGGAGAACTGTGTGTTGATACACCCATGGAGAACTGTGTGATGGTACATCCACGGAGAACTGTATGTTGATACATCCATGGAGAACTTTGTGTTGATACATCCAAGGAGAACTGTGTGTGGATACATATATGGAGAACTGTGTGTTGATACATCCATGGAGAACTGAATGTTGATACATCCATGGAGAACTGAATGTTGATACATCCATGGAGAACTGAATGTTGATACATCCTCAGAGAACTGTGTGTTGATACATCCATGGAGAACTAATTGTAGATACATCCATGGAGAACTGTGTGTTGATACATCCACGGAGTACTGTGTGTTGATACATCCATGGAGAACTGTGTGTTGATACATCCATGGAGAACTTTGTTTTGATACATCCACGGAGAACTGTGTGTGGATACATATATGGAGAACTGTGTGTTGATACATCCACGGAGAACTGTGTGCTGATACATCCACGGAGAACTGTGTGTGGATACATATATGGAGAACTGTGTGTTGATACATCCATGGAGAACTGTGTGTTGATACATCCATGGAGAACTGCGTGTTGATATATCCATGGAGAACTGCGTGTTGATACATCCACGGAGAACTGTGTATTGATACATCCACGGAGAACTGCGTGTTGATACATCCACGGAGAACTGTGTATTGATACATCCACGGAGAACTGTGTGTTTATGCAGGAGGTATGCATTCTGTGACGCAAATCTGTTTAACGATACCCTCTGTGCGACCCATCCACGCTTTGCCTCTTTTGAACCTGCTTCCCTTTGCACGAGAGAGCTCGCTTTGTAGTTGGTGGTCTATGTCAAAACTCTCTGTCTCTCTGTCTCTCTCTTTCTCTCTCTGTCTCTCTCCGTCTCTCTCTGTCTCTCTCTCTCTCTCTCTCTCTGTGGTATACACGGACATGCCACATATAAATTATGTGAGATATGCTCAGAAAATCAAACATGAACCTCATAGTCACAAAGGGTGTGTCTCTCGTGCACTCAAAGACGGTCGCATCGCTTCGTTGTGAAGCCTCTCCAGTCTTACATTCTGTGTGACTGAATGGGCTTATAGTTAGATAGACTTTGTGTGTGACTGGATGGGCTTATAGTTAGATATACTGTGTGTGACTGGATGGGCTTATAGATATACTTTGTGTGTGACTGGTTGGGCTTATAGTTAGATAGACTTTGTGTGTGACTGTGTGGACTTATAGTTAGATATACTTTGTGTGAGACTGGATGGTTTTATAGTTAGATAGACTTTGTGTGAGACTGGATGGTTTTATAGTTAGATAGACTTTGTGTGAGACTGGATGGTTTTATAGTTAGATAGACTTTGTGTGAGACTGGATGGTTTTATAGTTAGATAGACTTTGTGTGAGACTGGATGGTTTTATAGTTAGACAGACTTTGGATGGTTTTCCCTATGTTACTACCAAAACGCTTCCCTGCACGTAGAACACCATAGAACAGTCTCTTTAGGGGACGCTTGTCTGGCATTCGTAGATCGTCAGGCTAACTGAGCACTCATCAACAGTAAACCTGTGTGCTCCTATCGATGCATACACAGTCACTTTCTCACGCGCTCAAAGAGGAATAGGTTAGATTGTGATAGTTTGGGTTCGACTTCATTGAGTACAAATTGGATGCCCTTTTCAAGTACTTGCGCATTGAAGAGTTGATGTTCGTGCTCAGATTAAAATAGTGCTATTTACAACATCCCGTAACATAGGGTTATTTACAACATCCCGTAACATAGGGTTATTTACAACATCCCGTAACATAGGGTTATTTACAACATCCCGTAACATAGGGTTATTTACAACATCCCGTAACATAGGGTTATTTACAACATCCCGTAACATAGGGTTATTTACAACATCCCGTAACATAGGGTTATTTACAACATCCCGTAACATAGGGTTATTTACAACATCCCGTAACATAGGGTTATTTACAACATCCCGTAACATAGGGTTATTTACAACATCCCGTAACATAGGGTTATTTACAACATCCCGTAACATAGGGTTATTTACAACATCCCGTAACATAGGGTTAGTTGCAGCATCCAGTAACTTAGGTTGACACAATACAGATACAGTGTGTAATAGAGTGTTAATCCACTAACCACTTGGCTACAGTGTGTAATAGTGTTAATCCACTAACCACTTGTCTACAGTGTGTAATAGAGTGTTAATCCACTAACCACTTGGCTACAGTTTCTATTAGAGTGTTAGTCCACTAACCACTTGGCTACAGTGTGTAATAGAGTGTTAATCCACTAACCACTTGGCTACAGTGTGTAATAGTGTTAATCCACTAACCACTTGTCTACAGTGTGTAATAGAGTGTTAATCCACTAACCACTTGGCTACAGTTTCTATTAGAGTGTTAGTCCACTAACCACTTGGCTACAGTGTGTAATAGAGTGTTAATCCACTAACCACTTGGCTACAGTGTGTAATAGTGTTAATCCACTAACCACTTGTCTACAGTGTGTAATAGAGTGTTAATCCACTAACCACTTGGCTACAGTGTTAGTCCACTAACCACTTGGCTACAGTGTGTAATAGAGTGTTAATCCACTAACCACTTGGATACAGTTTGTATTAGAGTGTTAGTCCACTAACCACTTGGCTACAGTGTGTAATAGAGTGTTAATCCACTAACCATTTGGCTACAGTGTGTAATAGTGTTAATCCACTAACCACTTGTATACAGTGTGTAATAGAGTGTTAATCCACTAACCACTTGGCTACAGTTTCTATTAGAGTGTTAGTCCACTAACCACTTGGTTACAGTGTGTAATAGAGTGTTAATCCACTAACCACTTGGCTACAGTGTGTAATAGTGTTAATCCACTAACCACTTGTCTACAGTGTGTAATAGAGTGTTAATCCACTAACCACTTGGCTACAGTTTCTATTAGAGTGTTAGTCCACTAACCACTTGGCTACAGTGTGTAATAGAGTGTTAATCCACTAACCACTTGGATACAGTTTGTATTAGAGTGTTAGTCCACTAACCACTTGGCTACAGTGTGTAATAGAGTGTTAATCCACTAACCATTTGGCTACAGTTTGTAATATTGTTAGTCAACTAACCACTTGGCTACAGTTTGTAATAGAGTGTTAATCCACTAACCACTTGGATACAGTTTGTAATAGAGTGTTAATCCACTAACCACTTGGATACAGTTTGTAATATAGGTTTAAGTAACTATAGCTACTTGCCTACACTACTTACTATATCGTTCATCCATTGCTGGCACGTGGCTACACTAAGGGTTACACCATACCTATGTTACAACCACAGAACGTGGCTACACTAAGGGTTGTACCATATCTATGCTACAATCACTGAACGTGGCTACACTAAGGGTTGAAGTATACCTATGTTACAACCACTGAAGTGGCTACACTAAGGGTTGTATCATACCTATGTTGCTACCACTGAACGTGGCTACACTAAGGGTTGAAGTATACCTATGTTATAACCACTGAACGTGGCTACACTGTGGGTTGTACCATACCTATGTTTCAACCACTGAACGTGGCTACACTAAGGGTTGAAGTATGCCTATGTTACAACCACTGAACGTGGCTACAGTAAGGGTTGAAGTATACCTATGTTACAACCACTGAACGTGGCTACACTAAGGGTTGAAGTATACCTATATTGCTTTACATAATGTCTAAAAGAAATACAAACAAAAGTTCCAGAAAACATCCATATCCATGGGAGGAGACCATCACATAATCATAAATATATATTGTGATTAAATAGCTGCAGCCAGGGCTGACAAAATATAAAATAATCATAAATACATATTCTGATTAAATAGCTGCAGCCAGGGCTGACAAAACATAAAATAATCATAAATATATATTGTGATTAAATAGCTGCAGCCAGGGCTGACAAAACATAAAATAATCATAAATATATATTCTGATTAAATAGCTGCAGCCAGGGCTGACAAAACATAACATAATCATAAATATATATTCTGATTAAATAGCTGCAGCCAGGGCTGACAAAACATAAAATAATCATAAATATATATTCTGATTAAATAGCTGCAGCCAGGGCTGACAAAACAATAAGAAAGTTTCAAAAATTTAGAAATGAGCATCTGTCAAGGATGTATGATGTCACCTGACCTTTCCTCCGTGTATTGAACAAATATTATGGTATGCACAGTAAACATGTCAAGATTATCAATCGGTGGTTACAATGTGAATACAGGTGGTTACAATCGGTGGTTACAATGTGGATAATTTTAGATATGCTGATGATGCAGTACTGATTGAAGGGAGCGAACAAGAATTTCAAGCCCTGTTAGACACGATAGTACAAGAAAGTGAAAACAAATGTCGCTGTCTAAACAAGAGAAAGCAGAAGTAATTAATGTTTCACAAAAAATATACACTGTCAACGTGTAGTATCAATGATACAAGATGAAATCAAGTTGATACAGTCAAGTATCTTGGTATCAATTTAACATCAGATGACCGGTGCTTCAATTAAAGTGCATGATCTATGTACCTATCTATGTTTCTTCAACGCCGAAAACAGTTCATAGGACAGAAATCATAACTCTCCAGTTCGAACCATGTCACGGCTACTGTGTGTTATTCGTGCACGTTTTTGAGACACCCAGTCATACACTCTGTGGTGGCTGTTCTGAGAAGAGTCTCTCTTGATCTCCCTGTTTTTATTTTGCCGATACCAATGTTAATGCTTGTAGTGGTTGTATGCGTTCATTTATTCAAAGTACATTTCCGATATAAGTCCATCGTTTGTTTATTATTATATTGGTAGAAACATATTGCTGTGTGGTGTCTTCTCTGACTTGCTTGTTTGACTTGAATTTGTCCCACCCAATAATTAAAGAGTTATTTTTCGACATGCGTAACCATAGGTTAATACACATATCACATATGTTAATACACATATGTTAATACACATATCACACAGGTTAATATACATATGTTAATACACATATCACATTGAAGATGAACAGTCCAAGTTTGGTATATTTACTTCTTCTTCTTCAGCGTTCATTCTCAAACTTCTGCTGAATCTCCCTTGTTGCAGGACCATGATCCATTCTAGATTTCCAGCAGGATGTAGTCCAGAGAATGGAAATGCTTTGTATCGCCGTTTTATTTGCGCCAATGGTCCGACACATCCGTATTATGCGGGGTATATTTACTGAGTGCTATTGATTTCCAGATGTTTGTTATGTGGTTGAAGGCACTTGATGCCAATTTAATTTCTGGTGGAAATATCTTTAGTTGATTCCCCATCTTATATCAGTTGGCTGGCTAAATAAGAAATGTTACAAAATGATCAGGACAACACACAAATAAATATAACAAGTAATTATAACAGGATAGCACACACAAATATAACAAGTAATTATAATAGAATAGCACAAGTAAGAAATTAAAACAGGATAGTAGAAGTAAATATGACAAGTAATTATAACAGGATCTCTAAAGTAAATGTAACAAGTAATTATAACAGGATCTCTAAAGTAAATGTGACAAGTAATTATAACATGATAGCTAAAGTAAATGTGACAAGTAATTATAACATGATAGCAGAAATAAATGTAACAAGTAATTATAACAGGATATCACACGCAAATATAGCAAGTAATTATAATATGATAGCACAAATAAATGTAACAAGTAATTATAACAAAACAGCACAAGTAAATATAACAGGTAATTATAATATGATAGCAGAAATAAATGTAACAAGTAATTATAACAGAACAGCACAAGTAAATATAACAGGTAATTATTAGAGAATAGCACACGTAAATGTAACAAGTAACGATAACAGGACAGCACAACCAAAGTCACCTTGTCAAAAATGGGAGACATTCTGTACAGCACTATCAGTTTTGTGCAGTTATTGAACTAGTAGGACTGGGCTTGTCTTAGTCTAGGCTGAATGTTCGTATCCTAGTACAGCTAGCTATATTGAGTGCAAGATAGTGGAATATTAGCGGCAACGTAAATGTAGTGCTATAACAGACAGTTTTGAGTATCATGGTTGAGGCTATCATGGGTTGAGAGTATCATGGGTTGAGAGCATCATGGGTTGAGAGTATCATGGGTTGAGAGTATCATGGGTTAAGAGTATCATGGGTTGATAGTATCATGGATTGAGAGTATCATGGGTTGAGAGTATCATGGGTTGAGAGTATCATGGGTTGAGAGTATCATTGGTTAAGAGTATCATGGGTTGAGAATATCCTGGATTGAGAGTATCATGGGTTGAGAGTATCATGGGTTGAGAGTATCATGGATTGAGAGTATCATGGATTGAGAGTATCATGGATTGATAGTATCATGGGTTGAGAGTATCATGGGTTGAAAGTATCATGGATTGAGAGTATCGTGGGTTCAGAGAGTCATAAAAGAGAAATAACAACAATATACAACAAACTGGAGCACTATCTTCCACGCTGACGTTTCGCCTAAGAATATCTGTTCATTAAAAATCACAACACACTGACATGGAACAAGCTCAAGTTTTATCCAAGTCCGACCAGACTTTAGAAGTATATAAGCACACGCCTGTACTGTTTAAGAAAATGGTGTGACTTCGTTAGTAAATATAATTTCCTATAGATTTAATATGCAATAATGTTGTATTATTAAACTTATGTGATAGTTCTCATGAATGAACAAACAGTTTTGAGAAGTTCGATTTGTCAATCAATTTAAACATGTTTCTTAGTGTGAACAACAGAATGGGCTAGATATAACTAAGATATTCACCAAAAGTAGTAAGATTCACACAAATAGGTAAGATCAGAGAGCGTCGAGGTTGTGATACAACAGGCAAACTCTCTAATTATGTTTTCCACCGAGTATTAATTTTTATTTTGAGCCCCAAGTTTGAAGACTTGCAGTAACTAATAATAAGAAAGATTAATTCTGTTTCTCGGTAAAAGGATTTACCTACACTGCCGTAATGTATTTAAAGTAACAACGAAACCGGTGGTGGGTGGGGGGGGTAGAGGATTACGGGTTGATTGGGTCTGCTTGGTTGTTTTAACGGCGTGTCGAAATTAATGAGTTAATAATTAATGAGTTAACTCCCCGATTTTTCTATTAAAACAGAAATGGTATTTGAGAATCATTTCCAAACCAAGTATTCCATTTATTGAAATAGGTCAACTTGAATCAAATCAAATTAGAAAACGTGTGACCAAACGAACAATGTGTTGCTAGACGTATAATGTGTATGTTTTTAATGTGTATGTTTATAATGTGTATGTTTATAATGTGTATGTTTAATTTTGGATAAAATGTGTGACCAAAGAATATTACCTGTGACCAAATGGATACTCAGTGAGCAGATGAATAATACATATATTAAGTGACATATGATTTTCAGAATGTTGTCTTCATTGTGTATACTCTGAACGCCTCTATTCCGGAGACCCAGGCCCCCATTGACCAGAGACATGTGTATACATTCTGCGATGTCGCTGGTCCATCGTCGTCTTGGTCTTCCTTCTCTCGCCTGGCACTCTGCCCTCCAGAATCAGTTCTTCCATACTATCCTGTCATTTTTTAAATTGTCTAATTTCTGTCTCCAGGTGGTTTGTTATCCACTCTTGCCGTTAAACGTAGAGGTGGTTGGTGCTCGAGCTTGTGTTCCAAGGCCAGATGTGTCGCCTCGGCCGTGCTATGACCGTGTTTGTACAGGATGTCCTTGACGTTTTCTAGTGATCAATGTCATCTCGCTTGAAGTGTCCACGTTACTGTAACTTCCTTCATATGATGGTCTCTAGAAGCCAGCCTTCATTTAATTTAAGTAACTTCAAAATTTCAATGTTCTTTTTCTCTGTCCATGCTATTCTTAGGATCTTTTTGTATATTTTCATTTCAAATGAGTTTATTATTTTCATATTGTTTTTTTTAAAGTGCAAGTCTTGCATTCACATGATGCGACTGGGAAAAAAGATGATCTTAAAAGGATTACTCTAGTGTGATTTTTAGTACTTTGTCATAGCTTTCTCATTTGTGTTAAATTATGTGTTGCAATTGCGAGTCTTCACCTAATCCCGACTGAACAATCTCCGGAACTGTTTATATTTGCTCCCAGATATTCGAATTTGTTTACACATTCTAGTTTTATATTGTCTATGTTGATTATTGGTTTGATCTTTGTTGTGTCTGTTGTCATAATTTTTGTTTTCTATGTGTTTAGATATGGATTTTGGATCTTACTGTATTTGTTGTTGTGACTAGCTCTTTCACTCGCTCAGGATGTGTAGTAAGGAGGATTTATCGTCTGCATATCTTATTTCTGGAATATTGTACCCACCGATGTTTATTGGATGAAACTCATTTTCCTTTAACATTTCTAACAGTTCTTCTCTTACATTTCGCATTCTATTCTTTGCTTAGATGCTAAACTGGTAAGTGGATAGAGTGTACACCTGTCTCACTTCACTTTGAACAGCGAACCATTCAGATGTTTCTCTCTCCACTCTTACTGCTGCTTGTTGTTCATTATATAGTTTTTCAAAACATCTGTGGGAGTTCGACAGGGATGCATAATGTCCCCAGTACTTTTTAACATATACTTAGAGCACATCATACAAGAGACATTACATGATTACAACACGTCTATATCGATTGGAGGTCGCCCTATTTGCAACTTGCGTTTCGCTGATGATATTGATCTTATAGCTGGGTCAGAACAATCATTGCAAGAATTAACATCAAAGTTAGAAAAAGTTACCAGCAAGTACGGAATGGAAATCAATTCAGATAAGAGCAAAATCTTGGTACACAGCTGAGACACAGAAAACCAGACTAATATCATGATGAATGGACACAAGCTGGAAGAGGTGAATACCTTCAAATACCTCGGATCCAGTATATGCAGCGATGGTAAATGCAAAGCAGAACTAAAAATAAGGCTGGAGATGGCTTTAGCGTCCTTGTCAAGGCTAACTGTGATTTGGAAAAGCAACATCAGTGTTGGAGTGAAAATCAAACTGTATAAGTCGCTGGTGCTTTCTATTGTGTTGTATGGTTGTGAGAGTTGGACACTCACTGCGGACATGGAGAGAAGATTACAGGCTTTCGAGTACAAATGCTACAGACAAATTCTACGAATTTCCTATAGGGAACATAAGACCAATGTGTACGTAAGAAATAAAGTAGAGATGTGTGCAGGTGTTCAGGAGCCATTGCTTTCAATAGTGAAACGACGAAAACTAGCATGGTTCGGACATGTATGCAGGCAAGATTCCTTGTCAAAAACAATACTGCAGGGAACTGTCGAGGGTAGAAGAAGCAGAGGGGGACAAATAAAGACATGGACAGACAACATCAAGGAATGGACAGGGCAAGATATTTCCACACTCATCCGCATCGCTGAGGATATAATTCGCTGGAGGACTCTGTGTGCTGAGGCATCCAATGTGGTACCCCTACGACCCTGAAGGGTTATGGGTTTATTGATTGATTGATATTGTGTTTCTAACTTGTGTTGTATTCTTCTCATTGTTAGTTAGTTAGTTAGTTAGTTAGTTAGTTAGTTAGTTAGTTAGTTAGTTAGTTAGTTAGTTAGTTAGTTAGTTAGTTAGTTAGTTAGTTAGTTAGTTAGTTAGTTAGTTTAGTTAGTCAGTCACTCAGTCAGTCAGTCAGACTAGTCAAGCAAGTTAGCTAGTTAGATTTTTTTACTTAGCTACTTAGTTAGTTAGCTAGTTAGTTAATTAGTTAGTTAGTTAGTTAGTTAGTTAGTTAGTTAGTTAATTAGTTAGTTAGTTAGTTAATTAGTTAGTTAGTTAGTTAATTAGTTAGTTAGTTAGTTAGTTAGTTAGTTAGTTAATTAGTTAGTTAGTTAGTTAATTAGTTAGTTAGTTAGTTAATTAGTTAGTTAGTTAGTTAATTAGTTAGTTAGTTAGTTAGTTAGTTAGTTAGTTAATTAGTTAGTTAGTTAGTTAGTTAGTTAGTTAGTTAATTAGTTAGTTAGTTAGTTAATTAGTTAGTTAGTTAGTTAGTTACTAACTATCGTCACTGCACTCCTGATAGGTCCATAGGTGCTCAGATCTCACCTTGAGTGTATCTGCCATTACACGTTGACTGACGGTCCCAGAACGTCGTTGATTGACCATCATTCTTCCTCGCCCACGAAACAACTCTCTAGTGACACCACATTTCTATGCAAGTTTCCTTACTCTAGTCATGGAACATGGGTCATCGTCACTTATACAGTCATTTGTTCCATCAACACCCGTAGTAGCACCGTGTGCGGCAAAACTATCTGTACTCTCATTACTCTGGACACCAGCATGACACGGCACAAAAATAAAAGTCATTTTCCGCACACAGAAATTCTTCACTGCATCCAGCCACTGTTCCCGAATGCACCCAGCTTGCACTTTCACAATCATGCTCACCGAGTCACTGAGTATACAGGCAAGTGTCGCAGTCTGCCATCACACCCATTTCAATGCTTTGGTTCCTGTCACAATCTCCATCATCATGCTTCTTGTCGTCTGAGCTAAAACACCACATTCCTATCATGGTCTTCCCCCATCTTTGAACCGCGAAGGCCCAGGCACTCCTGATTTGTCTCACAACCGCGTCATCTGTATATATAATATTATCACCTTCCCTCGAATTCTGGTAGATCAGTGTTTGCACCTCCGACACCACGACTGACGGATACCATTCCTTGGATTCTCTATTGCGCGTGTTATTATGACTTTGAATGCTGTCAGACAATTTAAAGGCGTCCGACTCCATTCCGCATCAGGTATCACATCCTCCAACCGGCACACACTTGATTCTTGATTCTTCTTGATTAGAAACTGGCTTCACAGCACGCGAGACATTTCCATAATTGCTCCGCCCTCCGCTCCAGCAGACATCCCAGTGTATGTAGACTCAGAGTTCCGGTCAGGTGTTGATTGTGTGATCTTCGGGACTTTACAAAAATAATTACTTTTCCTCCCCTCATCTCTGAATACTCCCATTTCTAACATTCTCTGTATGTGTACGTTCTCAACCGCATTGACATCATCTGCATCTTGAAATGAATTTATTACTGCGTTTATTAAATCTGCTTTATCTTTTCTCAGCATTGTGCCGTCTCTCGCCGCATTGCCTGCCAATAAGTCGGCTCTCTTGTTTCCTTTGACCCCAGCATGACCAGGGCAATATATCCATGTAATGCTCTGGACAACTGAGTTGTTCAAAATAAGTCTCACCATTCTTTTCTTAGCGTGAACTTTTCTATCTTGCGCAACATGCTTTGAGAGTCTGTGAGTATTACCGAGTGTGTTGATGTATCAGTTATCAGCCAATTAAGAGCTGCTGTAACTCCCTCTATCTCCATCCTCATGCTCGATGTGACAGTAGAATATGCTGAAGGATTTCTCAACCAACTTTACGCCATTTCTGTAGGCAACAAAACCCCAACCGCTTTTAGTTGTGTTTCTGCTAATGGAGCCATCGGTGTATATAATTATGTCTTGTGGTTTCGAGTGTAGTTGGGCGAGTTCTTGCACTGTAACCTGAGCCCTGACTGCCGTCCATTTTCGACACGCTTTATCTAGTTGTATTATTACTTTAGTCAGTGATTTCTTCTCAGTGTCTACTCTGCACTTTCCTATTTCTTCCAATTCAAATACTCTTCGCAGTGTATCTTCAGCCTCTGCCATCCATGATCTGCCACGCTTGTTTCGTTTTCCCTTTGACTCATCTAGACGATGGTGTAATGGGTGGTGGTTGTATTCTGTCACTTTAAGGTACGTCCTAACTTGCGCTACCTGATGTCGCACTCTAATGCTGGGTAGATCAAGCAGAAATCTCATAGCAGAGATTGGTGTATCTCTAGTACACCCCAGCACCGCTCTCATTGCCTCATTTTGAACTTTTTCCTATCTATCGACTTGTGTCTGTGACAAAGTTAGTAGGTCGAGGCCATAATCTATTGCAGATAGCACTACCACTTGCAGAAGCAGAAAAAGTACCCATTGCTGCATGTCGAAGGTCGCCGTAACCGTGATAACACTGATCCCTCTTTTAGCCTTCTGAATCATATTTGTGACGTGCTTGTTGAATGAGAGACTTCTATCAAAGATTATCCCAAGATATTTAAGGTCCTGTTCTCTTTCAATGAATAAACCCATGCAACTAACAGCTGGCATTGACCAGATTATTATTTAAGGAGTACCAGACGACCTTTGCTTTCGAGGGATTGATCACAGCGTATAATGACTCTTATTTAGGGAAAACCATGTTATGATGCCTTTGATGGATTAACAAAAGCTCCAGAATTACTGCACCATTCCCCTATACGATCAACCTCCCTCTACAAATTTCTGGCGATCATTTCTCTATCTCTGTCTATATACCAAGATGTCATCAGTCTCAGACATGGTTCTCCCTGGTCCTGCAAACTGTCACCTAATAATGGGGACAGAGGTGACTCTAGTGGTAGTCCCAGGCGTATGATTGTTGGTGTCGAAGACCAATTCCCACACTTAAGAACAACCTGTCTCTGAAAAGGTGCCGAGATAATCCACCTGACAATGAAAGGACTAACTTGGAGTTGCAGCATTATGGTCATTATGAAATCCAAGGGAACTCTGTTATAAGCATCTTCCAGGTTTATTGCAACTACGCATGTGTCCATTCGTTCGTCAAAACTTTTGAAAATATCTTATGCGAATACGGTGACGTTGTTTCACGCCTGCTTACCTGGGCGATACCTTCCAAACGTTGTGTCATGTCTGCTTACCTGGACGATACTTTCCAAACGTTGTGTCATGTCTGCTTACCTGGACGATACCTTCCAAACGTTGTGTCAAGTCTGCTTACCTGGACGATACCTTCCAAACGTTGTGTCAAGCCTGCTTACCTGGACGATACCTTCCAAACGTTGTGTCAAGCCTGCTTACCTGGACGATACCTTCCAAACGTTCTGTCAAGCCTGCTTACCTGGACGATATCTTCCAAACGTTGTGTCAAGCCTGCTTACCTGGACGATACCTTCCAAACGTTGTGTCAAGCCTGCTTACCTGGACGATACCTTCCAAACGTTGTGTCAAGCCTGCTTACCTGGGCGATACCTTCCAAACGTTGTTTCAAGCCTGCTTACCTGGGCGATACCTTTCAAACGTTGTGTCAAGCCTGCTTACCTGGGCGATACCTTCCAAACGTTGTGTCAAGCCTGCTTACCTGGGCGATACCTTCCAAACGTTGTGTCAAGCCTGCTTACCTGGACGATACCTTCCAAACGTTGTGTCAAGACTGCTTACCTGGGCGATACCTTCCAAACGTTATGTCAAGCCTGCTTACCTGGGCGATACCTTCCAAACGTTGTTTCAAGCCTGTTTACCTGGGCGATACCTTCCAAACGTTGTGTCAAGCCCGCTTACCTGGACGATACCTTCCAAACGTTGTGTCAAGCCCGCTTACCTGGACGATACCTTCCAAACGTTGTGTCAAGCCTGCTTACCTGGACGTTACCTTCCAAACGTTGTGTCAAGCCTGCTTACCTGGACGATACCTTCCAAACGTTGTGTCAAGCCTGCTTACCTGGACGATACCTTCCAAACGTTGTGTCAAGCCTGCTTACCTGGACGATACCTTCCAAACGTTGTGTCAAGCCTGCTTACCTGGGCGATACCTTCCAAACGTTGTTTCAAGCCTGCTTACCTGGGCGATACCTTTCAAACGTTGTGTCAAGCCTGCTTACCTGGGCGATACCTTCCAAACGTTGTGTCAAGCCTGCTTACCTGGGCGATACCTTCCAAACGTTGTGTCAAGCCTGCTTACCTGGACGATACCTTCCAAACGTTGTGTCAAGACTGCTTACCTGGGCGATACCTTCCAAACGTTATGTCAAGCCTGCTTACCTGGGCGATACCTTCCAAACGTTGTTTCAAGCCTGTTTACCTGGGCGATACCTTCCAAACGTTGTGTCAAGCCCGCTTACCTGGACGATACCTTCCAAACGTTGTGTCAAGCCCGCTTACCTGGACGATACCTTCCAAACGTTGTGTCAAGCCTGCTTACCTGGACGTTACCTTCCAAACGTTGTGTCAAGCCTGCTTACCTGGACGATACCTTCCAAACGTTGTGTCAAGCCTGCTTACCTGGACGATACCTTCCAAACGTTGTGTCAAGCCTGCTTACCTGGACGTTACCTTCCAAACGTTGTGAGTAGTCTGTTATTTCTGTCTAGATGTAAGGACATATCCCACTCAACAAATCTTGTCTAATAGCAGATCGTCTTCTGCATGGTTATCAGCCTAAAACCCTGTACCTGTGTATTATACAAGATGCTTCCATCTTACATCTTACATCTTCCATCTTACATCTTACATCTTACATCTTACATCTTACATCTTACATCTTACATCTTCCATCTTACATCTTACATCTTACATCTTACATCTTCATCTATACAAGAGAAAATGAAATCGCCTAGCTTACGACAGGAACCGAGGCATATCCCTGCTATACATAGCAGGCAAAATCCTGGCTAGGGTCCTATTACACAGTCAATCTATTCTTGAGACATGTCTCCTTCCAGATAGCAAAAGTTCCTTTCGACAGGGCAGAGGTACAGTTCACATGATATTCACTGCCAGACAACTACAGGAAAAGTGTCAGAACATTGGTCTCTACACCAGATTTGTCGACCTAACTAAGGCATTGGACACTGTAAATTACGAAGGACTATTGAAGATCATGGCCAAATTTGTCTGTCCCGAAAAATTTACTAAAATTGTTCGCCAGGTCCATGATGGTATGACAGCCTGTGTGCAAGATGACAGCGCACACTCAACACTGTGTCAAACGGTGTGTCCTGACTCCGACGCTCTTCAGCATGGTGTTCTCTGCCATGTTAAATGATTCCTTCCGGAATAACAGTGCAGGAATTTGTTTTCGCTATCGAGCTGACGGAGGACTATTCAATCTTAGTAGATTGAAGGCCAAGACCAAAACTAAGACGGACATTGTTCGCGGCCTCTTGTTCGCTTACGATTGTGCACTAAACGCTTCCAGTCTGAAAGACATGCAGGACAGCATGAACCTCTTTTCTTTGCCTGTTATGCATTCTTACCATCAGCAACGCGAAGTCATTAGTCGTGTATTAACCAAAACCATGTGTCCCCTACACAGAACCAGTAATCACATTAAAGGGACAAAACCTCAATACTGCCAATAAATTTGCATATCTCGGCAGTACCTTATCGCGAACTGCGACAATAGACGAGGATGTTTCCCTACGCATTGCTCGTGCCAAAGCGCCATTTGGGAGCCTTCGGATCAACGTCTTGATCAGGCATGGTCTCAGTTTGACAACTAAGTTGGACGTGTTATAAGTATATATAGGTATCCACCTATATTAGAAGGCGTCGCTGAAATTACATCGGACACACGCTACGAATGGATACCAAAAGAATCCCCTGTCAAGCTTTGATGTGGTCACTAGAGGGTAAGAGAAAACGAGGAAGACCACGATAAACCCTACATAGAACTATTACAAGAGAACGTTTCACCATCGGTATCAGAAACAATGAAGATCTAAAGCAAATTGCAATGAAACGAGAGACAAGAAAATATATGACATCCGTCCTATGTGCTGTATTTGGCCCTAGAGCAAAAACGAACTAAGTAAAGACAAATAGTGGAAGGTGCAGTTCACGTAATCATTTCACCGAAATGTTTTAATGTTTATTTTTTTAATGCAAATGCGAGTTGGAGTGTTAGTGTGATATGTAGAAGCGGTATATTTAATTGGTGCAAACATGTCAACAAAAAAGTATAAAAAGAACTGGGGTGACTACTGAGATGGGCGTGTGTGTATGCGGCTGCGCGTGTGTAAGTGTGTGTGTGTGTAAGTGTGTGTGTGTGTGTGTGTGACCGTGCGTGCTTGTGTGTGGGTGAAAAATATGTAATCATGGAGGGAAAAGTTCGAGGAAAGAGAACACGACTGAGACCTCGATGAAGGCAGGTTATCGAAGATCTTATGAACGCGACATTGGAAAAGACTGGGCACCTTGCACAGAACCGAGATGCTTACAGAGTGGTAGTGAGGGCAACGTTCTGAAAAAGCCTCACATAGATAGATATAAGAGTTATATTGCATGACACAAAACTTGAACCCAGACCATGCAGATACACACGTACAAATCACTAACTCCCCTCTCACCATTGTTATAACCCCTATCGCACACACAAAATATACGTGTATATTTGAACCTGCTCACATAAACACACACACACACAAAATATAAGTGTATATTTGAACCTGCTCACATAAACACACACACACACAAAATATAAGTGTATATTTGAACCTGCTCACATAAACACACACACACACAAAATATAAGTGTATATTTGAACCTGCTCACATAAACACACACACACAAAATATAAGTGTATATTTGAACCTGCTGACATAAACACACACACAAAATATAAGTGTATATTTGAACCTGCTGACATAAACACACACACAAAATATAAGTGTATATTTGAACCTGCTGACATAAACACACACACACAAAATATAAGTGTATATTTGAACCTGCTGACATAAACACACACACACAAAATATAAGTGTATATTTGAACCTGCTGACATAAACACACACACAAAATATAAGTGTATATTTGAACCTGCTGACATAAACACACACACAAAATATAAGTGTATATTTGAACCTGCTCACATAAACACACACACACAAAATATAAGTGTATATTTGAACCTGCTCACATAAACACACACACACAAAATATAAGTGTATATTTGAACCTGCTCACATAAACACACACACAAAATATAAGTGTATATTTGAACCTGCTGACATAAAATCAAACGTGTATGTTTACTCAGGCAATCATGCCTAAATGGGGTGGCTGCTGATGACGCGTGCAGCCTAGGTGAATGTCATCTAAAGTCACGTGATGCAAATACATCATGCTGCCACTGTCCTGGTGGTGAGCCCAGGTAAGCACTCACACGTTGTCGTGCCCAGGTGAGTGGAAAGCTAAAACGCGCACGTTTGCCGTTTCAGAACGATAGAGCCTAGCAGGATAGATTTATTAAATCTATATCAGACTGCTGAGCCTAGCGACAGATGTCTACAACATTGTAAATGTCGTGGTTCGCAGGGTCACTCATGTTTGTGAGCAGAAATACAAGATTCAAGGTTTTGTCTGTACCGTCTCATATTGAAATCTCTAGACTTGAAATCTTACGTAATCACATTCTATAAGCAGCCACACGTGAAATCACGATACGAGATGTTGAAATCTGGCTTAATCTCCCTCAGTTAACGGTCATAATTCACATCTAGAAATAAATCTTGCGTTGAAATATCGTATCTGTAGTAATGACTCATGTATATGTTGTGACAAAACCCGTATCTGTTGTGACAAGACCCGTATCTGTTGTGACAAGACCAGTATCTGTTGTGACAAGACTCGGATCTGTTGTGACAAGACCCGTATATGTTGTGAAAATAACCGTATCTGTTGCGACTTGGCCTATATCTGTTGCGACTTGGCCTGTATCTGTTGCGACTTGGCCTGTATCTGTTGCGACTTGGCCTGTATCTGTTGCGACTTGGCCTGTATCTGTTGCGACTTGGCCTGTATCTGTTGCGACTTTACCTGTATGTGTTACGACTGAACCTATATTTTTTGTGTAATTAGACCTGTATCTGTTGTGACTAGACTCGTATGTGTTGTGACTTGACCCGTATCTTTTGCGACTAGACTGATATCTATTGTAATTAGACCAGTATCTTTTGTAAATAGACTCGTATCTGTTGTGACTAACCTCGTGTCTGTTGTGACTAAACTTGTATCTGTTGTTACGAGAATTGTATTTATTTTGTGACTATACTCTTATATGTCGTGACTAGACCAGTATCTTTTGTGACTAGACTCGTATCTGTTGTGACTAGACTCGTATATGTCGTGATAGACTCGTATCTGTCGTGATAGACTCGTATCTGTCGTGACTAGACTCGTATCTGTCGTGATACTATCTCATCCTGACCCACTCAGAAAAATAAACGATATCTAGACTAGATCTATTTCTCCATGAGCCTGAAGAGAGATTGGAATACTTTCCTCGCTACTCAATACTCTGTTTTGCCTCAGGCTATTCAAAGTCAGCAGGAAACAACTTCTTCATTGCTTTGAACATAAAGAGTAACTGCTGTGGAGAATTTCAGAAATGAAGTCTTGATAGAGGCATGTACTTCTCCTAAGAACGACAATGATAACAAATTAATAATATATAAAATCAAGATTAGAGAATTGAGAGAATTGATAGAAAACATCTTCACTTCACGTTTGTGATAGCTGGTTGAAGACTTGATGTTTGATCAAATATCGTTTATATGAACGTGTTTATAAATTATGACAGATTATTTGATGTTCCAAGGTGGAACGTATTTCTGTTTGTTTTGATATTAAGCAGTTTCTACTCGTCAAGTCATTCATTCGCACGCTTGCAGTATTTCTGTGCAAGAAAGTCAGACATATCAACATTCTTTCTCCAGATTTCATATCCATAGTTCAATCTGATAAAAAAAAGATAGACCAGGTAAGTATTACTGGAATATAACTGGCAGGAGAATACTGCATGCAGGGATGTTTTACTATTGAAATAAATTGTGAGAATTCTGGACTAATAGTAGATAACGTTATATAAGGGATGAACTAATGGTAGATAACGTTATGTAAGGGATGAACTAATGGTAGATAACTGTAGCAGTAGCAATAGTTCGGTCATCTGGAAAGAATGCCGTGTGATTCATTAGTTTATAAATCACATATGAAGAGAGGAGAAGCAGAAAGAAGAGTCAGAGGTAGACCTAGAGTACGTTGGATCGACAATATCAAAGAGACATTACACGAAAACCAAATAACATTACATGAAGCTGCCAGAAAAGCGATAAAAAGAACATTGTATCTCCCTTGACACCCGTTAAGGGTAAAAGAAGAAGGAAAGATGGACAGATAGAACCTTATGTAAAGGAATAAACTAATGGTAGATAACGTTATATAAGTGAAGTAAACCAGGAGTTATGTAAAAGTTTTCATATAAACCTCTATTCAAGTTAGTTGCTATGGAAACTATTTGTATACATGTTGCATTCAACAGAAGTACAAGGAGCAATGAGGTTTACAGAAATGCAAGGTGCAATGAGGTTTTCTAGACTGCCACACAATAAAATATTGATCTAGTGTTAGGGGATGGGGGGGGATTTAAGTGGCTTGCATGTTTTGTTTTCTCAACTCTGACCAACATTTCTTTAAAAGTAGTTCTTTTTCTCCTTTCTCGGCAAATATATTTGGTGTCAGATGTTATAACTCAGAAATATCTTCTGTAATGTCTTTCCTTAATTGTTGTTTTTGTTGATGTTTTTGTTGATGTTTTTGTTGATGTTTTTGTTCCATGCCTCATCTTCTTACTTCTCCCTATAGTTGTTTCCAAAAGTGAAATTTATGTTCATGTTATAATTACTTCATCTAATGTTCGTTGTGCGACTCTGAACTAGGTGAGGCTGTTGCCATCTGTAACCTGAATTAAGTCTTAACTTCTAAAAGAAAGTAAAATGTATTACACATAAGATATCTTTAATAACAACTTTCTTTCATGGACATCAATTACGTGAGGACAATCTATGTTATGACGTATAACACTTTCTTTCAGTCTTTATACTCACAGGAAAGGAGGCAGTTGATTCCCTGGCTGTAGGCTGACCGCCTATTATTTCTAACATCAAATCAGGTGACCTATTCCAACTATCCGACCTAACTATCATTAAAAACTGTTCAAAAATTGATTGACAGTCACCTATCCATCAAGTCAATAGTTCACAGTTGTCGAAGTTAATTATATGATTGGTCCGGTTATCCAAATAAAATCGAAAATAAAGTTGGTGGTGACATTGATAACGTAGCGTTCACTTTTCATTAACTTCTCGAATCAATTGCCTAGAGTGAATTTACACAATTTAACAAGGGGTGTGCCTTTGATAACGTAGTGTTCACTGTTTATTCACTAAACCATCCCATTGGCTTGAAACGGACATCTACTCCCGAAGGTAATGCTTCCAAAGTGACGTTGACATGTTGGATCTTCAAGAATATGCCATTTCTAGGTCTCTGACTGCTAGTATCCTGTGTGTGTTTATGTGAGCAGGTTCAAATATACACTTATATTGTGTGTGTGTGTTTATGTCAGCTGGTTCAAATATACACTTATATTTCTAGAACATTCTACTTTATACACATCCTTTCTTAACTTAACAATTTCGTCAATTGTATTCTCCCCGTCCAGTCTCATGTTTCGGTCAAGGCTGGTTGAATGTTCACGCTATAAGCTAACTATTTCAGTAACTTCATCCCGTCAAAATAATCAACAGTTATTTTCTTACTGTTTTTTCTCTCTTCTTTTAAAAGTGCTATCTAAGCAAAATAAAGGACAGCTGATTTTAATATTCTTCTTCATCATTCTTTCCTTGTCCGCCTCTTGGCCAGCCCCGCAGTCTGTTACACTAGAAACGAATACAACACCAACAGAAAGACAAGGAACATTGAGGTTTTCTAGAATGTCACACAATGACATGTTGATCTAGAAACAAATACAACACAAACAGAAATTTTGAACAAATACAAGAAGTATTGAATGAATACAAGAAATTTCGTCATAGTTATCACAGACTTGTCACAATTATCATAGACATGACATTGTTAGCACACACTTGACACTGTTAACACAGACATGCCACTTTTAGCACATACTTGACATTGTTAGCACATACATGACACTGTTAACACATACTTGGCACTGTTAACACATACTTGACACTGTTAACACATGCTTGATACTGTTAGTACATTCTTGACCCTGTTAACACATACTTGACATTGTTAGCACAGACATGCCACAGCTAGCACAGACATGCCACAGTTAGCACAGACATGTCACAGTTAGCACAGACATGTCACAGTTAGCACAGACATGTCACAGTTAGCACAGACATCTCATAGTTAACACATACTTGACACAGCTAGCACATACTTGACACTGTTAGCACAGCCTTGACACATTTAGCACACACGTCACAGCTAACACAGGAATGCCACAGTTAGTACATACTAGCACGTGTGTGTGTGTGTGTGTGTGTGCATGCGTGTGAACGTGTTTTTGTGTGTGTGTATGTGTTCAGTGAGCGATGTATCGCGTGTGTGGTTGCAAGATATGGTATCTGAACAAGGACTAGATATCGACGTAACCTAGTATATCGTCTATAATGTTCATATCGAATCCGTCCTGTAACAGGATTTAAAATTTGTATCAAGAAAGACTAGATATGGTATATCCTGGCATATCTTCTACAATGCTCATATCGATTCCGTCCTGTAACAGGATTTACAATCCGGAAATGCAAGCTTTAGCTACGTGTTCGAATCCAAGCTCAGCCTAGCCAGGATTGCCTGAACGAATATTATAGATAAAAATAGTTGTCCAATGAAATACGATTTGACAGGAAATGTCGTCATAATTCGATACTTTGTGGCAATTATCCTATAAGATCAACTGGGATAGTTGCCCACTCAGCTGGCATTTCCAAATATATTGTTCAAAATAATTGATAATGTATTTTATTGCAACAATTCACATTTTGATAAGTGTGGTGTGGTGTAGGGAAAGGGACGGGTGAATTCAGGCGTATCCCGAGGATTCAATGTTGAATATAAGAAAAATTATCTCTGGGTTAACATCTACCAATTACAGCATGGATACCATCAACGGAATGTGATAACAGGAGACATGGATACCATCAACGGAATGTGATAACAGGAATATATTGTGTGAGATAAGGACGGAGATTTTGCATGTAAATGTAATCTGTAATATAAGAAGCAAGCATGGAAATGTAATCTGTAATATAAAAAGCAAGCATAGAAATGTTATATTTCAGTTGAGAAGGAAGAACAATAATGTTGTATGTAATGAATATGAGAAACCAAATAGATTATACAATAAGACAGCAGAGATGTAAATCATGTGTAACATCAAGTCAAACACTACCAAGTAAATCATGTGTAACATCAAGTCAAACACTACCAAGTAAATCATGTGTAACATCAAGTCAAACACTACCAAGTAAATCATGTGTAACATCAAGTCAAACACTACCAAGTAAATCATGTGTAACATCAAGTCAAACACTACCAAGTAAATCATGTGTAACATCAAGTCAAACACTACCAAGTAAATCATGTGTAACATCAAGTCAAACACTACCAAGTAAATCACGTGTAACATCAAGTCAAACACTACCAAGTAAATTATGTGTAACATCAAGTCAAACACTACCAAGTAAATCATGTGTAACATCAAGTCAAACACTACCAAGTAAATCATGTGTAACATCAAGTCAAACACTACCAAGTAAATCATGTGTAACATCAAGTCAAACACTACCAAGTAAATCACGTGTAACATCAAGTCAAACACTACCAAGTAAATCATGTGTAACATCAAGTCAAACACTACCAAGTAAATCACGTGTAACATCAAGTCAAACACTACCAAGTAAATCATGTGTAACATCAAGTCAAACACTACCAAGTAAATCATGTGTAACATCAAGTCAAACACTACCAAGTAAATCATGTGTAACATCAAGTCAAACACTACCAAGTAAATCATGTGTAACATCAAGTCAAACACTACCAAGTAAATCATGTGTAACATCAAGTCAAACACTACCAAGTAAATCATGTGTAACATCAAGTCAAACACTACCAAGTAAATCATGTGTAACATCAAGTCAAACACTAATAAAGTAAATCATGTGTAACATCAAGTCAAACACTACCAAGTAAATCATGTGTAACATCAAGTCAAACACTACCAAGTAAATCATGTGTAACATCAAGTCAAACACTACCAAGTAAATCATGTGTAACATCAAGTCAAACACTACCAAGTAAATCATGTGTAACATCAAGTCAAACACTACCAAGTAAATCACGTGTAACATCAAGTCAAACACTACCAAGTAAATCACGTGTAACATCAAGTCAAACACTACCAAGTAAATCATGTGTAACATCAAGTCAAACACTACCAAGTAAATCATGTGTAACATCAAGTCAAACACTACCAAGTAAATCATGTGTAACATCAAGTCAAACACTACCAAGTAAATCACGTGTAACATCAAGTCAAACACTACCAAGTAAATCACGTGTAACATCAAGTCAAACACTACCAAGTAAATCACGTGTAACATCAAGTCAAACACTACCAAGTAAATCACGTGTAACATCAAGTCAAACACTACCAAGTAAATCATGTGTAACATCAAGTCAAACACTACCAAGTAAATCATGTGTAACATCAAGTCAAACACTACCAAGTAAATCATGTGTAACATCAAGTCAAACACTACCAAGTAAATCATGTGTAACATCAAGTCAAACACTACCAAGTAAATCATGTGTAACATCAAGTCAAACACTACCAAGTAAATCATGTGTAACATCAAGTCAAACACTACCAAGTAAATCACGTGTAACATCAAGTCAAACACTACCAAGTAAATCACGTGTAACATCAAGTCAAACACTACCAAGTAAATCACGTGTAACATCAAGTCAAACACTACCAAGTAACTCACGTGTAACATCAAGTCAAACACTACCAAGTAAATCACGTGTAACATCAAGTCAAACACTACCAAGTAAATCATGTGTAACATCAAGTCAAACACTACCAAGTAAATCATGTGTAACATCAAGTCAAACACTACCAAGTAAATCATGTGTAACATCAAGTCAAACACTACCAAGTAAATCATGTGTAACATCAAGTCAAACACTACCAAGTAAATCACGTGTAACATCAAGTCAAACACTACCAAGTAAATCACGTGTAACATCAAGTCAAACACTACCAAGTAAATCATGTGTAACATCAAGTCAAACACTACCAAGTAAATCATGTGTAACATCAAGTCAAACACTACCAAGTAAATCATGTGTAACATCAAGTCAAACACTACCAAGTAAATCATGTGTAACATCAAGTCAAACACTACCAAGTAAATCATGTGTAACATCAAGTCAAACACTACCAAGTAAATCATGTGTAACATCAAGTCAAACACTACCAAGTAAATCACGTGTAACATCAAGTCAAACACTACCAAGTAAATCACGTGTAACATCAAGTCAAACACTACCAAGTAAATCACGTGTAACATCAAATCAAACACTACCAAGTAAATCATGTGTAACATCAAGTCAAACACTACCAAGTAAATCATGTGTAACATCAAGTCAAACACTACCAAGTAAATCATGTGTAACATCAAGTCAAACACTACCAAGTAAATCATGTGTAACATCAAGTCAAACACTACCAAGTAAATCACGTGTAACATCAAGTCAAACACTACCAAGTAAATCACGTGTAACATCAAGTCAAACACTACCAAGTAAATCACGTGTAACATCAAGTCAAACACTACCAAGTAAATCATGTGTAACATCAAGTCAAACACTACCAAGTAAATCACGTGTAACATCAAGTCAAACACTACCAAGTAAATCATGTGTAACATCAAGTCAAACACTACCAAGTAAATCATGTGTAACATCAAGTCAAACACTACCAAGTAAATCACGTGTAACATCAAGTCAAACACTACCAAGTAAATCATGTGTAACATCAAGTCAAACACTACCAGGAGCAGGCTGTGATACATATCATGAATTGCTTACAGCAAAATTTATTTTTAAAATGAAAAAGATCAACAAAAACAGCATCATATTGAGATTCAACATATCAAACATTTCTCAAGAATATAATATTGAAAGAGGAAATATATTTAAAAAATACTCCTAAATACAGAAGAAGAAACAAGCCCGGACAAACTGAAAAATAAAATAACTGACATTTTCATTCAAACAGCAGAAAAATATCCTACCTAAAAAGGTAACGATTACATCAAGAATTAATATCAAGAGAAACAATGGAAAATATTATAAAATTAAGGAAATTAAAAAACGACAATAACAGCAGCAAGTAGTACATGAAAATATCAAAACTAATAGTACAACAAAGTCGGTACGATTAGGAATAATACACATAACCAAGGCATACAGGGAGGTAGAAGATTATAAACAGCAAGGAAACACGAACAAGTTGTATGAAGTAACGAAAATATTAAAACAAAATAACTTCAAACCAGCACTGAAAGTAATTAAAAATTAAATTGGGAAAATACTAAAAGATAGGAAATAAATAATACAAAGATGGAAAGAATAGTGCCAAGAAATGTACAAAGGTACACAACACATCCTAGAAGTAAACATAAACGTAACAAGAAAAGAAGAAGATCCAACGATACATGAAATTACACATGCAATAAAAAATCTGAATAAACATAAAGCTCATGGGAATGAGGGTATTACCCCAGAAATGGTACTAGCTGGAGGAGTGACAAGGGTAGAAATATACTATAAGTTATGCTGTAAAATTTGGAAGAGCGGAACATGGCCCGAAGAATGGGAAACATGTTCATACCCCGTACCAAAAACAGATCAATTATGTCCTAACTATAGAAGAGTAGCATTAGCAAGATCTTACTAAGAATAGTTATGAAAAGATAACAGTAAAAATTAGAAACCGAAGTTAACAAGGTAGAAACAGAATTTCGGTCAGGCAGAGGCACAAAAGATCATTTACTAAATATGAAAATCATTATCGAAAAATGTCGAGAATACAAAGCAGATCTATACGTGTGTTTTATCTATACATGTGTTTTATCTATACTTGTGTTTTATCTATACATGTGTTTTATCTATACATGTGTTTTATCTATACTTGTGTTTTATCTATACTTGTGTTTTATCTATACTTGTGTTTTATCTATACTTGTGTGTTATCTATACATGTGTTTTATCTATACATGTGTTTTATCTATACATGTGTTTTATCTATACATGTGTTTTATCTATACATGTGTTTTATCTATACATGTGTTTTATCTATACTTGTGTTTTATCTATACATGTGTTTTATCTATACATGTGTTTTATCTATACATGTGTTTTATCCACTATTCCAAAGCATTTGATTGCGTACAACATCAGCAACTATGGGAAATAATCAGAGAAATGGGCTTCCTACTAGAACATCTAACATTATCTTATTGAATCATTCGACTATAATCAACAAGCAGCTGTGAGAGTTGATGGTGATATCTCAGAATTGTTAACAGTAGACAGCAGGGTAAGACAGGGATGCACCCTATCCCCATACGTATATAATATATATATATGCAGAAAACATCATGAGGAACACACACACACAGAAGTTCCATCCCCTAAATAATGGAGGATATGAAATACTAGAGATAAGATACACAGATGATACAGTTTCTTCTAACTAACTACACACACAGAAGGACTAGAGAGGATGATCATTAAAACAAAAGCAAAGAACAAAACCTTCAATTAAACACACAGAAAACCAAGATCATGACAACAGATAAAACCAAAGTAATACTAAGAATTAAAATAGATAACATGGAACTGGAAATCGTCGACAAGTTTGATTATCTGGGTGCAACAATAAACAGCTTAGGTATTATACAATGGTAATTAGGAAGAGATTGGCGATAGTGATAACAAAATGAAAAAAAAATATATGGGAAACTGTTATAAAGAGACAAAAGTTATACTTCTTAGATCAGACATTTTCCAGTTGCAAAATACGGCAGCGAGACGTGTACATTAAATAGAACAACGGCAAAAAGACTATTGACTTTTTAACTGAAGTGTTATAGAACAATATTAAGAATTTCCTGGACAGAAAAGATAAGGAATAGTGAGGTTTTGAGTATGTTGAATATAGAGGACGGATGGCTGGTGAATACAATTTTACATGGAAAACTGAAATATTTCATACATAAAAAGACACAATGGCATGGAAGATGCATATTAGAGGGCAGAGTTTTGTGAAGTAGAAGAAGAGGTAGACCTAGAAGGAGATGGACAGATGACATCAAAGATTGTATGAAGTTATCATTGGAGGAGGTAAGCAGATTGGCACAGGATAGAGTCGGCTTCAGGATATTAATTGCAAAGACAACGTTCTGGAAAGAATATATCACGTGATGATGATGAATATGTAAGCTGGGAAGGAAGATGGTACATGTTGTACGTTGAGAAAAGAGAATTGGAAGTGTAATATGTAAGTTGAAAAGGAAGAACGGGAGTGTAACATATAATAGAAAAAGGGAGAAAAAGAATGTAACATGTAATATGAGAAGGGAGAAAAGGAGTTTACTATATAAGTTGAGAAGGGAGAACAACAATGTATTATGTAAATTGAGGAAGGAGAATGGAAGTGTAATATGTAAGTTTAAAACAGAGAAAGAGTATTTAACATATAAGGTGAGAAAGTAGAACGGGAATTTAATATGTAAGTAGAGACTGGATGATAGTAGTGTAATATGTAAGTAGAGACTGGAGGATAGAAATGTAATATGTAAGTAGAGACTGGAGGATAGAAATGTAATATGTAAGAATAGAAGGACGAGTAGTGATGTAATGTGTAATCTGCAAATGAAAAATATGAAGTAATCGATGACAATGAATGTATTCGATACTTCTCTCTGACAGATATCGATCTGAAACTTGCGATCTCGTGTCTCTGAACTGTCAGATTTACAAGACGTTTGCGGTCAAGTAAGTCTGCTAATAGAGAAGAACAGATGATATTATTCAAGACTTGATGTTGATCCACTTGTTGTCAATCAGTGATATTATAATCCCATATTTCTGGCTGGTAAATAGGCTGAACTGTGTGATAACCATTTACTGAAAGAGTATTTTACGTATTCAGTTTTGTCAACATTTTAGGGCATATGCTTGTCATTTGCATGGCATGTGATTGTCATTTGTATGACACGTGATTGTCATTTGTATGACATGTGATTGTCATTTCTGACATACGATTCACATTACAGCCTCATGTAGATATATAATTGTCATTTCATGACACATGTTATTGGAATATGTAGATGTAAGTTTGTCAGTTCTTGGCATATGCTTGTCATTGGCAGACATATGCTTGTATATGTGTAGACCTATGATTGTCATTTCAGACATGTATACCATTTGTGGGCATACGATTTTCATTTGTAGACATATGTTTGTCTATTGTAGACATTTGATTGACATCTACAAAATATTGATTGTCTTCCCTTGATATCATTATTGTACTGGAAACATTATCTTACTGGAATCATTATTGTACTGGAAACATTATTGTACTGGAAACATTATTGTACTGGAATCATTATTGTACTGGAAAAACTATTGTACTGCAATCATTATTGTACTGGAATAATTATTGCACTGGAAACATTACTGTACTGGAAACATTAATGTACTGGAATCATTATTGTACTGGAACATTATTGTACAGGACATATTATTGAGCCAAGAAGGACATATTATTGATTTATTGTGTATCTACAACTGTTGTCATATAAAGACATATGCTTGTTTTGTGTAGGTTTCATATTTCTCTACTGTAGAACCTGAGTTTATCTTCTCGAGAATTATATATTCCTCATGATATATCTGTCAGACATATTACAAAATTGTCAGAAAAATTGTTAAATTGTCTGCATTAGCATGCCAAAATTGTATGTCTGTCCATTTTATATCATAACACGATCAGCATTTCTGTCTGCCTGCCAGTACCTACAACAGACAATCTAGTCTGACATACTTCACGGTGATACTGCGCCCGCTGCATGTCAGAATCCTATTGACCATCGTATTCCAACATTACAACAATTATGTATGACATTTCCAAACAGATATTTCTCCCCGACCATTTCATCGGGAGTGTCTTTATACGCCATTCAATTTCAGATCTGGGAGTGTATGCTTCTGTGTGTTCGTGTTTGTATGAGTGTGTGTGTGTGTGTGTGTGTGTTGTTCTGAGAGTTGGCTTCGTACGAATGTGTGTATGCAAATGTGTTCGCGCGTGCGTGTGTATATATATATATATATATATATATATATATATATATATATATATATATATATATATATATATATATATATATTTGAATTGATAGTACAAGCAAAGAATTGAAAATTACTATGGGGAAAAATGCGGTAACATGAGATCTTCTCAATGAGAAGGCTGGCTCAGAAGTCTACTTTTCTTAGGAGCCTAAACTACGTCTTATTTTGAAAGAGAGCCACATTTCGTAATATCCCACTGTGGTCTGGCATATTATGAAATCTTCTCCATGACAAGACTGGCCCAGAAATCTATCACTCTACTGAGAGGCCATGCAACGTTTATTATTCGCAAGGGAATCGCAGCCCACATACTCACTGTGATCTGAAATATTACCATGAAATCTTCTCTATGAGAAGACTAGTCCAGAAGTATATCATTCTTCTGAGAGGCCTAAACAACGTCTATTATGTAAAAGGGAATCGCAGCCCACATACTCACTGTGATTTGACATATTACCATGTAATCTTCTCCATGAGAAGACTGACTCAGAAGAACTTTCCTTCTGGAGGGACTTAAGTTATCTGACAGAAGTCGAGCTCTGCTCACTTCAGGTCTTATACGAAATTAGTCTATTCCACTTATGAGAGGGTAGATTTGTGTTATGAGAAATGTGTGTAGTGTATTGTCAACGATTCCGTCTAAGAGCTCGAGTAGAGAACGTTCTTACTTACACTTAAGACATCCACGCTTAAGTGATAAGCTGGAATTGGTTCCAAAGAGGAACACGAGCTTGAGATCGCTGTTTGAAAATAAATTGAAATCATTCAAGCTGTACACTGAAACTTCAGTCAGCATATGATAACTAACCAAGAAACCCAAGAGTTCAGGCCTTGTCATGCTGCCTGAACATATTGTCTACTATCAACCTATGCAGTACGTACCATCCTGCTTGAACAATATCCTGGTCACGGCACCATTGAACAAGAGTGTATTAATATCCTAGGAACTTGCACCATTGAACAAGAGTATATTCTTTGCTATCTATTGCTAACAGTCCATCCTGACAATGTATTTCCTGATCATGATGAGCCTCGTACAATCCAAATCTACATCCTGGTCCGTTTTGTCAATTACTCTATCTGAAATCTTGGATTTCTTGGTTAGTTATCATACGTTGACTGAAGTTTCAGTGTACAGCTTGAATGATTTCAATTTTTAAAAAGTGATCTCAAGCTCGTGTTCCTCTTTGGAACCAATTCCAGATTATCACTTAAGCGTGGATGTCTTAATTGACCATGATTGACAGGACGTCAATCATTGGTCCTTTTGATTTTATAATAATGTAATAAAATTCCCTTTATGTAACTTTACCCTCCTGCTTTGTTGCATAAATATTAGTAATAGATTGTATATTTGTTGTAGACTGTTGTTGTACCTGTGCTCTTGTGTGAGTATATTTGTTGTAGACTGTTGTTGTACCTGTGCTCTTGTGTGAGATATGAAATATGTTAATCACTACCGTGATCACCAAAGGCCAAGTGAAAAAGACTTATGAGGATATGAACACAACGCGAAGCCAAAGAAAATAGCGATTAGCTATCTATTTGATAGAATAATTGAGAAAACGGACCAGGATGTAGATTTGGATTGTACGAGGCTCACATGATCAGGAAATACATTGTCAGGATGGACTGTTAGCAATAGATAGCAAAGCATATACTCTTGTTCAATGGTGCAAGGTCCCAGGATAGTAATACACTCTTGTTCAAGAGAAATACACGGAGTAAAATATGGTCAGAGAAATACACGGAGTAACATATGGGCAGAAAAAAATAATTTAACAGACCGTGAATGTAAAGAACGTGAATGTAAAGAGCGTGAACGTAAAGAACGTGACTGTCTGTAAAGAACGTGACTGTCTGTAAAGAACGTGACTGTCTGTAAAGAACGTGACTGTAAAGAATGTGACTGTCTGTAAAGAACGTGACTGTAAAGAACGTGACTGACTGTAAAGGACGTGACTGTAAAGAAAGTGACTGTAAAGAACGTGACTGTCTGTAACGAAAGTGACTGTAAAGAACGTGACTGTAAAGAACGTGACTTTCTGTAAAGAACGTGACTGTAAAGAACGTGACTGTCTGTAAAGAACGTGACTGTAAAGAACGTGACTGTAAAGAACGTGACTGTCTGTAAAGAACGTGACTGTCTGTAAAGAACGTGACTGTCTGTAAAGAACGTGACTGTAAAGAACGTGACTGTAAAAAACGTGACTGTCTGTAAAGAGTATGACTGTCTGTAAAGAACGTGACTGTCTGTAAAGAACGTGACTGTAAAGAACGTGACTGTCTGTAAAGAACGTGATTGTCTGTAAAGAACGTGACTGTAAAGAACGTGACTGTAAAGAACGTGACTGTCAAGAACGTTACTGTAAAGAACGTGACTGCCAAGAACGTGACTGTAAAGAACGTGACTGTAAAGAACATGACTGTCTGTAAAGAACGTGACTGTCTGTAAAGAACGTGACTGTAAAGAACGTGACTGTAAAGAACGTGACTGTCTGTAAAGAACGTGACTGTAAAGAACGTGACTGCAAAGAACGTGACTGTAAAGAACGTGACTGTAAATAACGTGACTGTCTGTAAAGAACGTGACTGTCTGTAAAGAACGTGACTGTCTGTAAAGAACGTGACTGTAAAGAACGTGACTGTAAAGAACGTGACTGTCTGTAAAGAACGTGACTGTCTCTAAAGAACGTGACTGTAAAGAACGTGACTGTAAAGAACGTGACTGTAAAGAACGTGATTGTCTGTAAAGAACGTGACTGTCTGTAAAGAACGTGACTGTCTGTAAAGAACGTGACTGTAAAGAACGTGACTGTCTGTAAAGAACGTGACTGTAAAGAACGTGACTGTAAAGAACGTGACTGTATGTAAAGAACGTGACTTTAAAGAACGTGACTGTAAAGAACATGACTGTAAAGAACGTGACTGTAAAGAACGTGACTGTCTGTAAAGAACGTGACTGTAAAGAACATGACTGTCTGTAAAGAACGTGACTGTCTGTAAAGAACGTGACTGTAAAGAACGTGACTGTAAAGAACGTGACTGTAAAGAACGTGACTGTAAAGAACGTGACTGTAAAGAACGCGACTGTCTGTAAAGAACGTGACTGTCTGTAAAGAACGTGACTGTCTGTAAAGAACTTGACTGTCTGTAAAGAACGTGACTGTCTGTAAAGAACGTGACTGTAAAGAACGTGACTGTCTGTAAAGAACGTGACTGTAAAGAACGTGACTGTAAAGAACGTGACTGTATGTAAAGAACGTGACTTTAAAGAACGTGACTGTAAAGAACGTGACTGTAAAGAACGTGACTGTAAAGAACATGACTGTAAAGAACGTGACTGTAAAGAACGTGACTGTCTGTAAAGAACGTGACTGTAAAGAACGTGACTGTAAAGAACGTGACTGTAAAGAACGTGACTGTAAAGAACGTGACTGTCTGTAAAGAACGTGACTGTCTGTAAAGAACGTGACTGTCTGTAAAGAACGTGACTGTCTGTAAAGAACGTGACTGTCTGTAAAGAACGTGACTGTCTGTAAAGAACGTGACTGTAAAGAACGTAATTGTCTGTAAAGAACGTAACTGTCTGTAAAGAACGTGACTGTCTGTAAAGAACGTGACTGTAAAGAACGTGACTGTCTGTAAAGAACGTGACTGTAAAGAACGTGACTGTCTGTAAAGAACGTGACTGTATGTAAAGAACGTTACTGTAAAGAATGCGACTGTCTGTAAAGAACGTGACTGTTAAGAACGTGACTGTAAAGAACGTGACTGTAAAGAACGTGACTGTCTGTAAAGAACGTGACTGTAAAGAACGTGACTGTAAAAAACGTGACTGTAAAGAACGTGACTGTAAAGAACGTGACTGTAAAGAACGTGACTGTAAAGAACGTGACTGTCTGTAAAGAACGTGACTGTAAAGAACGTGACAGTAAAGGAAGTGACTGTCTGTAAAGAAAGTGACTGTAAAGAACGTGACTGTCTGTAAAGAACGTGACTGTAAAGAACGTGACTGTAAAGAACGTGACTGTCTGTAAAGAACGTGAATGTAAAGAACGTTACTGTCTGTAAAGAACGTGACTGTCTGTAAAGAACGTGACTGTAAAGAACGTGACAGTCTATAAAGAATGTGACTGTAAAGAACGTGACTGTCTGTAAAGAACGTGACTGTAAAGAACGTGACTTTCTGTAAAGAACGTGACTGTAAAGAACGTGACTGTAAAGAACGTGACTGTCTGTAAAGATCGTGACTGTAAAGAACGTGACTGTCTGTAAAGAACGTGAATGTAAAGAACGTGACTGTCTGTAAAGAACGAGACTGTCTGTAAAGAACGTGACTGTCTGTAAAGAACGTGACAGTCTGTAAAGAATGTGACTGTCTGTAAAGAACGTGACTGTAAAGAACGTGACTGACTGTAAAGGACGTGACTGTAAAGAAAGTGACTGTAAAGAACGTGACTGTCTGTAACGAAAGTGACTGTAAAGAACGTGACTGTAAAGAACGTGACTTTCTGTAAAGAACGTGACTGTAAAGAACGTGACTGTCTGTAAAGAACGTGACTGTAAAGAACGTGACTGTAAAGAACGTGACTGTCTGTAAAGAACGTGACTGTCTGTAAAGAACGTGACTGTCTGTAAAGAACGTGACTGTAAAGAACGTGACTGTAAAGAACGTGACTGTCTGTAAAGAGTATGACTGTCTGTAAAGAACGTGACTGTCTGTAAAGAACGTGACTGTAAAGAACGTGACTGTCAAGAACGTGACTGTAAAGAACGTGACTGTCAAGAACGTGACTGTAAAGAACGTGACTGTAAAGAACATGACTGTCTGTAAAGAACGTGACTGTCTGTAAAGAACGTGACTGTAAAGAACGTGACTGTAAAGAACGTGACTGTCTGTAAAGAACGTGACTGTAAAGAACGTGACTGCAAAGAACGTGACTGTAAAGAACGTGACTGTAAATAACGTGACTGTCTGTAAAGAACGTGACTGTCTGTAAAGAACGTGACTGTAAAGAACGTGACTGTCTGTAAAGAACGTGACTGTAAAGAACGTGACTGTAAAGAACGTGACTGTCTGTAAAGAACGTGACTGTCTCTAAAGAACGTGACTGTAAAGAACGTGACTGTAAAGAACGTGACTGTAAAGAACGTGATTGTCTGTAAAGAACGTGACTGTCTGTAAAGAACGTGACTGTCTGTAAAGAACGTGACTGTAAAGAACGTGACTGTCTGTAAAGAACGTGACTGTAAAGAACGTGACTGTAAAGAACGTGACTGTATGTAAAGAACGTGACTTTAATTAACGTGACTGTAAAGAACGTGACTGTAAAGAACGTGACTGTAAAGAACGTGACTGTAAAGAACGTGACTGTCTGTAAAGAACGTGACTGTAAATAACATGACTGTCTGTAAAGAACGTGGCTGTCTGTAAAGAACGTGACTGTAAAGAACGTGACTGTAAAGAACGTGACTGTAAAGAACGTGACTGTAAAGAACGTGACTGTAAAGAACGCGACTGTCTGTAAAGAACGTGACTGTCTGTAAAGAACGTGACTGTCTGTAAAGAACTTGACTGTCTGTAAAGAACGTGACTGTCTGTAAAGAACGTGACTGTAAAGAACGTGACTGTCTGTAAAGAACGTGACTGTAAAGAACGTGACTGTAAAGAACGTGACTGTATGTAAAGAACGTGACTTTAAAGAACGTGACTGTAAAGAACGTGACTGTAAAGAACGTGACTGTAAAGAACATGACTGTAAAGAACGTGACTGTAAAGAACGTGACTGTCTGTAAAGAACGTGACTGTAAAGAACGTGACTGTAAAGAACGTGACTGTAAAGAACGTGACTGTAAAGAACGTGACTGTCTGTAAAGAACGTGACTGTCTGTAAAGAACGTGACTGTCTGTAAAGAACGTGACTGTCTGTAAAGAACATCACTGTCTGTAAAGAACGTGACTGTCTGTAAAGAACGTGACTGTAAAGAACGTGACTGTCTGTAAAGAACGTGACTGTAAAGAACGTGACTGTAAAGAACGTGACTGTAAAGAACGTGACTGTAAAGAACGTGACTGTAAGGAACGTGACTGTAAAGAACGTGACTGTAAAGAACGTGACTGTAAAGACCTCTGAACAGAAGATAAATATGACCTAAATGTATTCTTTTTATTATTTCGTTAATTGACATTGGCTTTTTTGACATATTGGACATACTTCAGCAGGTACATTAATATATTGACACAAATAAATCAGCACAAACATGACAAATGAAGTCTTGTTTACTTTCTGTGTCGATGTTCTGTACTGGAACAAGGTCACTGTGTCGATGTTCTGTACTGGAACAAGGTCACTGTGTCGATGTTCTGTACTGGAATAAGGTCACTGTGTCGATGTTCTGTACTGGAATAAGGTCATTGTGTCGATGTTCTGTACTGGAACAAGGTCACTGTGTCGATGTTCTGTACTGGAACAAGGTCACTGTGCAAGCATGTATTAGAGAAAATATGTGCTAGGTATTACAACTATAAAACAATATGATACGGATGACATCTATAACATGATGTGCTAGGGATGACATCTATAATATGATATGCTATGGATGACATCTATAACATGATATGCTAGGGATGCCATCTATAACATGATCTGCTAGGGATGACATCTATAACATGATGTGCTAGGGATGCCATCTATAACATGATATGCTAGGGATGACATCTATAACATGATGTGCTAGGGATGCCATCTATAACATGATGTGCTAGGGATGACATCTATAATATGATATGCTATGGATGACATCTATAACATGATATGCTAGGTATGTCATCTATAACATGATGTGCTAGGGATGACATCTATAACATGATGTGCTAGGGATGCCATCTATAACATGATGTGCTAGGGATGACATCTATAACATGATGTGCTAGGGATGACATCTATAACATTATGTGCTAGGGATGACATCTATAACATGATGTGCTAGGGATGACATCTATAACATGATGTGCTAGGGATGACATCTATAACATGATGTGCTAGGGATGACATCTATAACATGATGTGCTAGGGATAACATCTATAACATTATGTGTTAGGGATGACATCTATAACATGATGTGCTAGGGATGACATCTATAACATGATGTGCTAGGGATGACATCTATAACATGATGTGCTAGGGATGACATCTATAACATGATGTGCTAGGGATGACATCTATAACATGATATGCTAAAACATTATCTCAGTGTGTCCGTCAACAGTTGACTTGGATCTGCCGTCAACAGTTGACTTGGATCTGCCGTCAACAGTTGACTTGGATCTGCCGTCAACGGTTGACTTGGATCTGCCGTCAACAGTTGACTTGGATCTGCCGTCAACAGTTGACTTGGATCTGCCGTCAAAAGTTGACTTGGATCTGCCGTCAACAGTTGACTTGGATCTGCCGTCAACAGTTGACATGGATCTGCCGTCAACAGTTGACTTGGATTTGCCGTCAACAGTTGACTTGGATCTGCCGTCAAAAGTTGACTTGGATCTGCCGTCAACAGTTGACTTGGATCTGCCGTCAACAGTTGACATGGATCTGCCGTCAACAGTTGACTTGGATCTGCCGTCAACAGTTGACATGGATCTGCCGTCAAAAGTTGACTTGGATCTGCCGTCAAAAGTTGACTTGGATCTGCCGTCAACAGTGACGAGATAACATTCATGAACTTGGGATCATATAACAAGATAGATAACAAATCGTTACCATGGTAACACAAAAGTAACATGACAATAAGTAACATGATTTAAAAGAATTAACACGACAAAAAGTTACACGATGAGAAAATGTGACAATAATCGTAACCTAACAAAATAGTTACATTATAACAAAAGTAACAGGATAACAGAAAAGTAACATGTAACCAAATGGTAACTGATTTCAAATATTAACATTTGATAATTTATCAATGTCCCTAATTGTGACTTCATCAGAGTTTGATGGTTGTGAAACAAATTTGCTGTAACATATCGTCGACAAGGACAAACCTTCTCATCAGCCAGAACATCAGGCAAACCTTCTCATCGACTAGGACATTAAAGCAAACCTTCACATTTCATTTTCATTATATTTTGTAAACGTGAAAGAAAAACTGCAGTACAACATGAAAAATTGCACAATTTAAAAACATGTTTAAATATCAGTTTTACAAATGGGATGAATAATAATATTCAACGTTTCGACCACCACCCCTTAGTCAAGATGAGAAAATCAGAAACACTGTAATTAGAATAGACAAAAATATACATTGGAAGAAAGTATGTAGGTATCTATGTTACCATCAGAGAAATGAAATGGGTGGAAGTTACAAATTCAAATTGCATCTCTAATATCTCTTCCAAGATTTTCCCCTTATCTCTTGTCCTGTCAGATCCATGACTTTGTAAACTAAAGCAAAGTTTGCTTGTTTCACGAAGGTCTTGCGTTAACTACACACAGCTATCGGCAACAGTCCGTACCCGTCATCCCGAAGGCAATTAACTATGACGGTGCTCTCACACTCCCCTTTTCAAATCTTATAATTCATGTCGCGCACCATTGTATGACTATTTCATGTACTCCCAACATTCCTGAATTTATCCATCCACTCCTCCATTCCCTTCCTTCGACCCTGAGGAAATTGCGAGCTAACTTCAGCTGAGGATAGACGTATTGAACAGGCGTTGTTCGCGTTGTGAGCGAGCAGAACTCTGGACCGTGCAGCTAGCGAGGCCTGGACCAGACGATTGAGCAGTGTGGTTATGTGAATATCCAGTGGATATTTGCTCATTATAACTGCCACTGGCAGACTGACAGACAGCAAATCAGACATACTTAACCTACAGATGTCACTGACATCAAACGTTCTGTCCAGTTGAAAATATATCTGTACGTTGACATCTAGTGTGTAAACTGCAGGACACTGCGGCATTTGCGTGTTACAATTCATTGCAACTTATCACCTACAGGTAGGAAAAAATCAAGGTGTGATAACGCTTTGAGTCGAAAGCTCACACATTTCTAGACGCCATTGGCAGAATAGGATTGTTCTAGCTGTAAGTAGCATTTCAAACAGCACGGACATCATTCAGTTCTCGCCTAGTTCGCTGAGATATCTCGTGCGCAGATCTATGACCAGATTTCAGAGGATATTTCTCGATCAATTCTTAATGTCGTTCGAATTCGCCGTGTTAGATTTAAGTTGATCTCAGCTGTCAGGTTATAAGTGTGTTACATTGTTCTCGTGTGTTGGCGATTCAGAAAATGTGTAGTTAAATTTTATTGGTTACCACAATATGTATAATGATCTTTATAATTCAGATTGACATCTGCAATCTAGGCAAGAGTACAGTTTATTTATATTGACATCTACAATCTAGGTGAGAGTACAGTTAATTTATATTGACATCTACAGTCTTAGTGAGAGTACAATTATTTAATAGTGACATCTACAATCTTGGCGAGAGTACAGTTAATTTATAGTGACATCTACAATCTTGGTGAGAGTACAGTTAATTTATAGTGACATCTGCAATTTTGGCGAGAGTACAGTTAATTTATAGTGACATATGCAATCATGGCGAGAGTACAGTTAATTTATAGTGACATCTACAATCTTGGCGAGAGTACAGTTAATTTATAGTGACATCTATAATCTTGGTGAGAGTACAGTTAATTTATATCGACATCTACAATCTTGGTGAGAGTACAGTTAATTTATATTGACATATACAATCTTGGCGAGAGTACAGTTAATGTATAGTGACATCTACAATCTTGGCGAGAGTACAGTTAATTTATAGTGACATCTACAATCTTGGTGAGAGTAGAGTTAATTTATAGTGACATCTACAATCTTGGTGAGAGTAGAGTTAATTTATAGTGACATCTACAATCTATGCGACAGTGCTATTTGTTACTCAATATTGACATTTTGCTATTATTAGTTGATATTAACAATGTCATGATATTAATTTATGTTGACAGTGTCACGATGTCATTAGTTTATGTTGACAGTGTCACGATGTCATTAGTTTATGTTGACAGTGTCACGATGTCATTAGTTTATGTTGACAGTGTCACGATGTCATTAGTTTATGTTGACAGTGTCACGATGTCATTAGTTTATATTGACAGTTGAACAATCATTATATTGTATCTGAGAGTGCAGCTATTTCAAATTGTTTATCTTGAAGCCTTACTGATCAGCGACTGTGATCGATGATTCCGTCCATCGTGTTAAAATGTGGTTTTATTTCTGTTTCTTCCTGATTTAGTAGAAGACACTTAGACTAATAACACTATTGAGACAATTATCACCCAACATGTACACTGTATAGTAAACGACTTCAGACTGTACGTACAATGGCCGAAGAGTCTAGTGGAGCCGGGTACATACCCGTCCCTGTCATTCTGGAAGTAACTGATGACGGTGACAAGACTTCTTTGAACAGTTCACGTTCCGGATTTGAGGTCGATGACTGCAACAAGCCACGATCTGTCAAATGTGCTTCATCGCTAGTACAGCCCACTGATTCTAATCCAAAGGGTACGACAACGCTGCAAACATCGAACACTGAGAATGAAGCTCTGTTTAGTGGAGAACTCTGTAAGAAGCAGACCGAGGGTAATGTTGTCACAGGCAGCGAGCGAGTCCAACAGGCAGCGCTTCTCGAGGGTGAAGTTGACCGACAACAGCAGCAAGATGACTCCGAGACACAACAACAACAGCAGAATGAAGCTGGGTCGGACGAAGAACTTCTATTTCCAGGATTTGTACCCAAAACATTTTATTTCTTCACACAAACCAATCTGATTCGTTTCTGGTGCCTACGTTGCATTACCTGGCAATATCCTTTTTGCTGTCAATCATTGTCGATAATATGTTTGTATTATATGTTTTTTGTAATATGTTTGCTGGATATGTTTGTATTTCGTGTGATCAGTTTCTGTGTGGTGTTATGTTTGTATGTGAATGTGTGGTGTAATGTTTGTATGTGAATGTTATTTTATTACAAACACTTTGTTTTGTTATACCTGATTATTACTGTCAAATATTCTTGATTCAGTTTACAAAATACTGTTCACAATATTTTTATATTTCAGACATCCATGTTCCATGCACGCCCGATCTTAATGAATCAAATCTTGCACCCCCGATCTCAATGAATAAAATCTTGCGCCCCCGATCTCAATGAATCAAATCTTGCGTCTCCGATCTCAATAAATCGAATCTTGCGCCCCCGATCTCAATAATCACATCTTGCGTCCCCGATTACAATTAATCAAATATTGCGCCCCCAATCTCAATAAATGAAATCTTGCGCCCCGATCTCAATAATCAAATTTTGCGTCGGCGATCACAATGAATCAAATCTTGCGCCCCTGATCACAATGAATCAAATTTTGCGCCCCGATCTCAATCAAATTTTGCGCCCCCGATCTCAATAAATCAAATCTTGCGCCCCTGATCTCAATGAATCAAATCTTGAGCCCCGATCTCAATTAAGCAAATCTTACATCCCCGATCTCAATGAATTAAATTTTGCGCCCCCGATCTCAATGAATCAAATCTTGCGCCCCAGATCTCAATGAATCAAATCTTGAGCCCCCGATCTCAATTAATCAAATCTTGCGCCGCCGGTCTCTGAAGCAAATCTTGCGCCCCCGGTCTCAGTGAAGCAAATCTTGCGCCCCCGGTCTCAGTGAAGCAAATCTTGCGCCCCGGTCTCAGTGACGCAAATCTTGCGCCCTCGGTCTCAGTGAAGCAAATGTGTGATGATATTTGTCATTCTCATGCTAAGATTATCCCAGGATGCATCTGTGTGGTAACATGGGGTTGTATCCCAGGATGCATCTGTGTGGTAACATGGGGTTGTATCCCAGGATGCATCTGTGTGGTAACATGGGGTTGTATCCCAGGATGCATCTGTGTGGTAACATGGGGTTGTATCCCAGGATGCATCTGTGTGGTAACATGGGGTTGTATCCCAGGATGCATCTGTGTGGTAACATGGGGGTTGTATCCCATGATGCATCTGTGTGGTAACATGGGGTTGTATCACTCGGACAGAAAAATCCAATCCTTATCGGAAATGGGACGCTGGATCATATTGGTTTGCTATCGCTTGTAGCAAATCTTTAGCAACGACTTGAGCACCAGCAGGAAATGATATTCCATTGTCATTCATAAAATTGATCTCAGTTTATAGAATTGTATCTTTTCAGGTCTAGAACAACTTTCAGTGTCTATATGGTGCTTGAGGTGATGGTCAAGTCTAGAACAACTTTCTATATGGTGCTTGAGGTGATGGTCAAGTCTAGAACAACTTTCAGTGTCTATATGGTGCTTGAGGTGATGGTCAAGATTAGAACAACTTTCAGTGTCTATATGGTGCTTGAGGTGATGGTCAAGTCTAGAACAACTTTCAGTGTCCATATGGCGCGTGAGGTGATGGTCAAGTCTAGAACAACTTTCAGTGTCCATATCGCGCTTGAGGTGATGGTCAAGTCTAGAATAGCTTTCAGTGTCCATATGGCGCTTCAGATGATGGTCAAGTCTAGAACAACTTATAATGTTCATGCGGAATGTAAGGTGATGGTCAAGTCTAGAACACCTTTCATTGTCCATATTACACGAGAGGTACGGTCAAGTCTGAAACAACTTTCAGTGCTCATCTTGCACGTGAGGCGACGGTCAGATAAAGAACAACTTTCAGTGCCCATACGACATGTGTTGTTATAGTCTTCGAACATGTGGTAGCACAACAGCGGTGACAACAGCAGTGGCAACAACAGTGACAACAACAGTGACAACAACAGTGACAACAGCAGTGACAACAGCAGTGAAAACAGCAGTGACAATAACAGTGAAAACAACAGCGAATTCAACAGTGACAACAGCAGTGACAACAACAGTGGCAACAACAGTGACAACAAGTGACAACAACAGTGACAACAACAGTGACAACAACAGTGACAACAAGAAAACAAGTAACAACAACAATGACAACAGCAGTAACAACAACAGTGACACCAACAGTGACAAAAGCAGTGACAACAACAGTGACAACAGCAGTAACAACAACAGTGACACCAACAGTGACAACAACAGTGACAACACCAGTGACAACTATAGTGACAACAGCAGTGACAACACCAGTGACAACACCAGTGACAACACCAGTGACAACAACAGTGACAACAGCAGTGACAACAAGAAAACAAGTGACAAGAACAGTGACAACAGCAGTAACAACAACATTGACACCAACAGTGACAACAGCAGTGACAACAACAGTGACAACAACAGTGACAACAGCAGTGACAACAACAGTGACAAAACAGTGACAACAGCAGTAACAACAACAGTGACACCAACAGTGACAACAACAGTGACAACAACAGTGACAACTATAGTGACAACACCAGTGACAACACCAGTGACAACAACAGTGACAACAGCAGTGACAACAAGAAAACAAGTGACAAGAACAGTGACAACAGCAGTAACAACAACAGTGACACCAACAGTGACAACAGCAGTGACAACAACAGCAATGACAGTTAGCCGTGATCATATGTCCTTCTAACAAACATCACCAAGATCGATGACATCACACGTCCGTCTAACAAACATTCCAAGGTGTACAATATCATACACAAGTTTGAGTGAAAGATACGACTTTACATATAGATACTTGCTGACAGATCTCAGATTTACATTGTTATAGATCAGACTGACATATCTCAGAGTTACAATGTTATAGATCAGACTGACATATCTCAGAGTTACAATGTTATAGATCAGACTGACAGATCTCAGATACAATGTTATAGATCAGACTGACAGATCTCAGAGTTACAATGTTATAGATCAGACTGACAGATCTCAGTTACAATGTTATAGATCAGACTGACAGATCTCAGAGTTACAATGTTATAAATCAGACTGACAGATCTCAGAGTTACAATGTTATAGATCAGACTGACAGATCTCAGAGTTACAATGTTATAGATCAGACTGACAGATCTCAGAGTTACAATGTTATAGATCAGACTGACAGATCTCAGATTTACAATGTTATAGATCAGACTGACAGATCACAGAGTTACAATGTTATAGATCAGACTGACAGATCTCAGAGTTACAATGTTATAGATCAGACTGACAGATCTCAGATTTACAATGTTATTGATCAGACTGACAGATCTCAGAATGCTATAGATCAGACTGACAGATCTCAGATTTACAATGTTATAGATCAGACTGACAGATCTCAGAGTTACAATGTTATAGATCAGACTGACAGATCTCAGAGTTACAATGTTATAGATCAGACTGACAGATCTCAGAGTTACAATGTTATAGATCAGACTGACAGATCTCAGAGTTACAATGTTATAGATCAGACTGACAGATCTCAGATTTACAATGTTATAGATCAGACTGACATATCTCAGATTTACAATGTTATAGATACTGCTGACAGATCTCAGATTTACAATGTTATAGATCAGACTGACATATCTCAGATTTACAATGTTATAGATCAGACTGACAGATCTCAGATTTACAATGTTATAGATCAGACTGACATATCTCAGATTTACAATGTTATAGATACTGCTGACAGATCTCAGATTTACAATGTTATAGATCAGACTAACAGATCTCAGATTTACAATGTTATAGATCAGACTGACATATCTCAGATTTACAATGTTATAGATACTGCTGACAGATCTCAGATTTACAATGTTATAGATCAGACTGACAGATCTCAGAGTTACAATGTGATAGATCAGACAGACAGATCTGTTTCTCCATTGGATATCGATCAAAGATTAGCTTTGGGTGATGAGGCTGCCTAACATAACGCTGAAAGAAAATCAATGTACAAAGACATGGAGGAAATACATGAGAATGAAACATCTCTAATGCCCTCAGACTTCATGAGAATGAAATATCTCTAATGCCCTCAGACTACGTGAGAATGAAACATCTCTAATGCCCTCAGACTTCGTGAGAATGAAACATCTCTAATGCCCTCAGTCTTCATACTTCCTTCAAGATCAGGTATGTTTTATATTTCCTTTCCGTCATTTCCTTCTTTCCATCATTTCTTTCTTTCCATCATTTCTTTCTTTCCATCATTTCTTTCTTTCCATCATTTCTTTCTTTCCATCATTTCTTTCTTTCCATCATTTTCTTTTTTCCATCATTTCTTTCTTTCCATCATTTCTTTCTTTCCGTCATTTCTTTCTCTCTAAAATTGACCACACCTGAAAATAAATTGGAATAAACAGCGTAAATTATCATGACCGTGTCTGTTTGGCTTGAGATCATGTACAATCGATATCGTGTAATGATACAATCTGCCCTGGCATCTACTGATTGCTTTGCTCTCATTCTGGACCAATTATTTGCCAACAATTCACGATTTGTCAAAGCGATCCTCGAGATAATGTTGCTAATATATTTTAGATGTACGCGCATGGCGTCTTTCTCCCCTCAACGTATCGTGGCTGCACTTATGCAATCAATTAGAATCTCCAGTAATATGCCATGCTTTATATTAGTCAAACGTGTACGTCCAGATTCATTTCACAAATAAACAAGTGACAATTGACATCTAAATGACATTTGACGAGTTTATGACGATATTAGACATTTGTATGCTAAGCCATTCAATAACATATTTTAATGATTCACACAATAAGATGTCCACTACAGACAAATTCACACAATAAGATGTGAGTGTCTATCTATCTGCCAGAAATAGATTTTGTGTGGTTTCTATCTGTCAGAAATAGATTTTGTGTGGTATCTATCTGTCAGAAATAGATTTTGTGTGGTATCTATCTGTCAGAAATAGATTTTGTGTGGTATCTATATATCTGCCAGAAATAGATTTTGTGTGGTATCTCTGTCAGAAATAGATTTTGTGTGGTATCTATCTGCCAGAAATAGATTTTCTGTGGTATCTATCTGCCAGAAATAGATTTTGTGTGGTATCTATCTGTCAGAAATAGATTTTGTGTGGTATCTATCTGTCAGAAATAGATTTTGTGTGGTATCTATCTGCCAGAAATAGATTTTGTGTGGTATCTATATGACAGAAATAGATTTTGTGTGAGTATCTATCTATCTGCTAGAAATATAATTTGTTTTGGTATCTATATGTCAGAAATAGATTTTGTGTGGTATCTATCTGCCAGAAATAGATTTTGTGTGGTATCTATCTGCCAGAAATAGATTTTGTGTGGTATCTATCTGTCAGAAATAGATTTTGTGTGGTATCTATCTGCCAGAAATAGATTTTGTGTGGTATCTATATATCTGCCAGAAATAGATTTTGTGTGGTATCTCTGTCAGAAATAGATTTTCTGTGGTATCTATCTGCCAGAAATAGATTTTGTGTGGTATCTATCTGTCAGAAATAGATTTTGTGTGGTATCTATCTGTCAGAAATAGATTTTGTGTGGTATCTATCTGCCAGAAATAGATTTTGTGTGGTATCTATATGACAGAAATAGATTTTGTGTGAGTATCTATCTATCTGCTAGAAATATAATTTGTTTTGGTATCTATCTGTCAGAAATAGATTTTGTGTGGTATCTATCTGCCAGAAAAAGATTTTGTGTGGTATCTATCTGCCAGAAATAGATTTTGTGTGGTATCTATCTGTCAGAAATAGATTTTGTGTGGTATCTATCTGCCAGAAATATATTTTCTGTGGTATCTATCTGCCAGAAATAGATTTTGTGTGGTATCTATCTATCTGTTAGAAATAGATTTTGTGTGGTATCTATATATCTACCAGAAATAGATTTTGTGTGGTATCTATCTGGCAGAAATAGATTTTGTGTGGTATCTATCAGCCAGAAATAGATTTTCTGTGGTATCTATCTGTCAGAAATAGATTTTGTGTGGTATCTATCTGCCAGAAATAGATTTTGTGTGGTATCTATCTGACAGAAATAGATTTTGTGTGAGTATCTATCTATCTGCTAGAAATAGATTTTGTGTGATATCTATATATCTGCCAGAAATAGATTTTGTGTGGTATCTATCTGTCAGAAATAGATTTTGTGTGGTATCTTTCTGCCAGAAATAGATTTTGTGTGGTATCTATCTACCAGAAATAGATTTTCTGTGGTATCTATCTGCCAGAAATAGATTTTGTGTGGTATCTATCTGTCAGAAATAGATTTTGTGTGGTATCTATCTGCCAGAAATAGATTTTGTGTGGTATCTATCTGCCAGAAATAGATTTTGTGTGAGTATCTATCTATCTGTTAGAAATAGATTTTGTGTGGTATCTATATATCTACCAGAAATAGATTCTGTGTGGTATCTATCTGGCAGAAATAGATTTTGTGTGGTATCTATCTGCCAGAAATAGATTTTCTGTAGTATCTATCTGTCAGAAATAGATTTTGTGTGGTATCTATCTGCCAGAAATAGATTTTGTGTGGTATCTATCTGACAGAAATAGATTTTGTGTGAGTATCTATCTATCTGCTAGAAATAGATTTTGTGTGATATCTATATATCTGCCAGAAATAGATTTTGTGTGGTATCTATCTGTCAGAAATAGATTTTGTGTGGTATCTTTCTGCCAGAAATAGATTTTCTGTGGTATCTATCTGTCAGAAATAGATTTTGTGTGGTATCTATCTGCCAGAAATAGATTTTGTGTGGTATCTATCTGCCAGAAATAGATTTTGTGTGAGTATCTATCTATCTGCTAGAAATAGATTTTGTTTTGGTATCTATCTGTCAGAAATAGATTTTGTGTGGTATCTATCTGCTAGAAATAGATTTTGTGTGATATCTATCTGCCAGAAATAGATTTTGTGTGGTATCTATCTGTCAGAAATAGATTTTGTGTGAGTATCTATCTATCTGCTAGAAATAGATTTTGTTTTGGTATCTATCTGTCAGAAATAGATTTTGTGTGGTATCTATCTGCCAGAAATTGATTTTGTGTGGTATCTATCTGCCAGAAATAGATCGTGTGTGAGTATCTATCTATCTGCCAGAAATAGATTTTGTGTGGTATCTATCTGTCAGAAATAGATTTTGTGTGGTATCTATCTGCCAGAAATAGATTTTGTGTGAGTATCTATCTATCTGCTAGAAATAGATTTTGTTTTGGTATCTATCTGTCAGAAATAGATTTTGTGTGGTATCTATCTGCCAGAAATAGATTTTGTGTGGTATCTATCTGCCAGAAATAGATCGTGTGTGAGTATCTATCTATCTGTCAGAAATATATTGTGTGTGGTATCTATCTGCCAGAAATAGATTTTGTGTGGTATCTATCTGCCAGAAATAGATCGTGTGTGAGTATCTATCTATCTGTCAGAAATAGATTTTGTGTGGTATCTATCTGTCAGAAATAGATTTTGTGTGGTATCTATCTGCCAGAAATATATTTTGTGTGTTATCTATCTGCCAGAAATAGATTTTGTGTGAGTATCTATCTGCCAGAAATAGATTTTGTGTGGTATTTATTTATCTGTCAGAAATAGATTTTGTGTGGTATCTATCTGTCAGAAATAGATCGTGTGTGAGTATCTATCTATCTGTCAGAAATAGATTTTGTGTGGTATCTATCTGCCAGAAATAGATTTTGTGTGGTTTCTATCTGTCAGAAATATATTTTGTGTGGTATCTATCTGCCAGAAATAGATTTTGTGTAGTATCTATCTATCTGTCAGAAATAGATATTGTGTGGTATCTATCTGCCAGAAATAGATTTTGTGTGGTATCTATCTATCTGTCATAAATAGATTTTGTTGTATCTATCTCAGTAAAAAATAGATTTTTTGTAATATCTATCTCGTCAGAAATAGACTTTGTGACACCTATCTCGTCAGAAATAGGTTTTTGATATTATATATATCTCCACATGTACACCGGTATATGGGACAGTAGGCGGTATAACCTAATTATGTTAAGGTTGTAAGTAGGGGGAGGGGCTTCTACCTATCCTGACATCCCACACTCAACTGTTACGACGGAGGAGCATATGTGGGAGGATACAAGCCATATCATAGAACGAGACAACATAAGGTGTTGAACCGCCAGTCTGTCTGTTTGAATGATTGTGCTTGGAGCTAGGGCACATAAGGAAATTATCTATATCAAACATCATAGCAGCTGAAATATCATGAGAGAAATTACCAATGCGGATCCCGGCCAGTGTAGGAAACACCGTAGCACGGTCTAGAATCACGTAGCACGGTCTAGAATCACGTAGCACGGTCTAGAATCACGTAGCACGGTCTAGAATCACGTAGCACGGTCTAGAATCACGTAGCACGGTCTAGAATCAATCTGTCATGTTAAATTTACAATACAATACAATATGCTAATAAACTAGGCTATATAAATGCACTACAATACATATACAATTAAAAATCAGCAGTCATATAGTCTTATATACCACAAAGTGATCACTACACATCTGTCTCTGAGCAGTGTCAAACTGTAGGTACTTACGGAGAACGTGCCACTCGAAGGAACAGAAGAAAAACACGCTGATATCAAAGTGGACAAATGCGGCAAGGGGCCTCGCCTGAATTCAATTTCCATTTCTTTTTTACGGTGGTGCGATGCGACAACTTTGATATTCTTGTTGTGAGTATTGATGTGGTTTCCGTGCTCATAGTCAGCTGTCGTGCCTGATGTGGCTGTGTGGTTGACCTAAATGTCACGGAATTATCACGTCCTAAAGTGTGTACTAGTGTGAACATCTGGTTGTTGTGACTATATGGCGCTGTGCGTGCGGCGTTACCTATAGTTGCTTTATTCTTGTGTTAGTTACGTGTTGCGCCTCTGTTCGTCTGGTGTATCACCCAAGACAAGGTTTGCTCGTGCCTACCTGGGTTACGGCACTTGTAGCGCATGTTTGACTAGTGTGTCAAGCAAGAAGACAACGTGTGACAGGCTGGTCCGCAGCCACACCCGCATCTTGTACTGGAACATCTTAAGTGTGACAGGCTGGGCCGCAGCCACATGCGCATCTTGTACTGGAACATCTTAAGTGTGACAGGCTGGGCCGCAGCCACATGCGCATCTTGTACTGGAACATCTTAAGTGTGACAGGCTGGGCCGCAGCCACATGCGCATCTTGTACTGGAACATCTTAAGTGTGACAGGCTGGGCCGCAGCCACACCCGCATCTTGTACTGGAACATCTTAAGTGTGACAGGCTGGGCCGCAGCCACACCCGCATCTTGTACTGGAACACCTTAAGTGTGACAGGCTGGGCCGCAGCCACACCCGCATCTTGTACTGGAACACCTTAAGTGTGACAGGCTGGGCCGCAGCCACACCCGCATCTTGTACTGGAACATCTTAAGTGTGACAGGCTGGGCCGCAGCCACACCCGCATCTTGTACTGGAACACCTTAAGTGTGACAGGCTGGGCCGCAGCCACACCCGCATCTTGTACTGGAACATCTTAAGTGTGACAGGCTGGGCCGCAGCCACACCCGCATCTTGTACTGGAACACCTTAAGTGTGACAGGCTGGGCCGCAGCCACACCCGCATCTTGTACTGGAACACCTTAAGTGTGACAGGCTGGGCCGCAACCACACCCGCATCTTGTACTGGAACATCTTAAGTGTGACAGGCTGGGCCGCAGCCACATGCGCATCTTGTACTGGAACTGCTCGAGCGTCAACCTACGAAGAATCACTCTCTATAAGCTTCAAGAGACTAACCCTGGGGGTAGACATGATTTCACTTCAAGAGACTAACCCTGGGGGTAGACATGATTTCACTTCAAGAGACTAACCCTGGGGGTAGACATGATTTCACTTCAAGAGACTAACCCTGGGGGTAGACATGATCTCACTTCAAGAGACTAACCCTGGGGGTAGACATGATTTCACTTCAAGAGACTAACCCTGGGGGTAGACATGATCTCACTTCAAGAGACTAACCCTGGGGGTAGACATGATTTCACTTCAAGAGACTATCCCTGGGGGTAGACATGATCTCAGCCAAGGGATTTACAAAGTTCTAGAATCGGACTCACCTTGGTCACGCATTCCTGGCACGTAGTAGTATACCGGCATCCATGATGGACCTTCTCGGTGGAACTGCACAGAGATGTGAATACACGCTGTCAGGATACAAGCGCCGGTACCTATGGTCATCGTAAACGTATATGCTTGCAATGGCAAGATAGACAAAACGATGTGGGATAGCTTACTCGAGCAAGATGCAAAGGACATTGTTATTTGCGGATACTTCAATGCCAGAGGAAGACAGTGGTGAAACGACATTACCAACAAGCAAGGGAAGATCTCGAAGACGCGGTGGTAACCGCCGACGTCGTATGTCTCAATGACGGCACAGTAACTAGAACTTTTCAGTCCATGTCAGGGCTATGGTTCTACTAGATTTCCAGTAGGATGTAGTCAAGAGAATGGAAATGCGTAGTGTCGCCGTTTTATTTGCGCACATGGCCCGATACATCCGTCTTCGGTGGGATCCACTGATCTGACATGGCAAACATCAGACGAAGATAAGGCAAAGACCTTTAAGTATTACGTTCAACAGACGGACCAAAACAACCTAGCTGTTAGGTGGAGGATTATTACAACTAGAGAGAGAGTGGGGGAGAGAGAGTGGGAGAGAGAGAGTGGGAGACGCTATCTGGTCTATGTACGGAGGCTGAGTGGAATGATAGCTAACACATCACTACAGAGATCGTCTAAATCACTCCTAAATGGTCGCGCACAGAACAATGCCCAAGCCCTGACGGTATACGATATGAGGACTTGGTCATCCTTAAAGACAGTGACATACACGACCTGGTTGGTGAGTTTAACGGAAGCATCAAGAACGGCACTGTCAAGGAAGAATGGATGCACAGTTATCTATTGCCACTAAAGAAACCCAATAAAAACTACCCAAGATCAACGGCTACCGAATCATAACGATGCAGCAGAACATTACGGACAAACTTATCGAGAAGCCTAGCACAGCACCTCGCTGAATATAAGGAAGAAAGCCGCATTTTCCGGGCACACTCGGAGGCTACAGATGTCAGAAAGAGACATGGTGCAATGCAATGTTTTCCGGGCACACTGGGAGGCTACAGATGTCAGAAAGAGACATGGTGCAATGCAATGTTTTCGCCTACGACGTATTCGATGACTTTCATGCAGGTCTGGAAACGTGTGCTACCGCGATTGATGCGGCACTATAACAGAGTGGTACTATAACAGAGTGGTGCTATAACAGAGTGGTGCTATAACAGAGTGGTGATAACAGAGTGGTGCTATAACAGAGTGCCGTTCGAGAATCTCATCAAAATTCTTTTGCTCTTTAATGTTGACCATTTCGTCGTCAGATGAATATCAGCGGTTTTGCTCGAGAGGAAGGTGACTCTCAGGTGCGGCTGTTGGACATCTAAACTGGTAACAATACGCCCAGGCCTTCCACTGGGATCTCCCCTCTCACCTGTATTATTCAATGATTACACCGTACCTCAGAGTGAGTTCTGACATAGACCACCCACTACACAGTGAGTTCTGACATAGACCACCCACTACACAGTGAGTTCTGACATAGACCACCCACTACACAGTGAGTTCTAACATAGACCACCCACTACACAGTGAGCTCCCTCGCATGTAGAGAAGCAGGTTCAAGAGTGGTAAATCGTGGATAGGTTGGGCCGAGGATGGGTCGGGCCGAAGATGGGTCGGGCCGAAGATACCGCTACACATATCTGCGCCCTAGAAGGCATAACTCCTGACGACTAATGGATACATATTTCTAATGTCTTTTAAGAGGCAGTCAAGACATCACTATACCTAATAGAAGGTGTAGGGAACACAGCCACGTGAGCATGGCTGACGAGTTCAAAACACTCATCTACAAGCATGCCGATAACACGGATGTTGTTATTTACACTAACATGTATATGTACTCACTGACGGGTATATGTACTCACTGACGGGTATATGTACTTACTGACGGGTATATGTACTCACTGACGGGTATATGTACTTACTGACGGGTATATGTACTCACTGACGGGTATATGTACTCACTGACGGGTATATGTACTTATTGACGGGTATATGTACTTACTGACGGGTATATGTACTCACTGACGGGTATATGTACTCACTGACGGGTATATGTACTCACTGACGGGTATATGTACTCACTGACGGGTATATGTACTCACTGACGGGTATATGTACTCACTGACGGGTATATGTACTCACTGACGGTTATATGTACTCACTGACGGTTAGATGTACTCACTGAGGGTAGATGTACTCACTGACCGGTATATGTACTCACTGACGGGTAGATGTACTCACTGACGTGTATATCTATTCACTGACGGGTATATGTACTCACTGACGGGTAGATGTACTCACTGACGGGTAGATGTATTCACTGACGGGTATATGTACTCACTGACTGGTAGATGTACTCACTGGCGGGTATATGTACTCACTGACTGGTAGATGTACTCACTGGCGGGTATATGTACTCACTGGCGTGTAGATGTACTCACTGGCGGGTATATGTACTCACTGGCGTGTAGATGTACTCACTGACGGGTAGATGTACTCACTGGCGTGTAGATGTACTCACTGGCGGGTATATGTACTCACTGGCGGGTATATGTACTCACTGACGGACTGACGGGTATATCTATTCGCTGACGGGTATATGTACTCACTGACGGGTAGATGTACTCAATGACAGGTAGATGTACTCACTGGCGTGTAGATGTACTCACTGGCGGGTATATACACTCATGGATGGATGTATGTACTCACTGACGAGTGGATGTACTAACGGACGGGTAGATGTACTCACGGACGGGTAGATGTACTCACGGACGGGTAGATGTACTCACGGACGGGTAGATGTACTCACGGACGGGTAGATGTACTCACGGACGGGTATATGTACTCACGGACTGGTAGATGTACTCACTGACGGGTATATGTACTCACTGACGGGTATATGTACTTATTGACGGGTATATGTACTCACTGACGGGTATATGTACTCACTGACGGGTATATGTACTCACTGACGGGTATATGTACTCACTGACGGGTATATGTACTCACTGACGGGTATATGTACTCACTGACGGGTATATGTACTCACTGACGGGTATATGTACTCACTGACGGTTATATGTACTCACTGGCGGGTATATGTACTCACTGACGGTTAGATGTACTCACTGACGGTTAGATGTACTCACTGAGGGTAGATGTACTCACTGACCGGTATATGTACTCACTGACGGGTAGATGTACTCACTGACGTGTATATCTATTCACTGACGGGTATATGTACTCACTGACGGGTAGATGTACTCACTGACGGGTAGATGTATTCACTGACGGGTATATGTACTCACTGACTGGTAGATGTACTCACTGGCGGGTATATGTACTCACTGACTGGTAGATGTACTCACTGGCGGGTATATGTACTCACTGGCGTGTAGATGTACTCACTGGCGGGTATATGTACTCACTGGCGTGTAGATGTACTCACTGACGGGTAGATGTACTCACTGGCGTGTAGATGTACTCACTGGCGGGTATATGTACTCACTGGCGGGTATATGTACTCACTGACGGACTGACGGGTATATCTATTCGCTGACGGGTATATGTACTCACTGACGGGTAGATGTACTCAATGACAGGTAGATGTACTCACTGGCGTGTAGATGTACTCACTGGCGGGTATATACACTCATGGATGGATGTATGTACTCACTGACGAGTGGATGTACTAACGGACGGGTAGATGTACTCACGGACGGGTAGATGTACTCACGGACGGGTAGATGTACTCACGGACGGGTAGATGTACTCACGGACGGGTAGATGTACTCACGGACGGGTATATGTACTCACGGACGGGTAGATGTACTCACGGACTGGTAGATGTACTCACGGACGGGTAGATGTACTCACGGACGGGTAGATGTACTCACGGGCGTGTAGATGTACTCACGGACGGGTAGATGTACTCACGGACGGGTAGATGTACTCACGGACGGGTATATGTGCTTCCGATAGTAGACACAGAAAGATCTAACACATTCATCAGTCTATAAGCTTGAGTTGTTCGCACATATCGCTCTAAAATAATAGATCACTAAATAAAATACCAATACATCACTAATACAGCACTAATGCAGCACTAATACAACTCAAATAACAACATTAATACAACTCAAATAACAACATTAATACAACTCTAACACAATATCTATACAACACTAATACAACACTTATACAGCACTAATACAACTCTAACACAATATCTATACAACACTAATACAACACAAATACAAAACTAACACAACACTAATACAACATTAATACACCACAAATACAACTCAAATACAACACTAACACAAAACTAATATAATATCTATACAACACTAATACAATACAAAGACAACACTTATGCAACTTAAATAAAAAACTAACACAAAACCTATACAACTCAAATACAACTATAACACAACACCAATACAACACTAACACAATACTAATACAATATTCATAAAACACTAAGACAATATTAACAAAACACCGATACAATACTAATACAACCAAAATACATCACTTATAAAACACTAATACAACACAAATACAACACTTATAAAACACTAATACAACACAAATACAACACTTATAAAACACTAATACAACACAAATACAACACTTATAAAACACTAATACAAAACAAATACAACACTTATAGAACACTAACGTAAACCCTATTCAACAATAATGCAACACAAATACAACACTAATACGGCAATATTCCTACAATGCTAATAATATCTATGTCAGTTATGTTTTCCAACAATTACTCTCATATTTATCTATTGGTAACAAGCAGCACTTACTCTCATATTATCTATTAGTAACAAGTAACAATTACTCTCATATTTATGTATTAGTAACAAGCAACAATTACTCTCATATTTATCTATTAGTAACAAGCAACAATTACTCTCATATTTATCTATTAGTAACAAGCAACAATTGCTCTCATATTTATCTATTGGTAACAAGTAACAATTACTCTCATATTTATCTATTAGTAACAAGCAACAATTACTCTCATATTTATCTATTGGTAACAAGCAACAATTACTCTCATATTTATCTATTGGTAACAAGTAAAAATTACTCTCATATTTATCTATTAGTAACAAGCAACAATTACTCTCATATTTATCTATTGGTAACAAGTAACAATTACTCTCATATTTATCTATTGGTAACAAGTAACAATTACTCTCATATTTATCTATTAGTAACAAGCAACAATTACTCTCATATTTATCTATTTGTACCAAGTTTTCTCTCACATTTATTGTAAGATTATTGTGAATAGAAACCAATGTCAAAATGTCCAGTATTCCCAAAAATATATTTTTTAATTCGATGTAATCAGTAAGAGAAGAAGGAAAGTGGGGGTATCAAGGGCGTAAATAACAGTCACGTTAATCAAATGAAATATTTGAACTCAACAGGAAATATAACTGTTATATTTTATTTCAGTGAAAAATTGCAACTTGATTGGTGGATTATGGAAGAGAGCTAATCACGGGAACGTCTGACACTGGATACAAGTGGCTGTGGTGAGTACATGTTAGGTATAGACATAGTCTAGTTTTGAACTGTAATCTTTCATATGATAAACATGAGGTAATATTTCGTATGTATGCAGTGAATTAATCATGATTCTCGTCGCCTTGATTTCTTTCACGCAACACTTCAACAATATCTTATGTTTCCTATTCATCGTCTTAATTCGAATCATTTCTGCGGTGAACTTTTCATGTAGTGAATCTTTTCTACAGTGAACCTGTCCTGTAGAGAATCTTTTCTACAGTGAACCTTTCCTATAGTGAGTCTTTTTTATTATGAATCTTTTCTATGGTGAATCTTTTCTATGGTGAATCGTTTCTATGGTGAATCTTTTCTACAGTGAATCGTTTCTACGGTGAATCTTTTCTACAGTGAATCTTTTCTACGGTGAATCTTTTCTACAGTGAATCGTTTTTAGGGTGAATCTTTTCTACAGTGAATCTTCTCTGCAGTGAATCATTTCTATGGTGAATCTTTTCTACAGTGAATCTTTTATACAGTGAATCGTTTTTATGGTGAATCTTTCATACAGTGAATCATTTCTATGGTGAATTTTTTCTACAGTGAATCTTTTCTACAGTGAATATTTTCTACAGTGAATCTTTTCTACAGTGAATCTTTTTTATGGTGAATCTTTCATACAGTGAATCATTTCTATGGTGAATCTTTTCTACAGTGAATCTTTTCTACAGTGAATCTTTTCTACAGTGAATATTTTCTACAGTGAATCTTTTCTACAGTTAATTGTTACTATGGTGAATCTTTTCTACAGTGAATCTTTTCTACAGTGAATCTTTTCTACAGTGAATCTTTTCTACAGTGAATCTTTTCTACAGTGAATCTTTTCTACAGGGAATCTTTTCTACAGTGAATCTTTTCTACGGTGAATCGTTTCTAAGGTGAATCATTTCCAGGTCACCATCAAACAATTATTTATCCATTGTGTAGTCAGATTTCTAACTCTTGCACTATAGTTATCATCCTAGTGAAAATCACGGGAATAGTAAAGTAAAGTACAAAGAAGGCTTTATATGCCATTAGTCAATAGGTCTTCTACTGTAGACGGCCATGATTGGTCCAGAATGGGTCCCTGCATGCAGAATGACCATGCACACAGAATGACCCTGAACACAGAATGGTCCTGCACGCAGAATGACCCTGCATGCAGATACCAAAAAATGCCTAATTTGGCTTATGAATGTATTACCGAGTTTTTCATTGGGTAACAAACACAAAGAATATGCAAGTGTGACCAATGTTCAGTCGAATCAGCCAAGGAAAGTGAAGCTGTTTGGGATCTACAATCAGAACAGTGCGGGGGGGGGGGGAGGATTTGGTAGCACGAATACCTATCATTACAAATGTATCCTTGTTATAGTGTATGTTTATATCGCCAACACCCTCCCCCTTTCTGTTTCCTATAATGTCCTTTAGGAGCTAAGATCTCAGTTTGTGTTTGCTATAATGTTCTTTAGGAGCTAAGATCCCAGTTTGTGTTTGCTATAATGTCCTTTAGGAGCTAAGATCTCAGTTTGTGTTTGCTATAATGTTCTTTAGGAGCTAAGATCCCAGTTTGTGTTTGCTATAATGTCCTTTAGGAGCTAAGATCCCAGTTTGTGTTTGCTATAATGTTTAGGAGCTAAGATCCCAGTTTGTGTTTGCGATGATGTTTAGGAGCTAAGATCCCAGTTTGTGTGTGCTATAATGTTTAGGAGCTAAGATCCCAGTTTGTGTTTGCTATAATGTTCTTTAGGAGCTAAGATCCCAGTTTGTGTTTGCTATAATGTTTAGAAGCTAAGATCCCAGTTTGTGTTTGCTATAATGTTTAGGAGCTAAGATCCCAGTTTGTGTTTGCTATAATGTTTAGGAGCTAAGATCCCAGTTTGTGTTTGCTATAATGTTCTTTAGGAGCTAAGATCCCAGTTTGTGTTTGCGATGATGTTTAGGAGCTAAGATCTCAGTTTGTGTTTGCGATGATGTTTAGGAGCTAAGATCCCAGTTTGTGTTTGCGATGATGTTTAGGAGCTAAGATCCCAGTTTGTGTGTGCTATAATGTTTAGGAGCTAAGATCCCAGTTTGTGTTTGCTATAATGTTCTTTAGGAGCTAAGATCCCAGTTTGTGTTTGCTATAATGTTTAGGAGCTAAGATCCCAGTTTGTGTTTGCTATAATGTTCTTTAGGAGCTAAGATCCCAGTTTGTGTTTGCGATGATGTTTAGGAGCTAAGATCTCAGTTTGTGTTTGCGATGATGTTTAGGAGCTAAGATCCCAGTTTGTGTTTGCTATAATGTTCTTTAGGAGCTAAGATCCCAGTTTGTGTTTGCTATAATGTTTAGGAGCTAAGATCCCAGTTTGTGTTTGCTATAATGTTCTTTAGGAGCTAAGATCCCAGTTTGTGTTTGCGATGATGTTTAGGAGCTAAGATCTCAGTTTGTGTTTGCGATGATGTTTAGGAGCTAAGATCTCAGTTTGTGTTTGCGATGATGTTTAGGAGCTAAGATCTCAGTTTGTGTTTGCGATGATGTTTAGGAGCTAAGATCCCAGTTTGTGTTTGCTATAATGTTCTTTAGGAGCTAAGATCCCAGTTTGTGTTTGCGATGATGTTTAGGAGCTAAGATCTCAGTTTGTGTTTGCTATAATGTTCTTTATGTGCTAAGATCTCAGCTAAACTTCTTTTACATTTGATATTTATAACACTTCGTGATCTTAGAGCTGCATGTAGTGCCAAGATAAAACACAGCCATCTTTAATAATTTAGGTATTCACAGCATGACATTCTGTTACCTGTGCACACAAAATCAACACAAGGTGTCATACCAAATACAATTAATACCAACACAATGTGTCATTACCAAACACAATTAATAGCGACACGAGGTGTCACTACCAAACACAATTAATACCAACACACAGTGTCAATATTACGCACAATCAATACCAAGTGAACACTTCTATAAGTCACACATCATTATCGTGAAACAACACAGAACACACGACATGACAAAGTAACACAGACAACGTCGATCTCAACGGAAAACAAATATCCACCTTCCTTTGTGTTGACAAAAAAACATAGTCAACGAAATCATGAATACCAACACAATTGTAATCGGGTGACATTTAAGCGTTCAGTGATTTCTCTCCTGTTTGTCTCGTCAGCGCATTTGCTGATGTCGATACCACCCGGTTCACCATAGCAACCACTCGATCTGGTTTGAGTGACGTCAGTCGGTCTTAGTGTTATGAAAAAATGGAAGGAAATTATGTCATCGATCCACCATGAACACCAGCCATGGAGACCAGAAATAGACTGGACAAAATGGAGAATGTATGCCGTGTTAGTATCGTTTAGACAAGACGTCTTTGATTTCAGAACTTTGTCCATATAAACATGTGTCCATATAAACATGTGTCCATATAAACATGTGTCCATCTTTGTTGCCTTCTTATGTGACAGCAAGTTTGTCACTTTATTCTAACAAGTCGTACGTTTTATTAACCTGTATTGTCTGTTTCATAGGGTTGACAATATGTATTGTCTGTGTGTTGGGGTTGACAATATGTATTGTCTGTTTCATAGGGTTGACAATATGTATTGTCTGTGTGTTGGGGTTGACAATATGTATTGTCTGTTTCATAGGGTTGACAATATGTATTGTCTGTTTCATAGGGTTGACAATATGTATTGTCTGTGTAAGAAATCATTATTTCTGATATAATTCACGCAACATGTCAATAAGAATATTATACAATTTGCTAAGACAGTAAACACGACTAGGACAGTGAATACGACTAGGACAGTAAACATGACTAGGATAGTGAACATGACTAGAACAATGAACACGACTAGGACAGTGAACACGACTAGGACAGTGAACACGACTAGGACAGTGAACACGACTAGGACAGTGAACAGGACTAGGACAATGAACACGACTAGTACAGTGAACACGACTAGTACAGTGAACACGACTAGGACAGTAAACAGTGAACAGGACTAGGACAATAAACAGTGAACAGGACTAGGACAGTAAACAGTCAACAGGACTAGGACAGTAAACAGTGAACAGGACTAGGACAATAAACAGTGAACAGGACAAGGACAGTAAACAGTGACCACGACTAGGACAGTAAACAGTGAACAGGACTAGGACAGTAAACAGTGAACAGGACAATGACAGTAAACAGGACTAGGACAGTAAACACGACTAGGACAGTGAATACGACTAGGACAGTAAACAGGACTAGGATAGTGAACATGACTAGAACAATGAACACGACTAGGACAGTGAACACGACTAGGACAGTGAACACGACTAGGACAGTGAACACGACTAGGACAGTGAACAGGACTAGGACAATGAACACGACTAGTACAGTGAACACGACTAGGACAGTAAACAGTGAACAGGACTAGGACAATAAACAGTGAACAGGACTAGGACAGTAAACAGTCAACAGGACTAGGACAGTAAACAGTGAACAGGACTAGGACAGTAAACAGTGAACAGGACTAGGACAATAAACAGTGAACAGGACAAGGACAGTAAACAGTGAACACGACTAGGACAGTAAACAGTGAACAGGACTAGGACAGTAAACAGTGAACAGGACAATGACAGTAAACAGGACTAGGACAGTGAACACGACTAGGACAGTGAACACGACTAGGACAGTAAACAGTGAACACGACTAGGACAGTGAACATGACTAGAACAATGAACACGACTAGTACAGTGAACACGGCTAGGACAGTAAACAGTGAACAGGACCAGGACAATAAACAGTGAACATGACTAGGACAGTGAACAGGACTAGGACAATAAACAGTGAACAGGACTAGGACAGTAAACAGGACTAGGACAGTAAACAGTGAACAGGACTAGGACAGTAAACAGTGAACAGGACTAGGACAGTAAACAGTGAACATGACTAGGACAGTGAACAGGACTAGGACAATAAACAGTGAACAGAACTAGGACAGTACACAGTGAACAGGACTAGGACAGTAAACAGTGAACAGGACTAGAACAGTAAACAGGGGACAGGACTAGGACAATAAACAGTGGACAAGACTAGGACAGTAAACAGTGAACAGGACTAGGACAGTAAACAGTGAACAGGACTATGACAGTAAACAGTGAACAGGACTAGGACAGTAAACAGTGAACAGGACTAGGACAGTAAACAGTGAACAGGACTAGGACAGTAAACAGTGGACAAGACTAGGACAGTGAACAGGACTAGGACAGTAAACAGTGAACAGGACAAGGACAGTAAACAGGACTAGGACAGTGAACACGACTAGGACAGTGAACACGACTAGGACAGTGAACAGGACTAGGATAGTGAACATGACTAGAACAATGAACACGACTAGGACAGTGAACACGACTAGGACAGTGAACAGGACTAGGATAGTGAACACGACTAGGACAGTAAACAGTGAACAGGACTAGGACAGTAAACAGTGAACAGGACAAGGACAGTAAACAGGACTAGGACAGTGAACACGACTAGGACAGTGAACAGGACTAGGATAGTGAACATGACTAGAACAATGAACACGACTAGGACAGTGAACACGACTAGGACAGTGAACACGACTAGGACAGTGAACAGGACTAGGATAGTGAACAAGACTAGAACAGTAAACAGTGAACTGGACTAGGACAGTAAACAGTGAACAGGACTAGGACAGTAAACATGACTAGGACAGTGAACACGACTAGGACAGTGAACACGACTAGGACAGTAAACAGTGAACAGGACTAGGACAGTAAACAGTGAACATGACTAGGACAGTAAACAGTGCACTAGACTAGGACAGTACGCTATGAACAAGACTAGGACAGTACGCTATGAACAAGACTAGGACAGTACGCTATGAACAAGACTAGGACAGTACGCTATGAACAAGACTAGGACAGTACGCTATGAACAAGACTAGGACAGTACGCTATGAACAAGACTAGGACAGTACGCTATGAACAAGACTAGGACAGTACGCTATAAACAAGACTAGGACAGTACGCTATAAACAAGACTAGGACAGTACGCTATAAACAAGACTAGGACAGTACGCTATAAACAAGACTTGGACAGTACGCTATAAACAAGACTAGGACAGTACGCTATGAACAAGACTAGGACAGTACGCTATAAACAAGACTAGGACAGTACGCTATAAACAAGTTCAGTGATGGCGCACATTTCACTGTATGAAAATACTGGTGGTAGTAGATCATTATTTCACTCAAGTTTTATTGTATTAATACTTAGCATGACCTGATGTGATCATTTGAATATTTGTTTTTATTGCAACACACTTTACCACGTCATTTTATTATCCTCTACCATACAACACAATCTACTGGTCCACCTTGTCATCAGGTGTTTACTCTACCATACAACACAATCTACTGGTCCACCTTGTCATCAGGTGTTTACTCTACCATACAACACAATCTACTGGTCCACCTTGTCATCAGGTGTTTACTCTACCATACAACACAATCTACTGGTCCACCTTGTCATCAGGTGTTTACCATACAACACAATCTACTGGTCCACCTTGTCATCAGGTGTTTACTCTACCATACACCACAATCTACTGGTCCACCTTGTCATCCTTTACCAGAAGTCAAATAATTGATTTCATTGAATGAATATGTTATCTTGTGTTTATTCTTACTCTAGAACTATCTTTGCATCATGTTCCCCCATTTTATGATAGTCTTTTTCTTGCGACTGTTTCTAATGTAGACTATTTACTACGATTGACTATTTTTTTTTGGGGTGGGGGAGTTTCATTTCTTTACTGCTGAATTGGTATTGCAGTATTCCTGTTGCGTTCTTGTTGTAGATTTATTGCAGCATTCCCCTTGCAATTTATTACATCCTTTTCTATGTAGATTTATTGCAGCATTTTCTATGTACATTTATTGCAGCATTTTCTATGTAGATTTATTGCAGCATTTTATATGTAGATTTATTGCAGCATTTTATATGTAGATTTATTGTGGTCGTATTCGCTGTTGATATATTGTGACGTTCTCGTTGTAGATTTATTGCTGCGTTGAAGTAGATTTATTGTAGCGTTGAAGTAGATTTATTGCTGCATTGAAGTAGATTTATTGCAGCGTTGAAGTAGATTTATTGCTGCGTTGAAGTAGATTTATTGCTGCGTTGAAGTAGATTTATTGCTGCATTGACGTAGATTTATTGCTGCGTTCTCGAAGATGCATTTCAGCTTTCGTGTAGATTTGAAAAAATCACGGTCATTGTTTAATTATCTAATCAATCATCACACAAGATGTTACATCAGAATCATCACACAGGATGTTACATCAGAATCATCACACAAGATGTTACGACATCAGAATCATCACACAAAATGTTACGACATCAGAATCATCACGCAAAATGTTACGACATCAGAATCATCACACAAGATGTTACGACATCAGAATCATCACACAAGATGTTACGACATCAGAATCATCACACAAGATGTTACGACATCAGAATCATCACGCAAGATGTTACGACATCATAATCATCACACACGATGTTACGACATCAGAATCATCACACAAGATGTTACGACATCAGAATCATCACGCAAGATGTTACGACATCAGAATCATCACACAAGATGTTACGACATCAGAATCATCACACAAGATGTTACGACATCAGAATCATCACACAAGATGTTACGACATCAGAATCATCACGCAAGATGTTACGACATCAGAATCATCACACAAGATGTTACGACATCAGAATCATCACACAAGATGTTACGACATCAGAATCATCACACAAGATGTTACGACATCAGAATCATCACACAAGATGTTACGACATCTATCTATCTATCTACCCAATATCTAATAAACAACATTTGCTGGAGAATATATATATGAACTTGAACCTGTTAGAATATTAGAGGTGCTACACTGGAGACACCAGCATAAATAAACTCTCCGAACATCTCTAACCTCAGGGATACTGAGGAGTGTAAAAAAGGTTTACTTTTCTCTACAGACAGACTTACATGGCTCCACAGACTGTCTCACTTGGCTCCACGGATTGTCTTACTTTGCTCCACATACGGTCTTACTTGGTTCAACAGACTTTTTTACGTGGCTCCACAGACTGTCGTATCTGGCTTCACAGACTGTCTTACTTGGCTCCACGGAATGGTTTACCTAGCTTCACAGGCTTTATTTGGCTGCTCATACTGTCCTACTTGGCTCCACAGACTGTCTTACTTGGCTCCACAGAATGGTTTACCTAGCTCCACAGGCTTTCTTACTCGGTTCCACACACTGTTCTACTTGACTCCACAGACTGTCTTACCTGGCTCTACAGACTGTCATATCTGGCTCCATAGACTGTCGTACACCTGGTTCCACCGATGTTTTACCTTTAAATGTCTTTCCTAGCTAAGAATGTAGTTTTCCCAAATTCCACATTTAGTTTTCCATAGCAACTCTACATCTAACTTTCCCTAACTCTACATCTAGCTTTCCCTAACTCTACATCTAGCTTTCCCTAACTCTACATCTTAACTTTCCCTAACTCTACATCTAACTTTCCCTAACTCTACATCTAACTTTCCCTAACTCTACATCTAACTTTCCCTAACTCTACATCTAACTTTCCCTAACTCTACATCTAACTTTCCCTAACTCTACATCTAACTTTCCCTAACTCTACATCTAACTTTCCCTAACTCTACATCTAACTTTCCCTAACTCTACATCTAACTTTCCCTAACTCTACATCTAACTTTCCCTAACTCTACACATATTATTCCTGAATTTCACACACCAGATTGTCATGTACTTAGTACAGTCACATAATATATCATCATATTCTCACTGTACATTGAGAACCTGCAAATTTCGTTCCGTCCAAAACCTGGCATAAATTAGCCAGGAGCTCTTCCAGTAACTAGCCACGTCTAGAAGATTAGGCTCGCCCCGCATAACTGCCACATTCTATGAACTCACCTGACACTACCTGATTATTGCCACAAATAAGAAAAATAGTTCAGCTCGTGCCAAGCGCAACCATCATCATCCCCCGCACACCTGCAGTCATCCATCGACGCAGAACATAAACTTAACCCTATCGGGCGGACGTGCCAAACAGAATACGTGGACATCTTGCCAGTTGCTTCACACAATCAGAAACCAACAATTTTATCAGAGCAGCTGTTGGGACATTCCACGTAGATCGCATTTACGGTTCCCCTTTTCAGAGATAACATTTCAGGTAACCTTGTCTTATCATCTACAAGACCTCTGATTTCATTCGGATATAAAACCGAGGGCGATGTTCAGTTTAACTAGAACAAGAACTATTTCATATCTGCAGCGCTAGAAACTGGTCACTATTTCAATCTGATGAATGCAGACTTTAGTCCAAGTTATAACCGTGTGTTTTGGCTGGTACATTTATCAAGTTATTGACAGAATAATTCAGTTGTTGCTTTGTAATCTTGCCCTGTAAAAATACCATTATTTTGCTAGGTAAAAAGAGCACGATCTGTTAGGATATTTGACACTTTTGGGAAGTGACACAAGGTTGTGACTTTTCCACGTCATACGGTGGCAAGTTGTAATCTGTTGAGCAAGAGCAACAGATTTTGACTTTTCGAGTTTTGACAAGTTCATATCTCTTAACAAGTTCATATCTCTTGACAAGTTCATATCTCTTGACAAGTTCATATCTCTTGACAAGTTCATATCTCTTGACAAGTTTATATCTCCTGACAAGTTCATATCTCTTGACAAGATCATATCTCTTGACAAGTTGGACTACGAATTGTGGAAAGTTTTGATCTCACGACCATGGGCAACAGGGGTTTGAATTTAGGTGGTGTGGTATTATTTGATAAGTGGAAACAGGATTTGACTTTTCAAATAGCGAGTTGTGGCAAGTTTTGAACTCGACCTTTGTTTAAGGAACATCCCATCGACTTTCTTATGTACGTCAGAAAAAACTTGAACTAACTTCGATTAAAAAAAACCCCAAATAACAGTGAGGATTTACTTCATTGTACTCAAGTTTCCCTATAAACCACTCCAAGCACACACTCTGTCTTCTCAATACCGCTCCTAGGCTAAAGTTCGTCTTCTCAACACCACTTAAAGCGCACACTCTTGCTTCTCGATACCACTCCTAGCACACATTCCGTCTTCTCGATACCACTCCTAGCACACATTCCGTCTTCTCGATACCACTCCTAGCACACATTCAGTCTTCTCGATACCACTCCTAGCACACATTCAGTCTTCTCGATACCACTCCTAGCACACATTCCGTCTTCTCGATACCACTCCTAGCACACATTCAGTCTTCTCGATACCACTCCTAGCACACATTCCGTCTTCTCGATACCACTCCTAGCACACATTCAGTTTTCTCGATACCACTCCTAGCACACATTCAGTCTTCTCGATACCACTCCTAGCACACATTCAGTCTTCTCGATACCACTCCTAGCACACATTCCGTCTTCTCGATACCACTCCTAGCACACATTCAGTCTTCTCGATACCACTCCTAGCACACATTCAGTCTTCTCGATACCACTCCTAGCACACATTCCGTCTTCTCGATACCACTCCTAGCACACATTCAGTCTTCTCGATACCACTCCTAGCACACATTCAGTCTTCTCGATACCACTCCTAGCACACATTCCGTCTTCTCGATACCACTCCTAGCACACATTCCGTCTTCTCGATACCACTCCTAGCACACACTCCGTCTTATCAATTCACTCCTAGCACACACTCCGTATTATCGATACCACTCCTAGCACACATTTGTCTTATCGATATCACTCCTAGCACACACTCCGTCTTATCGATATCACTCCTAGCACACACTCCGTATTATCGATACCACTCCTAGCATGTAAACGCTGCCTCACATTACTTGTAACAATTCTCTGATTTATTCAGCAGTATTTCGTCTCGTCTGAGTCTCAGGTTCGCTAACAGACTAATACATCGCCGCCTCCTTCTCTTCTGGCATCATAGTAAGTCAAACTGGAGATTTTATTCTCTGTATAGTGACAGCAATGCCCCCCTCCCCCACTCCGTGGTGTGGGCTGTAACTTATCTTATTCTACAGTTAAAATCACCACCTCTAAAAAAGAACACAATTTATCTTTTAATCTCACACGTGGGTTTACAGCGTGGTTCATGACTTGTTACATGACTTGTTACATGACTTGTTACATGACTTGTTACATGACTTGTTACATGACTTGTTACATGACTTGTTACATGACTTGTTACATGACTTGTTACATGACTTGTTACATGACTTGTTACATGACTTGTTACATGACTTGTTACATGACTTATTACATGACTTGCTACATGACTTGTTACATGACTTGTTACATGACTTGTTACATGACTTGTTACATGACTTGTTACATGACTTGTTACATGACTTGTTACATGACTTGTTACATGACTTGTTACATGACTTGTTACATGACTTGTTACATGACTTGTTACATGACTTGTTACATGACTTGTTACATGACTTGTTACATGACTTGTTACATGACTTGTTACATGACTTGTTACATGACTTGTTACATGACTTGTTACATGACTTGTTACATGACTTGTTACATGACTTGTTACATGACTTGTTACATGACTTGTTACATGACTTGTTACATGACTTGTTACATGACTTGTTACATGACTTGTTACATGACTTGTTACATGACTTGTTACATGACTTGTTACATGACTTGTTACATGACTTGTTACATGACTTGTTACATGACTTGTTACATGACTTGTTACATGACTTGTTACATGACTTGTTACATGACTTGTTACATGACTTGTTACATGACTTGTTACATGACTTGTTACATGACTTGTTACATGACTTGTTACATGACTTGTTACATGACTTGTTACATGACTTGTTACATGACCTGTTACATGACCTGTTACATGACCTGTTACATGACTTGTTACATGACCTGTTACATGACCTGTTACATGACCTGTTACATGACTTGTTACATGACTTGTTACATGACCTGTTACATGACCTGTTACATGACTTGTTACATGACTTGTTACATGACTTGTTACATGACTTGTTACATGACTTGTTACATGACTTGTTACATGACTTGTTACATGACTTGTTACATGACTTGTTACATGACTTGTTACATGACTTGTTACATGACTTGTTACATGACTTGTTACATGACTTGGCAAACCTATAATCATAGGATAACAAATTAATCAATGCAGAAACAAGAAGCAACATATAACGTCGCCAGTTCATCCAACAGACTCTAGGTCTGGATACCGCCATGTTGGTATCTCTAAATCCGGTCTATCAGAACACGTCAGTTACAGTCACGTCGTTATAGCTCCCTAAAGGTTAGCAGTCAGATTGGGTAGAATATCCCTCAATCTGTGCGGGACTTCAACAGCCAATCTTTGGCCTTCAAATATAATGGAATTCAATGATTAAGTTATATAGTACCTTCACTTTCTAAATGTCAACAGTCAATTTCGGAGATTGCAATATGTGAATCTGCATGGAGGTCAACAGCCGGAGATTGCAATATGTGAATCTGCATGGAGGTCAACAGCCGGAGATTGCAATATGTAACTTGAACTGTGAAGAATATCTGGTTTATAATGTAATCCGATTCGTGGTCGTGGACACTACATCCTCTTGTCCTCTAACATTGATTCCAACAATGATTCGTCAACGATAACAAGTCTCCATCTGCTCCTAATATCAGCAGAAAAAAACAATAAGAGTTTTCCTGTTCAAAGACAGTAAAAGACAATCAAAACCACACCCTTCACATAAAATGTATCACAAAGTCTTACGTGCTGGTTCGTTCATCCACACTGAACAAATGGCAGTGTCCTCCGCACACATATAATCATAGACGATCTCACAAAACGTCAGTTTTGTCTTACAATCATAACTGAGTCAAGAAAGCACTTTGGCAGCTCCATAACTGGTGTCCGACACTGGATGATAATTTTTTTTCTAGCCTTCTTCTAATATAGGTTGAATGTTTAGAACCTAACTTGCACAAATACTTCTCAGAATTATAGTATTTCCATCAAGCTATCCTTCTACAGATGATATATATATATATAGGTATGTATTCAATTGAGGAAATCAAACACTTCAATTTACTGTAATATTCACACAATTATTCAACGTGGGGAAAATCTGACATTTCAGTAGTCCATCTATCCATCTATCTATCTATTCGCTAAAGCCTTTGTTGCCTTTTCAGCGTCAGGGGTAGAAGAGTTTTCTGGAGATGACCCTCGTGTGTATTGAGTATATTTTGGAATTGGTCGCCTCTTTTATTTCTGTGGTTAAATTTCAACCACCTATAAATCTGTTAAATTTTAACCACCTATAAATCTGTTAAATTTCAATCACCTATAAATCTGTTAAATTTCAACCACCTATAAATCTGTTAAATTTCAATCACCTATAAATCTGTTAAATTTCAACCACCTATAAATCTGTTAAATTTTAACCACCTATAAATCTGTTAAATTTCAACCACATATAAATCTGTTAAAATTCAATCACCTATAAATCTGTTAAATTTTAACCACCTATAAATCTGTTAAATTTCAACCACCTATAAATCTGTTAAATTTCAACCACCTATAAATCTGTTAAATTTTAACCACCTATAAATCTGTTAAATTTTAACCACCTATAAATCTGTTAAATTTCAATCACCTATAAATCTGTTAAATTTCAACCACCTATAAATCTGTTAAATTTTAACCACCTATAAATCTGTTAAATTTTAACCACCTATAAATCTGTTAAATTTTAACCGCCTATAAATCTGTTATTACCAATGATTGTATAAACTGTCATGTTTCAGGCTACAACATTGTAGAAAAAGTTATTAATCAATAACTAATGAGTTATTCGATTTAATCACGGTAGTTTTTGTATCAAAGATTAAATCAAACACATGCATGGGGATCAACTATGTCGCAGTTAAGTCAATCGCTATTTGCACAAGAGGTCGCAGGCCTGGCTCACTTTGCTTTGTTATGAAGTGGATTCTTGCGAAATACAATGAACGTAACACAATTAAGTCACTCCTCTACGCCCTTTGTGACATGTGAGCTCAAACAAAAACTGACTATTTCTTTGATTCCTTGTTGATTCCTTGTTGATTCCTTGTTGATTCCTTGTTGATTCCTTGTTGATTCCTTGTTGATTCCTTGTTGTTTCCGTTGATATCTTGTTAATTCCTTGTTTGATGACAAGTAACTGTGTTTGATTCTATAAGTAATTCCTTGTTTTATTCCTTGTTTGACTAATTAACTCCTTGTTTTACTAAGTAACTCCTTGTTTGACTGACTAAGTAATTCCTTGTTTGACTAAGTAACTCCTTGTTTGACTAAGTAATTCCTTGTTTGACTAAGTAACTCCTTGTTTGACTAAGTAATTCCTTGTTTGTCTAAGTAACTCCTTGTTTGACTAAGTAACTCCGTGTTTGACTAAGTAATTCCTTGTTTGACTAAGTAACTCCGTGTTTGACTAAGTAATTCCTTGTTTGACTAAGTAACTCCTTGTCTGACTAAGTAACTCCGTGTTTGACTAAGTAACTCCTTGTTTGTCTAAGTAACTCCTTGTTTGACTAAGTAACTCTTTGTTTGACTAAGTAACTCCGTGTTGGACTAAGTAACTCCTTGTTTGACTGACTAAGTAACTCCTTGTTTGACTGACTAAGTAATTCCTTGTTTGACTGACTAAGTAATTCCTTGTTTGACTAAGTAATTCCTTGTTTGACTTAGTAACTCCTTGTTTGACTGACTAAGTAATTACTTGTTTGACTAAGTAACTCCTTGTTTGACTAAGTAATTCCTTGTTTGTCTAAGTAATTCCTTGTTTGACTGACTAAGTAATTCCTTGTTTGATTAAGTAATTCCTTGTTTGTCTAAGTAACTCCTTGTTTGACTGACTAAGTAATTCCTTGTTTGACTAAGTAATTCCTTGTTTGACTAAGTAACTCCTTGTTTGACTGACTAAGTAATTCCTTGTTTGTCTAAGTAACTCCTTGTTTGACTGACTAAGTAATTCCTTGTTTGACTAAGTAATTCCTTGTTTGACTAAGTAACTCCTTGTCTGACTAAGTAACTCCGTGTTTGACTAAGTAACTCCTTGTTTGTCTAAGTAACTCCTTGTTTGACTAAGTAACTCCGTGTTGGACTAAGTAATTCCTTGTTTGTCTAAGTAACTCCTTGTTTGACTGACTAAGTTATTCTTTGTTTCTCTAAGTAATTCCTTGTTTGTCTAAGTAACTACTTGTTTGACTAAGTAATTCCTTGTTTGTCTAAGTAACTCCTTGTTTGACTGACTAAGTAATTCCTTGTTTCACTAAGTAACTCCTTGTTTGACTAAGTAATTCCTTGTTTGACTGAGTAACTCCTTGTTTGACTAAGTAATTCCTTGTTTGACTAAGTAATTCCTTGTTTGACTAAGTAATTCCTTGTTTGTCTAAGTAACTCCTTGTTTGACTGACTAAGTAATTCCTTGTTTGTCTAAGTAACTCCTTGTTTGACTGACTAAGTAATTCCTTGTTTGACTAAGTAATTCCTTGTTTGACTAAGTAACTCCTTGTTTGACTGACTAAGTAATTCCTTGTTTGTCTAAGTAACTACTTGTTTGACTGACTAAGTAATTCCTTGTTTGTCTAAGTAACTCCTTGTTTGACTGACTAAGTAATTCCTTGTTTGACTAAGTAACTCCTTGTTTGACTAAGTAATTCCTTGTTTGTCTAAGTAATTCCTTGTTTGACTGACTAAGTAATTCCTTGTTTGATTAAGTAATTCCTTGTTTGTCTAAGTAACTCCTTGTTTGACTGACTAAGTAATTCCTTGTTTGACTAAGTAACTCCTTGTTTGACTGACTAAGTAATTCCGTGTTTGTCTAAGTAAGTCCTTGTTTGACTAAGTAATTCCTTGTTTGACTAAGTAACTCCTTGTTTGACTAAGTAATTCCTTGTTTGTCTAAGTAATTCCTTGTTTGACTGACTAAGTAATTCCTTGTTTGATTAAGTAATTCCTTGTTTGTCTAAGTAACTCCTTGTTTGACTGACTAAGTAATTCCTTGTTTGACTAAGTAATTCCTTGTTTGACTAAGTAACTCCTTGTTTGACTAAGTAACTCCTTGTTTGACTAAGTAACTCCTTGTTTGACTAAGTAACTCCTTGTTTGACTAAGTAACTCCTTGTTTGACTAAGTAACTCCTTGTTTGACTAAGTAACTCCTTTTTTGACTAAGTAATTCCTTGTTTGACTAAGTAACTCCTTGTTTGACTAAGTAACTCCTTGTTTGATTGACTAATTAGACTTACGTAAAACACATGTTTATATCTCGCTTCAATGAGACACGACAGACTATAGCTAAAACTAGTAGGTAATGATGGGCAATGATGAGCACACAATAAATCATACAAATTACAATACACAAATCACATTCAACGTTTCAACCAAAAGGTCTTTATCAAGGCACAAACAAAACATCAAAACGATTGATTGACTAAGCACTTTCAGGTATCTTGTTTCTTAGATTAAGTTTCTTGTTCTTGCCCAAAAGAGTCCTACTAGCTGTGACGGGAACGTGATAGGGCGGTCGAGTAGGAAGAAGAGACGTCTCTGCAGGTATTTGAGAATATAAATATGGGGGGGGGGGACATTCACCCAATTATCATCTGTGAAAGTATCAGGTAAGGATGAGACAAACAGAGGCTATGAATCAGGTCATTAGTTCTACTAGTGAAATATCCGTTCTAGAGGTCGATGGTCAATCAAAGTAACCAATAGTTACTGGAGTAATTGATATTCTGTAGACTGCGAAATAGATTTGTTCTTTAACGGTGACGTGTTGTGCCTGACCGAGAGGTTAGAGCGTTTGTTTAACATCCACGAGATCTAGAGTTCATCTCCCAGTAAGAACTGGGTTTTATTCTCTCGGAGGATAAATTTATTTTTAAAAATCCCCCTGTACTTGACCGACAGTCTATATCACACATGTACCTCCTTCCTTCAATTCTCTAACGGCAGACGTGCAGTATGTTCAGTTTGGCATTTAACGGTGATCAGCTCTCGTCTCGAGACACTGAATTTAAAACTCATCAAATCATTGACAGTGGCGTATCCTGGTGGTGTGAAGGTAGATGTTCTTCTACTTGACATTAGTATGTATTCCTGCTGCTCAACCGCCTTCCGATTGACATTGAAACAATCAACTGTTTACATTTACGTAACAATATGTAATGGGCTGCATGACAAATAATCGCTAAATTGTGCATATATTTTCACTCACAGAATAACACAACATGAAGAGATAATATATATGCCGGATCGGTTATAACTTAAATCATATCTACAAGCCACACACAGACAACAGTGAAGTGGACGGTCAGAAACAAGCAAATATATTACACGCACTGGATATTGACGTCATCAACTTGTGCTCACGAACCCACCAGAACACCACTCACGCACAAGTTACCAAATACTCATTAACTATTAATGTTGCGGCCGGAACGCTAGCGGAGCATTCATTCATCATTATGTGTCACGTTGACTGTCGACTGGCGACCATATATAACTAAACGACTTTACTTTGATCTTTATGAAGGAAACTTGTTGATAAATCTCGTAAAACGACCAAAGAGGTCAAGTTGACAAAGTAACCAGTAATAAAGTCTATTGTATTTTATTTGTATTATTGTATCATACATCTACAAGACAATACACAACAGACACTGCAAATAACGTCAGAAAATCAATTATGAAACAATTGGTAAAATTCAACTAACGCAAAGTTCAATATCAGTAAATCTATCTGTTTTTCTTCCTGTTGTCATTTCTGGGACATAGATATTTCAAGTTACTGGAAAATCTCTCAATATTTCTGAGACATAGATATTTTATTTCAAGTTACTGAAAAATCTCTCAACAATTTGTGGCAGACATTCTTGCCAAGTTATCAGCGACAAATGAATATGTCTAGCAGACATTGTGAATATTTTCTCAGACATGATCTGAAGTGATTCCTGAATTTGACTTGTTATTGCAACATAACTCTGTGCTAATGTAATCTAGTACTGTTTGATAGCGCACTCCATTTCAAGACTGAATGACAGCTTCTTTGCATAAACGTCATTGAGAAATGTATTGGAAAATCAATTGTTCAGACAATTCTAAGCTTACATTACTCTAGCAACAAATAACGTTTATTCAAATATATCTCACAATTAACGCAAGTTCGGTTTGTGTTGTTTCTAATTATTTTCAGCCTTTTGCTCTCCCGGTGAATCTCTCTCTTGTAGCAGGACAATTATCCCACTCTCTAGGTGAATCTCTCTCTTGTAGCAGGACAATTATCCCACTCTCTAGGTGAATCTCTCTCTTGTAGCAGGACAATTATCCCACTCTCTAGGTGAATCTCTCTTGTACCAGGACATTTGACCCACTATACCGGTGTATCTCTATTGTACCTTAACAGTTGTACAACTATTTCTGTGTATCTCTCTTGTACCAAGACAGTTGCACCACTCTCCCGGTGAATCTCTCTTGTACCTTAACAATTTACAAATATTTCTGTTTTTTCTCTCTTGTACCAAGACAGTTGCACCACTCTCCCGGTATAAATCTCAACTGTATCAGTACAATTGTCCCACTCTCCTTGTGAATCTCTCTTCTATAATAAAAATGGTCCCACTCTCCCGTAGACTCTCTTTTGTACCAGGGCAATTGTACCGCAAGATTTATAGCAGGTTTTATATCCTGAGAACGGATATACGTTGTTGTTGTTTTATTTACAAACTGGCCCGACATGTGCAGCTTCAGCGACACTTGGTTTTTTATGGTACTAGTTATTTTATGTGAAAACGTGTGTGTGGGTGTGTATATGTAGTGTCTGCTGTCATGTGCACAGTCTATGTGTGTAGTGTCTGCTGTCATGTGCACAGTCTATGTGTGTGGTGTCTGCTGTCATGTGCACAGTCTATGTGTGTAGTGTCTGCTGTCATGTGCACAGTCTATGTGTGTGGTGTCTGCTGTCATGTGCACAGTCTATGTGTGTGGTGTCTGCTGTCATGTGCACAGTCTATGTATGTGGTGTCTGCTGTCATGTGCACAGTCTATGTGTGTGGTGTCTGCTGTCATGTGCACAGTCTATGTATGTGGTGTCTGCTGTCATGTGCACAGTCTATGTATGTGGTGTCTGCTGTCATGTGCACAGTCTATGTGTGTGGTGTCTGCTGTCATGTGCACAGTCTATGTGTGTGGTGTCTGCTGTCATGTGCACAGTCTATGTGTGTGGTGTCTGCTGTCATGTGCACAGTCTATGTGTGTGGTGTCTGCTGTCATGTGCACAGTCTATGTATGTGGTGTCTGCTGTCATGTGCACAGTCTATGTGTGTGGTGTCTGCTGTCATGTGCACAGTCTATGTGTGTGGTGTCTGCTGTCATGTGCACAGTCTATGTGTGTGGTGTCTGCTGTCATGAGCACATTCTACGTGTGTGTCTGTGTGTGGTGTCTGGTGGTATGTACAGTCAACGTGTGCGTGTGTCTATGTGTGTCTGTGTGTGGTGTCTGGTGGTATGTACAGTCAACGTGTGCGTGTGTCTATGTGTGTCTGTGTGTGGTGTCTGGTGGTATGTACAGTCAACGTGTGCGTGTGTCTATGTGTGTCTGTGTGTGGTGTCTGGTGGTATGTACAGTCAACGTGTGCGTGTGTCTATGTGTGTCTGTGTGTGGTGTCTGGTGGTATGTACAGTCAACTTGTGCGTGTGTCTATGTGTGTCTGTGTGTGGTGTCTGGTGGTATGTACAGTCAACGTGTGCGTGTGTCTATGTGTGCTGCCTGATGTCATGTAAACAATCTACGTTTGTATATGTGTGTCTGTGTGTGGTATCTGCTGTCATGTAAATGGTCTTCGTGTGGTGTCTTGTGTGTGGTGTCTGCTGTCATGTACTGTATATATTTGTGTGTGTTTATGTGTGGTGTCTTCTGTCATGTGCACAGTCTGTGTGTTTAGTCGGATGTCATGTGCACAGTCTGTGTGTGTATCTGTGTGTGCTGTCTGCTTTCATGTACACAGTCTACTTGTGTGTGTGTGTCTGTGTGTGCTGTCTGCTGTCATGTCTGCTGTCATGTCTGCTGTCATGTCTGCTGTCATGTCTGCTGTCATGTCTGATATTTGTGTTTTGATTTAAAATCTAAAAATAAATTCTTCTGCCATTTCTTTCATTCTCCTCTTACACCTCTCCTCCTTCTCCTCCCGCTTCCACCTGAAACCCCCTCTCTAATGCCAAACGCTCTGCCTGTCTTGATTCCAGCTAAAGCCTCACTCATACCGAGAGTGCTTGATTCTAATCCGATTTTACCACTCCCTCCAGCGGAATTCATCTTGAACGCAAGGAATGTGAAGAAAGCAATCGATGTTCGCAACTCCAGATGAATTGTTTTAACAACCTGCCTCAATGTACTACATTAGCAACCTACACGTACTACATTAGCAACCTACACGTACTACATTAGCAACATACATGTACTACATTAGCAACATACACGTACTACATTAGCAACATACACGTACTACATTAGCAACCTACACGTACTACATTAGCAACCTACATGTACTACATTAGCAACCTACACGTACTACATTAGCAACCTACATGTACTACATTAGCAACCTACACGTACTACATTAGCAACCTACATGTACTACATTAGCAACCTACACGTACTACATTAGCAACCTACACGTACTACATTAGCAACCTACACGTACTACATTAGCAACCTACATGTACTACATTATTAAAGTACACTTATTACATTAGCTATCTAATTGTGCTATTCAGTGCTCTAACTGAATTTCAAAAGTAGATGTACTAAAGTATCATCAACATCATGTGATCGACGAACTAAGCCGTGTTATAATATCTCCTATCACATGACACCATCGGCGGTGGTAGTTTTCTCCTAATTTCTTCTAATACAGAATCTTTTATTTATTTCATTTGATAACCATATTTATTTATGACTGTTCAAGTCTCAGACGGTGTAGACCAACGAATGACATTTGAAAATCGATTAAATTGATCAGAAATCATGGTTGAATTTCCAATGTTTCTTCAATAACTGTTCTAAAGTTGAAAATGTGGTCAATATACGATCGTTTTGGTTTGCATCGGTTTGTTTCTCTCACTATTTATGTACATTCTAACTGAGGCAGAATCCTGACTCACATAAGATTTCAAACTGTTCCTGGATATTTTCTCACAACATACTACTTAATTTTTGTCCTGGCACTGACAGCAGAATTATTTACTGTCGTTTCATCTTTCCATTCCTGATGTGGCTACTCTTCTCTCCGTACACCATTCATAATAGCAAGCATTTTTAATAGGGTTGTATCACCAATTGCTCTCAGTATTTCACGAATAATCTCATCGTGCGTAGCTGTTTGATAATTCTTTAGTTCTGCATCAAATTTACTGAGTAAAATCAATACTACAACCACACCTACAACTACTACAAATAATACTTGTATCAAAAACAAGACACTCGCCATCTGCAACTACTACTTGCATTACCATTTAATTCTTCAACCATGACTATAACTACTACTATCAATGGTATCACATTACAAGCACCACCACTACTATCACTACTACTATTACTATTACAACATCACCACTACTACTACTACTACTAATAGTAATATTACTACTCATGTGTATAAATATTACCACGCCACCAGCACTACTACTACTACTACTGCTACTGCGGCTGCTACTACTACTACTACTGCTACTTCGGCTGCTGCTGCTACTACTACTGCTGCTGCGCATGATGCTACTACTACTGATATCAATATTACTACACCACCAGCACTTACTATTAAAACAACAACAACTACTACTACTACTACTACTACTACAACTACTACTACTACTACAACTACTACTACTACTACAACTACTACTACTACTACAACTACTACTACTACTACAACTACTAATACTAATACTACTACTACTACTACTACAACTACTACTACTACTACAACTACTAATACTACTACAACAACTACTACTACTACTACTACTACAACTACTATTAATATATTATTACACATACCAAGAAATAAAACTAGACAGGTACTACGAGAACTGTCGCCTCCGTTGCGACGCAACAATCGAAATTAGTTGACAGAATCTTCAGACGCTGGACTTGTCCAGAGTGTCATAATGTCACAGTTTCGACCAGCACTGTACATCTACTGGTGTCAAAGTTATCAGACAATCAATGCACCACTAATGCTACCATCACTATACCAATCACTACATCAATTTCTACATGTATTCGATTACGACCATCTAGTTTACATATCCTTCTAGAATCGTATCGTCTATCAAGCTTCAGTTCTACATTATATGATGGCATCGATACTTTATCGTTGATTATTGTCCAGCGTACCATTAAGATTATTGATATGTGTTTTCGGAGCAAGAAATTAAACATCGGTGAACTGAGAACCTAGTCACACGACATTTCACTATCTTCAACCTATCAATACTTTGATCTATTTATTGGGTTACGCAATGTCGATTGCTGAGTGTCAATGTTATAATGTAGGGAATATATTGTATGTGCTTACACAGTGTAGGGAATATATTGTATGTGCTTACACAGTGTAGGGAATATATTGTATGTGCTTACACAGTGTAGGGAATATATTGTATGTGCTTACACAGTGTAGGGAATATATTGTATGTGCTTACACAGTGTAGGGAATAGATTATCGGCATCATTCAGAGTAGAGCATATACTTTATGTATTACTCAGTGTAGATGATCTGTTTTTAGTTCAATGTTCTACAAGCTGCGTAATCTGTGATTGATATTGAAATTGTCCATGTTTGATGTTTGACAAACTCAGTGTTAGAAGACATAAAAATTGGCGTTTCAGGATGTCAGGCACACCGTGTTTAGCTTCTCAAACATGGCATAGATGTGTGCCATGCACAAAGCAATGAATTCAGGTTATAAGCACAGGTATAATTGCTCACCGAATGCCCCAGAAACCGTCCACTTATGTAAACATACCTGGATAAAATTACAGGTAAACCAAGGTAATGCTCCCTTGTGCGTGTGCCTTGTACATGCTTTATCTCCATGGGGAAGGCAATAACAACTCCGACAATTTGAGATTTATAGATGTTATTAAGCAAGTACGTCAGCTATTGAGTCGAATGACTATTTGTAGACTTCTCTATTAAAACTAGAAGCATCTTTTATATTTTGCAATCCGCTCTCCATTCACTCACTCAGCGATGCTATCAAATAAAGAAATCACGCACCCACACACACACATACACACACACCAATTATCTCATTCATTCACCCACTCGCCAATCATCTCATTCACTCACCAATAATCTTATTTATTCACCCATTTACCAATAATTTCATTCATTCACCCACTTACCAATCATTTCATTCATTCACCCACATACCAATCATCTCATTCACTCACCAATAATCTCATATATTCACCTACTTACCAACCATCTCATTCACTCACCAATATTCTCATTTATTCACCCACTTACCAATGATCTTATTCACTCACCAATAATCTCATTTATTCACCCACTTACCAATCATTTCATTCATTCATCCACTTACCAATCATTTCATTCAGTCACCCAATCATCTTATTCAGTCACCCAATCATCTCATTCAGTTACCCAATCATCTCATTCACTCACCAATAATCTCATTTATTCACCCACTTACCAATCATTTCATTCATTCACCCACTTACCAATCATTTCATTCAGTCACCCAATCATCTCATTCAGTCACCCAATCATCTCATTCATTCACCCAATCATCTCATTCAGTCACCCAATCATCTCATTCATTCACCCAATCATCTCATTCAGTCACCCAATCATCTTATTCACTCACCCAATCATCTCATTCATTCACCCAATCATCTCATTCAGTCACCCAATCATCTTATTCACTCACCCACTCATTTCATTCACTAACCCAATATTCTCACTCACTCACCCAATCATCTCATTCACACCAATCATCTCATTTACTTACCCACTCATTTCATTCTGTCATCCAATAATCTCATTTACTCACCCACTCATTTCATTCACCAACCCAATCATTTCATTCACTCGCCCAATCATCTCATTCACTCACCCACTCATTTCATTCACTAACCCAATAATCTTATTCACTCACCCAATAATTTCATTCACTAACCTAATCATTTCATTCACTCACCCAATCATCTCATTCACTCACGCAATCATTTCATTCACTCACCCACTTACCAATTGTCTCATTCACTCACCAATTCACTATCTCATTCAATTACCAATTAACCAAAAATCGTATTCACTCATCAATAATCTAATTCACACCAATCATCTCATTTACTAACGCATTCACAATTAGTCTCATTCACTCACTAACTCTCCAATAATCTCACTAACGCACACACTCAACAATTATCTAATTCACCCAACCACACAACAATCATCTGATTCATTTAGCAATCATCTCATTTATTCACCCATGTACCAATCCTGACGACTATTAAACCACTTACCAATAATCTCATTCATTCACCAACTTACCAATAATCTATTTCACGCACCAAATCATCTAATTAACTCACCAATCATCTCATTTACTCACTCGATGATCAGTCATATCATTCCCTCACCAACACACATCATCTCATTCACTCACCAATTCACGGAAAATCTCATTTAATGACAAGTAATCTCATTCTCCCCACTCACCAACAATATTATTCACTCACCCACTCATGTCATTCACTCAGCAATCATAACATTCTCTTACCTATCGTCTCATTCACTCACAAATTGTCTCATTCACTCATCAATAATCTCATTCGATCGAACACTCACAAATCATCTCATTCACTTGCCAATCCTCTAATTCACTAACCAATCCTCTCATTCACTCACCAATCCTCTCATTCACTCGCCAATCCTCTCATTCACTCACCAATCCTCTCATTCACTCACCAATCCTCTCATTCACTCACCAATAGCAATCACTCAACACTAAGACTTTTTCATTAACCAAAATGTTAATCGATATCACATTATAATTTATTTATAACAGGTAATATTATATTTTATGTTATTCTATATAACAGGTAATATTATATTTTATGTTATTCTATATATACAAATTCATAGTTAACAGAAATTTCTCATTTTATGTAACTATTTCCTGTTGTATTTAATATTGTCAACTGAGTTGTACCCCCCCCCCCCAGAAAATACAAATACTTTTAAAGAAGCTGTTAACGGTATTGGGAAAAATGTAACAAGGTTTCACATCCACATTCTTCACTCTTAGTTAGTATTAGAAATACGTCTATTCTAGATCTTGTCAAACCCCAGTCAGAATTACAATTTAAATAAGTAGATTTTCTAAACTTGGTGCTCTTGGTAGAATACTTAGATCTTCTTGTAGACTTGGTGCTCTTGGTAGAATACTTAGATCTTCTTGTAGACTTGGTGCTCTTGGTAGAATACTTAGATCTTCTTGTAGACATGGTGCTCTTGTTAGAACACATAGATCTTCTTGTAGACTTGGTGCTCTTGGTAGAATACTTAGATCTTCTTGTAGACTTGGTGCTCTTGGTAGAACACTTAGATCTTCTTGTAGACTTGGTGCTCTTGGCAGAACACTTAGAGTTCTTGTAAACTTGGTGCTCTTGGTAGAATACTTAGATCTTCTTGTAGACTTGGTGCTCTTGGTAGAATACTTAGATCTTCTTGTAGACTTGGTGCTCTTGGTAGAATACTTAGATCTTCTTGTAGACTTGGTGCTCTTGGTAGAATACTTAGATCTTCTTGTAGACTTGGTGCTCTTGGTAGAATACTTAGATCTTCTTGTAGACTTGGTGCTCTTGGTAGAATACTTAGATCTTCTTGTAGACTTGGTGCTCGTGGTAGAATACTTAGATCTTCTTGTAGACTTGGTGCTCTTGGTAGAATACTTAGATCTTCTTGTAGACTTGGTGCTCTTGGTAGAATACTTAGATCTTCTTGTAGACTTGGTGCTCTTGGTAGAATACTTAGATCTTCAAGACGTGGTGTTCTTGCATGATTTACTGTGACCAAAGTGTATCTGATAGAGTTGACTGAAATGAGCGCGATGGAGTGTTGAGTAATATTTACCTGCAGACAAACATATGCCTATTTATATAGATTTTACGTCACTACTGCCGGGAAAAGTTGTATTTTTTCACAGAATGATTGGAAAAGTTGTATTTTTTCACAGAATGATTGTTCTGCTTTCTTATTTGTTCACAGAATGATTGTTCAGCTTTCTTATTTGTTCACAGAATGCTTGTACAGCTTTTTTATTTGTTCTTGTATTGGTTCCTCTCTCACAATCTCACAATGAAACATTTACTGTACGAACAGTGTTACGTCATGTCATTGTTTCTACTCGTATTTGTTCTATTTTACATCACGATTGATTGAGCCATTATTGTCTTCCATGTTTGGGAATGTTTTGTTGACAGTAAAACAGCGACACATGTTAATTGAATGATGGTGTATTCACAACCGACATGTTGGAACGAATGTTCGTGTCCCGGCACGGTGATGGCAGTAACACGGTACACACTCGCATTCACTGTTTTATAAGTTTATGAGTTAGGCGGCAACTTACTTCTTTGTTTATTTACATTTCAATATGTTAGTGTTGTTGCTAAACAGTGTTTTGAAGAGCACAAGCACTAGAAAGCACCAACAACAAAGAAGCCCCAGAAAACACGGAATGTTTTTAGAAAAGCACTAAACTAGTGCGCGAGCACTAGTACTCGTAACTAAATTGTGACGAAAAAAGCACCAAAATGGCAGCGCTGATGCCCGTCTGCACGTTTCGCAATCTGCCAACACCTATACGCATGTGCACGCGCATGTGCGCTTGAAAGGTGTCTAGCTGTTAGACATTAAACACGAGACAGGATGTGAAAACATCCCCAAACTGCCACTGGTAGAACTTATCAATATCTTCTAAATATCCACAGAACTATCTTTCTAGAACAATTTTCAAATGACAGGGGTTTTTTAATAAAATGAAATCAAAATATTATTCCTCGTACATAGAAATTTCTCCAATTTAAAGGGTACACTTTTTATTATAGAATCGCCTTCTTGCTTTTCTCCTGTTACGCTGCACCCGTCGAGTAACATTCTTAGAATATGCCAGCTTGTAGAAGAAATAAGGCCACTGAAAGAGCAAACCTTGGCTAGAGGAAGTCGTTTTGTAAGGTAATCTTACCTGGGGTACATGGTTGCTAGAGCATCCATCCACCGCAAATACTCAGTTCATTGTTACCACTGACCTTTACGAAATAACCCCAGATCGCATTGGGGAAAAATTCAGATAACACCATACTATATAATTGATCTATTGTTTCTTTTCTGCTTTTGTTGTAAGGCGCGCAGGATCCAATGGTGATAGGCGTTCGGAATAAGGTACGTTTGTACTTTTGATAAGCAGTAATCTTATGACGTCTCAGAATGTTGGTAATTCCTTCAATGCGCCTTCTTCTTGATCTTCCTCGGATTAAATTAACAAAAGGGAGTCATTCGCTCATTATGTGCATTTAGTTTTGTTACCATCAGACATTTGGTGACCCTTTTCTGGAAAATCTTTAAGTCTGGGGAGCGTTACCTGCCTTCTGGTTAAATTCCTAGTACTAAAATCTTTAAGTCTGGGGAGCGTTACCTGCCTTCTGGTTAAATTTCAAGTATTCAAATTATGTTCTATTTTCCTAATAGAAATTATCTTTAAAAAAAACGTAAATACAAATTTGGTCAAAATAACCCCAGCACCCAAGATGACAGGTACAAATCCTAGATATAATGGAAATAAACCCCAGCTGTGGCATCGCTGACTGTGTGTGTGACTCCAATATTTAGAACTACCTCACGTGACAGAGACCGGAAATGCGACCTATCTCGTTCCAGGTGATGGGAACCATGCAGGGCATGAGTTTGTGTGTGCCGACCAGGACGAATCGTGCTCACATTCCAACAAATATTTCTGCTACCATTTTACAATCTTGTCATATGATGTTCTTTCTTTGTTCTGTTTATTCCATTTGTAATAATGTGTTCATAATTTCTCTGTTTGTTTCTTGAGTATTCTCTCTTTGTTGTACGCGTTCTGCTTTCGCTGCATGGGTTCTCTATTTCGCTTATGCATTTTCTGTCTGTTTTATGCTCACCAAAGATTTGTACTTTACAATAGAAAGTGGTACTGCTAGTAGAACATAATTGCAAATAATACTCACGTGAAAGACAGGTAATGAAGTCCTACTGAATGACGACTAACACACTACACACTATCACTAGCGGATGTTGGCATGATAAAATATGGTACATACAACAAAACAAAACACATAATATAATCATACAAATGACAATACACAGGACAAAGTCGACGTTTCACAGCTTCTTCGCCTTCGTCGCTTATGTAGCGATGACGACGATTTTCTCGACAAATCCTCTGAGATGATTGAGTTGTTCCGTAGACGCTCCTACCCTGACAGCATTCTTTCATCCGCTTGGCTCCGTGTACGCCAGCTATCTCTCCTTGATACCTTGAATAATTCCCAGGGCTCTTCCTCCTCCTCTGATAGGGTTAAACTGGTTCTTACCTTCCATCCCCATAACTCGACTGTCCGTCGCATCCTGCTTCAACATTATTCCCTTCTCCAGTCTGATTCTGACACCCGTGACTCTTTCCACAACTTACCTCTGATGGCCTATAGGCGCGACAAAAATCTGAAGGACATCTTGGTCCACAGCCACCTCAAGTCCTCTGCACCTGACCATTTTGGTACCGTTCGTTGCTCACGCGGTCGTTGTTTCACATGTCCTTATGTGGTTCAGATGCACTCCATCTCATTCCCCAAGGCTAGTTTCTCCATCGATGAGGCCTTTACATGTGAATCCCGTAATGTTATTTATGTGATCATATGTAAACGCTGTGGTAAGCAATATATCGATGAGCCTGGCCTTAGACTGAGCGACCGCTTCTGTAACCACCTGCATGCTATCAAACACAGAACACCCACTCCTGTGACTAATCACTTCAACGACTATGGCCACCGTGGTGTCCTTGACATTCAGGTCACTGCCATCAGATCCTGCACAACCGATGATAGATCTATGTACGCCCTAGAAAATCGTCTCATTTTCGAGTTGGGTACCATCAAGCCATTTGGACTCAATTCCGACCACTCTTTCGCTTAGTTCTCGGTCGTATTGGTCTTTGTTGTTTTTATTCATTTTGTGCCGCTATTTACGTCATCGTTTTGTTCCTCTCGTACCACCTGTATTATCGCCTTTGCGTACTTCCTGTTCGTATGCTTCCGGTATCTAACTACAATATTTCACTCGGACACGCATTCATCTCTACTTGTGGTTGTTTTATGTTTGTATGTTATGTCCGTATCTTGAACAAGGCCTATTGGTCCGAAACGTCGACTTTGTCCTGTGCATTGTCATTTGTATGATTATATTATGTGTTTTGTTTTGTTGTATGTACCATATTTTATCATGCCAACATCCGCTAGTGATAGTGTGTAGTGTGTTAATCGTCATTCAGTAGGACTTCATTACCTGTCTTCCACGTGAGTATTACTTCACAGTAGCATGCTCACCATAAACGTGTACTCGACAATACCAGGCTGGGTATAAAACTTGAACTTGACAACACCACACAGGGAATAAAGCGTAAACTTGACAATAACAGACTGGGAATAAAACTTGTACATGACAATAACAGACTCTGCATGAAACCTGCACTTGACACTTGACAATAACAGACGATGCATAAAACTTACACTTGGCAATAACACACTGGACATAAAACGTGAACTTTACAATAACAGGTTGGACATAAATCATGAACTTGGCAATAACAGACGACATAAAACTTGCACTTGACAATAACAGGTTGGACATAAATCATGAACTTGACAATAACAGGCTGGACATAAAACTTGCACTTGACAATAACAGGCTGGACATAAAACTTGCACTTGACAATAACAGGCTGGACATAAAACTTGCACTTGACAATAACATGCATTAATTACATCAGAAACTCATTTACTTTCTAAATTGTCAGATAATTCAATTATCTGATATGTTTAACATAATAAATGACATCGTATGGCAAATGACATCCACTTACTCATCTCTTTATTCCCTGACAAATAACATCTCCTCATTCATATTTATATGACACATAACATCCTCCCACCAGAACATCCTCCCACCAGTCATTGCGCTGTACTTGTTCCTTTCCAGTTGTCATCATTTCTCAACGGTTGTTATCATGTCTCAATTTTTTTCATCTTTTCTCAAAGGTTGTCATCATTTCTCAACAGTTGTTAATATTCCTCAGCTGTTGTCACCATGTCTCAACGGTTGTCACCATGTCTCAACGGTTGTCACGATGTCTCAACGGTTATCACGATGTCTCAACGGTTATCACGATGTCTCAACGATTGTCATCATTTCTCAACAGTTTTTAATATACCTCAGCTGTTGTCACCATCTCTCAACGGTTATTACCATGTCTCAACGGTTATCACCATGTCTCAACGGTTGTCATCATTTCTCAACTTCTGTCCAATTGTGATTGTTCCATTAGTTCTGATTAGTTCTCGGAATAAAACTGTCTGTTTGGTTAATACCAAAGAAATCAGAAATTGTAATTCAACATAGAGCAGATAACAGCATAGAGCAGATAACAACATAGAGCAGATAACAACATAGAGCAGATAACAACATAGAGCAGATAGCAGCATAGAGCAGATAACAACATAGAGCAGATAGCAGCATAGAGCAGATAACAACATAGAGCAGATAGCAGCATAGAGCAGATAACAACATAGAGCAGATAACAACATAGAGCAGATAACAACATAGAGCAGATAACAAGATAGAGCATATAACAAAATAGAGCAGATAACATCATAGAGCAGATAACATCATAGAGCAGATAACAACATAGAGCAGATAACAGCAGTGAAATAAGAGAGGGATCATGCAAGCAGATTATGTCTACTCAATTTTACAGACATCAAGAAATCGATGTTGAAATGGATGGAGGGGGGAGATAAAGATAGAGAGAACGGTAGAGTCTCAGATCTCGGTATATGTGACTAAAATTTGATGTTGTAATACGATCCTAGAAGTCGTTAGTCAAACATGACAACACGATGCTGTCAACTCAATAGAATGATATGGAGACAGATATCAGATGTCAGATATGGTAGAGATCATTACGTAGGAATCATTAGATAAGAGATTATTAGATAGAAATCATTAGATAGAAATTATTAGATAGAAAACATTAGATAGAAAACATTAGATAGAAAACATTAGATAGAAAACATTAGATAAAAAATATTAGATAAGAGATTATTAGATAGATATCAATAGATAGAAATTATTAGATAGAAAACATTAGATAGAAAACATTAGATAGAAAACATTAGATAGAAAACATTAGATAGAAAACATTAGATAGAAAACATTAGATAGAAAACATTAGATAGATATCAATACGTAGAGATAATTAGATAAGAGATATACGTAGGGAACATTAGATAGAGCTCGTTAGATAAATATATTGATATCATTAGATACTTAGATAGGTATCATTAGAGATCATCAAATAGAAATCATTAGATGGAGATAATTAGATAGAGATAATTAGATAGAGATAATAGGAAGATATCATTAGATCATTATATAATTAGATATACACTGTAAATCTTTAGGTAGACATCATTAGATAAAAATCGTTACCTAGAGATCATTAGATAGACATCATTACGTAGAAATTATTAGGTAGAAATCATTAGGTAGAAATCATTAGGTAGAAATCATTAGGTAGAAATCATTAGGTAGAAATCATTAGGTAGAAATCATTAGGTAGAAATCATTACGTAGAAATCATTAGGTAGAAATCATTAGGTAGAAATCATTACGTAGAAATCATTAGGTAGAAATCATTAGGTAGAAATCATTAGGTAGAAATCATTAGAGCCAGATATCAGTAGATAATAGATAATTAGGTAGAGATCATTAGAGCTAGGGATCATTGGATAGAGATAATAGGTAGAGATCATTAGGTAGAGACAATTAGATAGAGATTCATAGATAGAGATAATTAGATCATTAGATAATTAGATAGAAATCTTTAGGTAGAGATCATTAGAAAAAAATCATTACATAGCTATCATTAGATATAGATCATTAAAGCTAGATATCAGTAGATAGAGATTATTCATCATTGGAAGACATAATGTTTCTGGAAGATTTATTTGGAAGATTATCAATGTCAATTTGTTCTGTTATGGACGAATGAATTGCTACAAATAGTTGCACATAGTCTGCATGAGACATCCAATGAAGCCCGACTGTTATTATGTTGTTCGTCCATCACATGTGATGATGACCATTTGTTACATTCAACTTTTGAAAATTCATTTTTGGTTATGTCCTTGATTATGAGTTCGTAGATGGCTAATGAGCCCTATTCGAGCTGTAAATGTCATTGGACAGTTTGGACATGGAATGACGACTGTAGACGGATCTTGGTCTATCCGTGGCTTTCTAGCTGCTCTCCGCTGTTGAGCTGTTGCATTTATCCTTTTTTCACAAGATAATGCGTTCTTTTTTATTTTAGAACGCCATTTAGATCTATTTTGTGTAAGTTCTTGTCATGTATCGTGGTCTATTTCAAAGGCTTTCAGTGAGTTCTTTCACGAGTCCTTGTAGCGCTTCTTTTGACCACCTTGAGATCGTGTACCCTTCTCCAACTCACCATAGAGAAGTAGATAGAGGAGCAGGCCTACTGTTCACGGCTACAGCCGTAATTTGCAGACAATATTACTGATCAGTGGCTATTATTTGATATACGAGTGTCAAGTATGTTGTGCTAATGTTTTATGTATGATTGTCAATTATGTTGTACCGACATTTGATATCTCAGTGTCAGTTATGTTGTTTCAATAATTCCAATCTACATCAACAAATAACAAGAATTATTGTAGAAGTAATCGATGTTAGAATTATTGTAGAAGTAATCGATGTTAGAATTATTGTAGAAGTAATCGATGTGAGAATAAGACAAAAGAGACATTTGTTTAGTGCTCTTAGTTCATCTGCTCACTCACTCAAATATCTCTACAGATATTATTGCGTGTAGAATATACATACATCTCCACACATGCATTGACTGTGTGGATTTGTGGGTGTGTGGACTGTGTGGATGTGTGTACAGTTAGTGTGATTGATGACATATCTAGAATGTCGGGAACTTATTGTAAATGTAATACCAGCAGTAGTGGGCGTGTGTAGGAAGAGTCAAGCGTGTTTTCATCAGTGAGACATGGGAACTGGTAGCATGTATTACTCTTTGAGATCCATTTTGGGGGACTGAGCATCTGTGTGTCTGTAAAATTTAAGTAGAATTATTGTATTACCAATAACCAATCAATAGTACTCAAACAAACATAACCAATCAATAACACAAACAAACGTAACCATAACTAACCAATAACAGCCACTCACCCACACCTGCGCACACCCACATATCACACACACATATATTATACATTAACACACCCACATATCACACACGCAAACATCCATACACATGTATATATGTATGTACGCACAAAGAAATACCACATGCATAAACGTAACGTTGAATTCTCGCGAGCCTCGTGTAACATTTGCCTTAGTTCTTGTCAGTATCAGTAAGCCGCGGCACTCAGTGGCTGTTTCACTGTGTCATTAAGCCGCAGCACTCAGTGTCTGTTTCACTGTGTCAGTAAGCCGCGGCACTCAGTGGCTGTTTCACTGTGTCATTAAGCCGCAGCACTCAGTGTCTGTTTCACTGTGTCAGTAAGCCGCGGTACTCAGTGGCTGTTTCACTGTGTTAGTAAGCCGCGGTACTCAGTGGCTGTTTCAATGTGTCAGTAAGCCGCGGTACTCAGTGGCTGTTTCAGTGTGTCAGTAAGCCGCGACACTCAGTGGCTGTTTCAATGTGTCAGTAAGCCGCGACACTCAGTGGCTGTTTCACTGTGTCAGTAAGCCGCGACACTCAGTGGCTGTTTCAATGTGTCAGTAAGCCGCGACACTCAGTGGCTGTTTCAATGTGTCAGTAAGCCGCAGTACTCAGTGGCTGTTTCACTGTGTCATTAAGCCGCAGCACTCAGTGTCTGTTTCACTGTGTCAGTAAGCCGCGGTACTCAGTGGCTGTTTCACTGTGTCAGTAAGCCGCGGTACTCAGTGGCTGTTTCAATGTGTCAGTAAGCCGCGGTACTCAGTGGCTGTTTCAGTGTGTCAGTAAGCCGCGACACTCAGTGGCTGTTTCAATGTGTCAGTAAGCCGCGACACTCAGTGGCTGTTTCACTGTGTCAGTAAGCCGCGACACTCAGTGGCTGTTTCAATGTGTCAGTAAGCCGCGACACTCAGTGGCTGTTTCAATGTGTCAGTAAGCCGCGGTACTCAGTGGCTGTTTCACTGTGTCAGTAAGCCGCGGCACTCAGTGGCTGTTTCAATGTGTCAGTAAGCCGCTGTACTCAGTGGCTGTTTCAATGTGTCAGTAAGCCGCGGTACTCAGTGGCTGTTTCAATGTGTCAGTAAGCCGCGACACTCAGTGGCCTATTTCAATGTGTCAGTAAGCCGCAACACTCAGTGGCTGTTTCAATGTGTCAGTAAGCCGCGGTACTCAGTGGCTGTTTCAATGTGTCAGTAAGCCGCGACACTCAGTGGCTGTTTCAATGTGTCAGTAAGCCGCGACACTCAGTGGCTGTTTCACTGTGTCAGTAAGCCGCGACACTCAGTGGCTGTTTCAATGTGTCAGTAAGCCGCGACACTCAGTGGCTGTTTCAATGTGTCAGTAAGCCGCGACACTCAGTGGCTGTTTCAATGTGTCAGTAAGCCGCAGTACTCAGTGGCTGTTTCAATGTGTCAGTAAGCCGCGACACTCAGTGGCTGTTTCACTGTGTCAGTAAGCCGCGACACTCAGTGGCTGTTTCAATGTGTCAGTAAGCCGCGACACTCAGTGGCTGTTTCACTGTGTCAGTAAGCCGCGACACTCAGAGGCTGTTTCAATGTGTCAGTAAGCCGCGGTACTCAGTGGCTGTTTCAATGTGTCAGTAAGCCGCGGTACTCAGTGGCTGTTTCAATGTGTCAGTAAGCCGCGACACTCAGTGGCTGTTTCACTGTGTCAGTAAGCCGCGACACTCAGTGGCTGTTTCAATGTGTCAGTAAGCCGCGACACTCAGTGGCTGTTTCACTGTGTCAGTAAGCCGCGACACTCAGAGGCTGTTTCAATGTGTCAGTAAGCCGCGGTACTCAGTGGCTGTTTCAATGTGTCAGTAAGCCGCGGTACTCAGTGGCTGTTTCAATGTGTCAGTAAGCCGCGACACTCAGTGGCTGTTTCACTGTGTCAGTAAGCCGCGACACTCAGAGGCTGTTTCAATGTGTCAGTAAGCCGCGGTACTCAGTGGCTGTTTCAATGTGTCAGTAAGCCGCGGTACTCAGTGGCTGTTTCAATGTGTCAGTAAGCCGCGACACTCAGAGGCTGTTTCACTGGCCACTTATCCGGACGATCTCTGTTACTTATCCGGTTGAAAACCTCACATTGTAGGAGTGGCAATAGCAGTCAAATTTCCGAAAATAGGTTCCATAACTTGTGCACAAGTATAGACTGCGGTAACAACAGCAAGTAAAATGGCTGGGTCAACTTATGACAATCAACTGAGACCAAATACTCATACGATCATGTAACACAAGAATATCCGGAGACCAAATACTCATACGATCATGTAACACAAGAATATCCGGAGACCAAATACTCATACGATCATGTAACACAAGAATATCCGGAGACCAAATACTCATACGATCATGTAACACAAGAATATCAGGAGACCAAATACTCATACGATCATGTAACACAAGAATATCCGGAGACCAAATACTCATACGATCATGTAACACAAGAATATCCGGAGACCAAATACTCATACGATCATGTAACACAAGAATATCCGGAGACCAAATACTCATACGATCATGTAACACAAGAATATCCGGAGACCAAATACTCATACGATCATGTAACACAAGAATATCCGGAGACCAAATACTCATACGATCATGTAACACAAGAATATCCGGAGACCAAATACTCATACGATCATGTAACACAAGAATATCCGGAGACCAAATACTCATACGATCATGTAACACAAGAATATCCGGAGACCAAATACTCATACGATCATGTAACACAAGAATATCCGGAGACCAAATACTCATACGATCATGTAACACAAGAATATCCGGAGACCAAATACTCATACGATCATGTAACACAAGAATATCCGGAGAGCAAATACTCATACGATCATGTAACACAAGAATATCCGGAGACCAAATACTCATACGATCATGTAACATAAGAATATCCGGAGACCAAATACTCATACGATCATGTAACACAAGAATATCCGGAGACCAAATACTCATACGATCATGTAACACAAGAATATCCGGAGACCAAATACTCATACGATCATGTAACACAAGAATATCCGGAGACCAAATACTCATACGATCATGTAACACAAGAATATCCGGAGACCAAATACTCATACGATCATGTAACACAAGAATATCCGGAGACCAAATACTCATACGATCATGTAACACAAGAATATCCGGAGACCAAATACTCATACGATCATGTAACACAAGAATATCCGGAGACCAAATACTCATACGATCATGTAACACAAGAATATCCGGAGACCAAATACTCATACGATCATATAACACAAGAATATCCGGAGACCAAATACTCATACGATCATGTAACACAAGAATATCCGGAGACCAAATACTCATACGATCATGTAACACAAGAATATACGGAGACCAAATACTCATACGATCATGTAACACAAGAATATCCGGAGACTAAATACTCATACGATCATGTAACACAAGAATATCCGGAGACCAAATACTCATACGATCATGTAACACAAGAATATCCGGAGACCAAATACTCATACGATCATGTAACACAAGAATATCCGGAGACCAAATACTCATACGATCATGTAACACAAGAATATCCGGAGACCAAATACTCATACGATCATGTAACACAAGAATATCCGGAGACCAAATACTCATACGATCATGTAACACAAGAATATCCGGAGACCAAAGGTAAATCAAGAAAACGGTGGGTAGGGAACAACAAGAAAACCGTGGGAAAAAACGTGGACTCAACGCAACTGAGACACATCTGGCATTTGACCGACAACTGAGGCTGCCACCCCTACGGTTAACGGCAAGTGTGGATACTTACTATCAACCAATATTTACCGGGGAAAGACAAAATATGTCGGTCGTATTGCTGACCATTTCATCCCTATTCATGCATGCAGGAGAGAAAAATATGCATCATGTACACCGTGTACACATCGAATGTACAAAAGTTCTGCTTCGTTTTATTGTACACATAGTGTACACAACTGTGTGTGTGTGTGTGTGTGTGTGTGTGTGTGTGTGTGTGTGTGTGTGTGTGTGTGTGTGTGTGTGTGTGTGTGTGTGTTCAGATCTCAGGCAACACAATCTCACCTACTCTATACTCTCGATAAAGTAGGGGGATGTTGTCCCCCAGAACAATTTGGTGAGGGTGCCCCAGAACAATTGGTGGGGGGGGGGTCCGAAAAATTGGGAACAATTGTTTACAGAGGAGGGTGAGGGGGATATTCCACAAAAGTTGATGTCAACAAAACTGTTTTTAATACACCAATTATTGTTGAAACTTTAGAGATTTGACGAGAAAAACTGAATCAATCTTGTCATCTGTTCCCTATTTGTTCAGATTAAACGTTGCTTTTTTTCTAGAAGAGCGGACGTTTAATATTGTTTTGGCATAATTAAGGAGGAGTGGCCCATTATATTTTGATAGTTTATTAACAAGGGGAGGGGGTCACAATGTGGCCGAAAATGTTGACCCAATATATGGACAGTTCTGAAGACGAATGTCAAAATGACTGTATACAAGCCACGACGTGTTCATGAATACTTGCTGCCCTGTATAATGAAACGGCTTGTTTCCCTCCACATCTTCTTTCAGTCTACACATTGAAAGTGTCACTGACCGTGACAGGTGACAATATATTGCTATAACATTCCGGAACTGACATCGTGTTAACTGACTGCTGACGTGCGACCCAAAGGGAACAGCATCTCCAGCCAGTTTGGCTAGTCTTTTGTTGGTCACTCACGCGTGTTCTATCATTCCTCCGAGTTTGACAGTCTGACAGAGAGAGAGAGAGAGAGAGGAGAGAAAAAAGTGGATGGTGAAAGACGGAGAATATAACCAGGTATTCACTAATAATAACAAGTACTATATCAACAATTAACAAAGGTACATAACCAGACATGGTTGTAGCGGCGCCACACTGGATACATTGCCAGACATGGTCGTAGCGGCGCCACACTGGAGTTGCTTGCTGAATACATCAGCACACAAAATATCTCCAAATATCTATATCCTCACTAGGAGGAGTGTAGGAAAATCACAATCAGTTCATTCATTTATGTTGTCACTTCAGAATTTTACTTGTCCGCCACTTCTCCTTCTACCATCAACTGTTACTTGCAAAATAATGTGACACAATGAGTCCTGTCTCGTTACACGTACCAACCAAACCACACAAGTTTACCCAGGTGTCACCACTTCCAAGAAACAAGTTTACCCAGGTGTCACCACTTCCAAGAAACAAGTTTACCCAGGTGTCACCACTTCCAAGAAACAAGTTTACCCAGGTGTCACCACTTCCAAGAAACAAGTTTACCCAGGTGTCACAACTTCCAAGAAACAAGTTTACCCAGGTGTCACAACTTCCAAGAAACAAGTTTACCCAGGTGTCACCACTTCCAAGAAACAAGTTTACCCAGGTGTCACAACTTCCAAGAAACAAGTTTACCCAGGTGTCACAACTTCCAAGAAACAAGTTTACCCAGGTGTCACAACTTCCAAGAAACAAGTTTACCCAGGTGTCACCACTTCCAAGAAACAAGTTTACCCAGGTGTCACAACTTCCAAGAAACGGTTCATGATAGCCTGCAAGTTTGTTTATCTGCTGCCGGACACATATATTTTTCGTGTATTATATATAACTAATACTTAACAAAAATCTGTAGTACTTGTTGTCAAAACTCTGAATCCTTCTTTCAGTACCTGTAATGAGTGTCCAACTTTCACACCTGTATTAAGTGTCCAACTTTCACACCTGTATGGAAATATACTTAGTATTAACGATCTGAATAGATTGATCTTTACTGTAATACTGAACGTACTTTTCCAAACTATTTTGTACCTTGCCATGGCAGCAATCGCTTAATCCGATTTAATTAATCAGACAAAGAATTGCTTGTATGACCGAACTATCTGGTAAAGTACTAAAGACAACACCTCCCCCCCCCGCACTTACACACATACACAACATTGATACAATTTAATATATACAATTTATTACTTGTATTATATTTACATGACTGGCGTGAAGTGGAATAACAAGATTGACAAGGTGAAGGTTGACACATACACACTCATTTACAATACACGCACACACGCAAACGTACAAATTACATATTTTTATGTAGCACACGTAAATAATGAAATCAATAGCAACAATATCAACATTAATTATCGCCAACAATTAGACGGACACTCAATGATGACAAAACACTGAAGTTGGCATCTATCTGTTGTTTCAGCAGATTCATGATTATGTCAATGTTGGCATACACTCTCCTGAAACAGGTTAGATAACCTGTAGTCACGACTGGCCATCTGTGTGTTGTTTGTTTATGTGTGTCGTTGTCTTCCACAATTATTACTTGCTTCTTCAATTTTATGTTTTTCAGTGAAGTGATGTTGGTATAGTATCTCTTTCAGTGAAGTGATGTTGGTATAGTTAAATCTCTTTCAGTGAAGTGATGTTGGTATAGTTAAATCTCTTTCAGTGAAGTGATGTTGGTATAGTTAAATCTCTTTCAGTGAAGTGATGTTGGTATAGTTAAATCTCTTTCAGTGAAGTGATGTTGGAATAGTATCTCTTTCAGTGAAGTGATGTTGGTATAGTTAAATCTCTTTCAGTGAAGTGATGTTGGTATAGTATCTCTTTCAGTGAAGTGATGTTGGTATAGTTAAATCTCTTTCAGTGAAGTGATGTTGGTATAGTATCTCTTTCAGTGAAGTGATGTTGGTATAGTATCTCTTTCAGTGAAGTGATGTTGGTATAGTTAAATCTCTTTCAGTGAAGTGATGTTGGAATAGTATCTCTTTCAGTGAAGTGATGTTGGTATAGTTAAATCTCTTTCAGTGAAGTGATGTTGGTATAGTTAAATCTCTTTCAGTGAAGTGATGTTGGTATAGTTAAATCTCTTTCAGTGAAGTGATGTTGGAATCGTATCTCTTTCAGTGAAGTGATGTTGGTATAGTATCTCTTTCAGTGAAGTGATGTTGGTATAGTTAAATCTCTTTCAGTGAAGTGATGTTGGTATAGTTAAATCTCTTTCAGTGAAGTGATGTTGGTATAGTATCTCTTTCAGTGAAGTGATATTGGTATAGTTAAATCTCGTTAAGTGAAATGATGTTGATATAGTATCTCTTTCAGTGAAGTGATGTTGGTATAGTATCTCTTTCAGCGAAGTGATGTTGGTATAGTTAAATCTCTTTCAGTGAAGTGATGTTGGTATAGTATATCTTTCAGTGAAGTGATATTGGTATAGTTAAATCACTTTCAGTGAAGTGATGTTGGTATAGTCTCTCTTTCAGTGAAGTGATGTTGGTATAGTTAAATCTCTTTCAGTGAAGTGATGTTGGTATAGTATCTCTTTCAGTGAAGCGATGTTGGTATAGTATATCTTTCAGTGAAGTGATCTTGGTATAGTATATCTTTCAGTGAAGTGATGTTGGTATAGTATCTCTTTCAGTGAAGTTTGTTTGTTTGTTTGTTTTTCGTTCGCTCCATTGTAACCATCACGGATATCTGTGCGATTTCCGCCGGGAGCGTGATTACGTTGTGCCACCGTTATGCGCCTTGTAGGCCTAGCACATCCGATTTCGGCATGCCTTGACAATTCGGGTGGGCTACCTTTAGCCTGTGACAGCCTCTATATCTGTCTCCAGGCACGCGTAGTGAAGACTCTTCGCCCAGACGATTTTCTAGCTCTCGTCTCACTCGAACGAGGTGTTCCACTGTCTATGAACTTGCCTCGTGTAATTGGACGTGCTGTGCCTGTGCCCATTGGGTACTGAACCGTTTCTCATCCATGAGCCTGGTTCCTTAAGGGGAAGAACTCAACAGAGGAGTTGGACCCTGGCTCTTTCGCCCTCTTAGCCGAGGTGTCATTCACCGACATCGTGTACCCCTTGTCCAAGTTCGAGTCTCACACCACGCGTTTGAGAGCAAGGCGTTCTCGAGCTGAGCGTCCTTGTCCCAATAGCGCCTGAGCCCATCAGGTACTGAACCCTTTCTCTCTTCAAGTGTATTTCCGGTGTAGGAAAACCTGACAGTAGAGTTGGGCCAGGGCTAAATCGTTGTCCCTTTTGTGCCTGAGCGAATCGAGTACGGAACCCTTTCTCTCTGCAAGTGTACTTCCGGTATAGGAAACCTTGACAGTAGAGTTGGGCCAGGATTGCCATCGTTGTCCCTTTCTTGCCTACACCCATCGGGTACAGAACCCTTTCTCTTTGCAAGCATATTTCCGGTTTAGGAAGGCTCGACATTAGAGTTGGGTTAGGTCTTTTGCTTTACCAAACGCCGATGGATGGGTCTGGGTCTCTGCCTGTTAGGAACTCTGGTAACTAGAAGCCCGTCTCGAGCTGACGGAGCTTGTAGTTCCCTTTCCTAGGGACTTTTCACTTTCTATTTGCAGTTCGCGCTGCCCTCTAGCGCTGTTCTGCCCTTTCATTGTTTCATTGTACTCTGTGTGAAACATATTTGTCTCTCGCCATGCATTTACCTTTACGTGCATTTTACATTGGCCGCCCCTCCAATGTTCGGACTGGACTGACTAGCTTCACTGTATGTCGACAGTGTTGCTATATGTGGTGATGCTGGTGGTGTCGGAGATATTGTCTGTCTCTTGTGCAGTCAAATCTCTTTCCATCTGCTACCTCCACATTCTCGGACACGATCCCCAAATGATTTGGCCAGAATCAGCACGAGCTGCTGTATTTCTGTTTCCAGGGTGCACCACGTGGAGGTACATTTGGGATCTTGGTTATCTGCTAACCCTGGGTCCGCCTAGAGCATTGCGTTCCCTTTGCACCCCTTTCAGTGAAGTGATGTTGGTATAGTTAAATCTCTTTCAGTGAAGTGATATTGGTATAGTTAACTCTCGTTAAGTGAAGTGATGTTGGTATAGTTAAATCTCTTTCAGTGAAGTGATGTTGGTATAGTTAATCTCGTTAAGTGAAGTGATGTTGGTATAGTATCTCTTTCAGTGAAGTGATGTTGGTATAGTTAAATCTCGTTAAGTGAAGTGATGTTGGTATAGTATCTCTTTCAGCGAAGTGATGTTGGTATAGTATCTCTTTCAGTGAAGTGATGTTGGTATAGTATCTCTTTCAGCGAAGTGATGTTGGTATAGGTAAATCTCTTTCAGTGAAGTGATGTTGGTATAGTTAAATCTATTTCAGTGAAGTGATGTTGTTATAGTTAAATCTCGTTAAGTGAAGTGATGTTGGTATAGTTAAATCTCTTTCATTGAAGTGATGTTGGTATAGTTAAATCTCTTTCAGTGAAGTGATGTTGGAATAGTTAACTCTCGTTCAGTGAAGTGATGTTGGTATAGTATCTTTCAGTGAAGTGATGTTGGTATAGTATCTATTTCAGTGAAGTGATGTTGGTATAGTATCTCTTTCAGTGAAGTGATGTTGGTATAGTATCTCTTTCAGTGAAGTGATGTTGGTATAGTATCTCTTTCAGTGAAGTGATGTTGGTATAGCTAAATCTCTTTCAGTGAAGTGATGTTGGTATAGTTAAATCTCTTTCAGTGAAGTGATGTTGGTATAGTTAAATCTCTTTCACTGAAGTGATGATGGTATAGTATCTCTTTCATTGAAGTGATGTTGGTATATTATCTCTTTCAGTGAAGTGATGTTGGTATAGTTAAATCTCTTTCAGTGAAGTGATGTTTGGTATAGTATCTCTTTCAGTGAAATGATGTTGGTATAGTTAAATCTCTTTCAGTGAAGTGATGTTGGTATAGTTAAATCTCTTTCAGTGAAGTGATGTTGGTATAGTATCTCTTTCAGTGAAGTGATGTTGGTATAGTTAAATCTCTTTTAGTGAAGTGATGTTGGTATAGTTAAATCTCTTTCAGTGAAGTGATGTTAGTATAGTTAAATCTCTTTCAGTGAAGTGATGTTGGTATAGTTAAATCTCTTTCAGTGAAGTGATGTTGGTATAGTATCTCTTTCAGTGAAGTGATGTTGGTATAGTTAAATCTCTTTCAGTGAAGTGATGTTGGTATAGTTAAATCTCTTTCAGTGAAGTGATGTTGGTATAGTATCTCTTTCATTGAAGTGATGTTGGTATAGTTAAATCTATTTTAGTGAAGTGATGTTGATATAGTTAAATCTCTTTAGTGAAGTGATGTTGGTATAGTTAAATCTCGTTAAGTGAAGTGATGTTGGTATAGTATCTCTTTCAGTGAAGTGATGTTGGTATAGTTAAATCTCTTTCAGTGAAGTGATGTTGGTATAGTTAAATCTCTTTAAGTGAAGTGATGTTGGTATAGTATCTCTTTCATTGAAGTGATGTTGGTATAGTATCTCTTTCAGTGAAGTGATGTTGGTATAGTTAGTATCTCTTTCAGTGAAGTGATGTTGGTATAGTTAACTCTCGTTCAGTGAAGTGATGTTGGTATAGTTAACTCTCGTTCAGTGAAGTGATGTTGGAATAGTTAACTCTCGTTCAGTGAAGTGATGTTGGAATAGTTAACTCTCGTTCAGTGAAGTGATGTTGGAATAGTTAAATCTCTCTCAATGATATCATCAACGTATTCTTTGAACATACGTATTTTTTATTACACACTATTAGAAACACTCACTCTCTTTCTCTCATCAGAAAATATTGATTGCTTCTGCGGCGTTTATACCGAGAACTAAATACTAAAACTTTGTCTCTAGTTGAATCAAGAACTAAATAATAAAACTAATAAAACTAAGCTCTTTCAATTTCTCTCACTCTCTCTCGCACACACACTCACTCTCGCTAGAAACATATCTGTCTCTCTAACTCTATCTCACTCTGTCTCTCTCACACTGTCTCTCACCTTATCAATCTATCTCTTCGTCTCGCACTTTGTCTGTCTCACTCCCTTTATCACTCCCTATCTCACTATCTCTCTCACTCCGTCTCTCTCTCGCAGTTTCTCTCACTCTGTCTGGTACTCACACTGTCTCTCTCACCCTTTCTCTCTCTCTACATGATAGAAACACTATCTGTCATTCTCACACTCTCTTTCACTCTCTCTCTGCCTCCATTTCGCTCTCTCTCCCTAATTCTATCTCTTTTTCTGTCTCACTCTCTCCCTAATTCTCTCTCTGTCTGTCTCTGTCTCTCTCTCTGTCACACACACATTTTTTCACGCTCTTTTTCTCAGAGTCAATCGCTGTCTCTTTGTAACACTCGCTCTCACTAACACACACACACTCACACAAGCACACACTCCACCGTTGTATCTCTTACTCACACACTTTCTCTGTCCCTCACAACCTCTCTCATTCACACACACACACTCTCTCTGTCTCTCCCTCTCTCTCTCAGTCACATATATTCCCTTTGTCACTATCACACAAACACAAGCTCACTCACTCACTCACTCACTCACTCACTCAGACATACTGTCTTTCTCTTTGACTCTCGCTCTCACACTCTCTTCATTCATTCACATACACACACTTTCTCTAACTCACACACATTCTCTCTCACGCACACACACACTCTCACTCACACACACACACACATAAACTTTCTCTCTCTGTATCTCTCATACTCTCTCACTCACACACACACACTCTGTCTATCATTCTCTCACTGTCTCTCTCACTTACAAATACACACTCTCTAACACTCTTTCACATTAGTTTTCTCTCTGACACATACACACACACACACACTCACATCATCTTTCTCTTTAACCTACACATACTCTCTGTCTCTCACTCAAACACAAACTCTCTCACACACACACACACTCTCTATATATATATATTTCTCTAGCTGAAAATTCAACCAAATACATAGTGCAAGATTTGAATCGTGAAAGAATAAACGAGACCAGGAACAGAGGCTGACAAAATAACCGTACATCAGATGACGGCATTCACCATCTCTAGATAATGGTAGAAATATGTTCAGATTGATGGTGTCATGTCAAAGTTCAGATTGATGGTGTCATGTCAAAGTTCAGATTGATGGTGTCATGTCAAAGTTCAGATTGATGGTGTCATGTCAAAGTTCAGATTGATGGTGTCATGTCAAAGTTCAGATTGATGGTGTCATGTCAAAGGTCAGATTGATGGTGTCATGTCAAAGTTGCTGGAGAAGTATGGAAAAAAACATACCTGTGTGTGCGTGTATGTGTGCGTGTATGTGTGCGTGCGTGCGCACATCAATTGCTGACTGCTAACGGTAGGTTAAAAATGTGGTTGTGTACACAGGTGAACGGGTTATATGATGCGACGTGGTGTATTCGTTGCTGAAAGTGACTATACATGTAACTAAGTAACTATAGGAAATCCGGGCGTCGGTAGATAACTATGTAACTATAGGACATCCGGGAGTCGGTAGATAACTATGTAACTATAGGACATCCGGGAGTCGGTAGATACCTATAGGACAGTCGGGGTCGGTAGATAGATAACTATAGGACAGGGGGTCGGTAGATACCTATAGGACAGTCGGGGTCGGTAGATAACTATAGAACATCTGGGGGTCGGTAGATACCTACAGGACATTCGGGGTAGGTAGATAACTATTGGACATCCGTGGGTCAGTAGAGTCCTGGTGTCATCTCAGTTATACAGCTGTGTCCTGGTGTTATTTCAGTTATACAGCTGTGTCCTGGTGTTATTTCAGTTATACAGCTGTGTCCTGGTGTTATTTCAGTTATACAGCTGTGTCCTGGTGTCATCTCAGTTATACAGCTGTGTCCTGGTGTTATTTCAGTTATACAGCTGTGTCCTGGTGTCATCTCAGTTATACAGCTGTGTCCTGGTGTTATTTCAGTTATACAGCTGTGTCCTGGTGTCATCTCAGTTATACAGCTGTGTCCTGGTGTTATTTCAGTTATACAGCTGTGTCCTGGTGTTTTCTCAGCTATACAGATGTGGTCTGGTGTCATCTCAGTTATACAGCGGAGAAGAAATAGTTGTATATCAGAAAATGGTATATATATCAATATATGGGTTGTCTATAGCTACCTAGTCATAGCTATATGAATTGTTTCATCATCATCATCATGTGTCTAGTGCTACATCCTCACAGTTAAAGGTATTATCATCATCATCATGAGTATTTCGTTATGTTGAACTGAAGGCATGTTTGTATCTTTCAGATCATATGGAGAATATCTGGTTAGGATATCTGAAAGATGCTTCTATTGAACGCCTACCTCTAACCATTCGAGAGAAACTATGGGGCGTATTCTCAAAGAACATAGAAAGTTCAAGTTAAGACAAAGAACATAGAAAGTTCAAGTTAAGACAAAGAACGCAGGTCAAGATACTACAAATATTCACTATTTATAACGAGTGTCATGAATTCTTCGCGAGTATAGTGTGACATTTCTCAGAGAAATAAATAAATGGTATATTCTGAGAGAAAACACGACATACACACACAGAAAATAGGAAAGACGGTCTCAGAGAAAGCTAGACAATCTGAGATTTGTACAACCGACAATCTCAGAGAAAAAATAAAGCTGTGGTCGATTCATGTTTCATACATTATCTGGCATCAGGTTGTGATGAAGTCGGACGGCGATGACAGGTAAGGTGATATATGTGTCATGTGCTACATATTGATGTCGTGTCAGTAGATGTAATATTCATATGTCAGTAATTACATTACATATAAATTACATATAATTGTCAGTAGTAGTTACAGATGTGTTTCAGTAGACGTGACATGTACATGTCATATGACATTAGAGGTTATATTCTAAACATCTGGTGTATGGAGAGTTCTGTAGGGAAAACAACTGACCAATGGACAGAAACAATACTTCAATAATTCTCACATTGTCTCTAATGGATTTGCACATCTATTTCACATACTCACGTCACCTCATCTACGTCACATCCTGACACCACCACATCGACGTCACATCCTGACGTCATTACATCCATGTCACATATTCACGTCACCACATCGACGTCACATCCTGACATCACCACACCGACGTCACATCCTGACATCACCACACCGACGTCAAATCCTGACATCACCACACCGACGTCACATCCTGACGTCATTACATCCACGTCACATACTCAGGTCACCACATCGACGTCACAGACAATAACATTGTTTGAGGCGTCATCCTCAGACAATAACATTGTTCGAGGCGTCATCCTCACAAAAATAACATTGCTTGTAACGTACGCCTCACAGACAATAACATTGCTTGAGGCGTAAGTCTCACAGACAAAAACATTGCTTGAGGCGTAAGTCTCACAGACAAAAACATTGCTTGAGGCGTAAGTCTCACAGACAAAAACATTGCTTGAGGCGTAAGTCTCACAGACAAAAACATTGCTTGAGGCGTAAGTCTCACAGACAAAAACATTGCTTGAGGCGTAAGTCTCACAGACAAAAACATTGCTTGAGGCGTAAGTCTCACAGACAAAAACATTGCTTGAGGCGTAAGTCTCACAGACAAAAACATTGCTTGAGGCGTAAGTCTCACAGACAAAAACATTGCTTGAGGCGTAAGTCTCACAGACAAAAACATTGCTTGAGGCGTAAGTCTCACAGACAAAAACATTGCTTGAGGCGTAAGTCTCACAGACAAAAACATTGCTTGAGGCGTAAGTCTCACAGACAAAAACATTGCTTGAGGCGTAAGCCTCACAGACAAAAACATTGCTTGAGGCGTAAGTCTCACAGACAAAAACATTGCTTGAGGCGTAAGTCTCACAGACAAAAACATTGCTTGAGGCGTACGCCTCACAGACAAAAACATTGCTTGAGGCGTACGCCTCACAGACAAAAACATTGCTGAATAAAACACAAAGTGATACCACAATAAACTTCGCATGAGCCGCCGTGTTTGCCAACATATGGTTCCCAAAATGTTATCTCCCGAACAGAAAGAATCTAGATTGATCCTGGCAGGGGACCTAATCATTATGGCTGATTAAGATATCAATTTTCTCAACAACATAATCACAGATGAGACCTGGTGGTTTTGTGGTATGATCCTCAGACAAATCTTGATTCAGACACAAAAAATGATCCTCAATCCGTCCTCTAAATGGAAATCTCTTGCATCTCCGGGGGCACAGAAATTTGGTTTGTACAGGCACACAGGAAATGTTATGCTAGATACAGTTATCGCCAGCAGCGACAATACATATGAGAGTTGTGTCCAAGAATGGCTTCCACGAATGGTTCCATCAGCTGTATGCGCGCTGGCAAAAGTTTGTTGTTGTGGGAGGGAGCTATTTGCAAGTAAATGTAATGTAGATCATTCTATTCTAACTTGTGTCTATATAATCTACTAACTCAGGGAAATTTTGGAAGCTACCTTGTATATGGATGTGCATTGTCTGCACATGGAAACTGTAAACTTGATAGGCGTACTTTTTCATTCTTCAATGGAAGCTGTAAACTTGGTATTCTTAATAACCAAATCTTTCCTACTAAGACACGACAGTTTCTTTGGTATAAATAGTCAGTCAGACAGTCAGTCAGTTAGTCAGTCAGTTAGTCATAAAGGTAAATGGTGTAGCACTAAATTTTGTGAATAGATTCACATATCTAGGCAGTACGTTATCACAAAATGCCAACGTTGATGATGAAGTGTATACAAGGATCGCCACAGCAAGCAGTACTTTCGGCAGATTGTACGCATATGTTTGGCGTAGACATGGCATTAACCTACAGACTAAGCTTAAAGTTTACAGAGCAGTGGTACTTCCAGTGCTGCTATACGCTAGTGAAACATGGACTGTGTATAGACGTCATGTGAAAAAACTCAATCATTTTCATACAAATTGTCTCAGAAAAGTTATGAACATCAGATGGCAAGACAAGATTCCATATACCACTGTCCTTAATAGAGCTGGTATCCCAAGCATTGACACGATCCTGATGAAGACACAGATTCGTTGGGCAGGTCATTTGGTACGTATGCCAAAGATACTCCTCTATGGTGAGCTAGAGAAGGGTATACGATCTCAAGGTGGCCTAAGGAAGCGCTACAAGGACTCGTTAAAGAATTCACTGAAAGCCTTTGAAATAGACCACGATACATGGGAAGAACTTGCACAAAATAGATCTACATGGCGTTCTAAAATAAAAAAGAGCGCATCATCTTGTGAAAAGAAGAGAAATGCAGCAGCTCAACAGCGGAGAGCAGCTAGAAAGTCACGGATAGACCAAGATCCGTCTACAGTCGTCATTCCATGTCCGAACTGTCCAAGGACATTTACAGCTCGAATAGGGCTTATTAGCCATAACTAAAGAAATTGTATTTCTTAAAAAATATTAAAGAATAATTAAAGCCATAACAAGGACATAACTAAAATTGAATTTTCAAAAGTTGAATGTAACAAATGGTCATCATCACCTGTGATGGACGAACAACAGTCAATTAGTTAGTTAGTCGTCTGATCATTATCACTGAAAACTGGACACGCCCATAGTTGCTCCGATCTCTCCTTGAGGGCATCCGCTTTTACACTTTTACTGACATTACTTGTCCTATTCTCGTTGACCATCATTATTCTGCGCCCTCCAAAATGTTCACTTCTAGCAACACCGCATTTCAAACCCTGACCTTTAATACTGGACATTGAAAATGAATCATCATCCACATTAGCCTCACTCTCGTGTGTTATATCTCCTAAGTTCAACATGTCAGCACGATCCATCGCCCTGATGCGCAACAAAAATAATCATCTAGTTGATCTGCTCTTTCATTGCCTCGAACACCCACATGCCCCGGCACGGAAATAAATATAATCACTTTCAGCCTCGCCTTTCTCAAGGCCTCAATCTACTGTTCGCGGTCGAGACCCACTTGTACCTTCCTAATCATACTCACAGAGTCACTCAAGATGCAGACCTGCATTACCTTCTGTGTGCATTACCCATTCAGATGTCATGGTCACCCCCATAGTCTCCATGGTCATGCTACTCGTAGTAACCGCAAAGACCCCACTCTCCTCCCTGATTATTTTACCTCCGCACTGACCTATGAATGCCCAAACACTGCGACCATGTCTAATCACAGATCCATCAGTGTATATAGTCACATCCCCCTGTTTGGTATTCTCACTGACCAAAGCCTGCACTTCTTTCTCCACAGCTATGAGACACCATTCTCTGCATTCCCTGCTAAGTGATATTACTACTCTCAAACAAGTTTCGAAATCTGTGGGTAGACTTATCCATCCCGCACATGCTGCCACATCTTGCAATGTGCACACATTTGGTATGACATCCTCAGCACGTCCCATCCACGACTTCCCTCTCATAAGTCTGCTGCCTTTAACTTTCTGTATTTCGGAATGCAACGGGTGTTCCTTATCTGCATGTATTTGAAGGTACGCCCATGTGCTCAGCTGTTGGACAGTCAAGTAGGTACCACATCGCTCCTGTCGATGTGCCTCTTGTGCACCCACATATGATACGCATTGCTGCATTCTGGATTTTATTCAGTCTTTCGATCTGAGTTTGATTAAGAGCCAGAATTGCTAGTGCATACTCCACCACAGCCACCACCAGATCCTGGTACAAAAGAAATAACCTCTGCTCACACTGTGCAGCAGCCATTACCTTCATTGCTGCTAAGCCTTTGCCCGCCCTTATGATAATGTGGTCAACATGTTCCCTGAAACTCAGACTTCTGTCAAAAAACACACTCAGATATCTCATTGTGCTTGTTATTTCTAACCTTTTCCCGGACAACGAAACCACTGATCCCGTATCTCTACACCAATTCGTCAGTCTGTCCAACTCCTTCTGTAGTTCCACGACGCACTCTTCTCGATTTCTGTCCTGCCAATGTACCAGGATGTAATCAACGTACGATATCGTTCTATCAGCACCTGCGATTTGATTGCTAGTGATATATACTGTGTATCCATTGAAAAGCACATGAGATAAAGGCGATCCCTGTGGCAGACCAGGGCTAATAACGGTTGGTGCCGATACCCAGTTACCACACTTAAGAACTACTATCCTGTGCATCAGGGCTGCGCCAACCCACCGCACGACAAAGGATTTACTGCAAGATTTAACAGCTGGTCCATCAAGATATCCAAGGACTCCCTAATGTACGCATCCTCAAGATCTATTGCGACAGCACGTGTCTCCAAGCGCAAATCGAACCCTTCGAAAATATCCTGCGCAAAAATGGCTGCATTCTGCCATATCGTCTTTTCTGGGCGATACCCTCCTAACAATGGTGGTAAACACTTATTTTTTTTCAAGATTACACGATACCTTCCGGACCATAATATTTTCCAAAAGCTTGCCTATCGCATTCTGCATTGTTATTATTCTGTAGCCTTGTATCCTGGTGTGATCCTTCCCAGGTTTGGGTAGTGGAACTAAATAGCTGTGCAACCAGTCTTCTTTTTCTGAACCATTTTAAATGATATTATTGAACATGTCCGACAACTCTCTCAACTTCTCATCCGTTCTCCGACTTATGCCTCAATGAGATAAATTGTCACACTTTTCCTTGCACTCTGCCATAGTGCTACTGCTTTCTGTTTCTCGCTCCATGCCCTTTGCACATCTTCATTCCACCGGGGGGGGGGGGCTTATAACAGACTTGATTTCTCACTTCTTGAGTCATACGTTTGTCTTGTTGAATTCTGCTCACAACATCCACTCCTCTGCGATCATACTTAAAAGACATGACTTTTGGCCTTATCTGCTTACTTTTGTCCTTCTTCACAAGCACAACACATGGGAGGTGGTCACTGCCATGATGCCCCAGTACATCCCATTTGCAGACAGCCACAGAAGCCGATGACACCAATGCCAGGTCGATAACACTATCATCATCACCATCCCTGCTTGCCATCCTTGTTGCCATCCAGCTGCGTATGACAAGCTGCATCGTCTTCCATCAGCGCTTGGAGGATATGACCCGACTAGAGATATTTTGTATAATGACATGAGGACAATTATTATATGGCCTTATTCGTCGTGACAGACGGTTTGAAGCAAAAAATGTATCATTTGGAGTTGAGGTGGTATGAGCAGATCAGGATTTGACTGAATCTGCTAATCCATCAGCGATTTTCTGTGCTACAGAAAACACATGGAAATATTACATAGTTCGGTTGTTACTCTCTTCGCCTTTGTTCTTCCGCTCTGCAGGTTAATTAATTCTGTAATCTCACCATTTACGTAAGCTATGTCTACTTACAATGTAATCTTCCGTCAGCTCTTCTCTTCAGAAACTATACTTCTGCCAGGTTTCCTCTTCGGAACTATACTTCTACAAGCTATTATGTTTTTGACATATTAAATGCCATGGCACCTTGCTGAAGTCCTTACTTGAGGGTAGAGGAGATGAGGATAGCAAGAGGAAGGGAAAGATAAAAGTGGAAGAGAAACATCAAAGGATAAACACGATACAATCCTGCACTAACAAGTGGAAGAGAAACATCATGAGATAAACACGATACAATCCTGCAATAACAAGTGGAAGAGAAACATCATGAGATAAACACGATACAATCCTGCAATAACAAGTGGAAGAGAAACAGCATGAGATAAACACGATACAATCCTGCAATAACAAGTGGAAGAGAAACATCATGAGATAAACACGATACAATCCTGTAATAACAAGTGGAAGAGAAACAGCATGAGATAAACACGATACAATCCTGCACTAACAAAACAGGAAATAGAAGAAATCATAGATTGTTGAAGCCAACTTTCGATACGAAATGGGCTTCCGATGATGGTGATGATGGTGCTGATGAATATCTGCAATGGAGATGTCTCTGCTCGGGATATTTATGCCAGATTCAATGTAGCAATGAAGATGTATGAGGTGACGATTAATTTCGAGACGCTTGCAACAGTGTCTTTAAGTATCTTGTTGTCTCTCGGTTGTTGAAATTTAATATAAATACATATCTTATCAAATGAATTTCCCCTGTCTTGATTCAGAGGAAGGTAGTACTGAAGTGTGACAGTTGGACATACGATCTGAAAATACACCCAGGAATTTCTCAATATTTTGTTAGAGGACGATAGCGCTCAAGTTTAGAAGTTGGACAAGTGATCTGGCAACGAAATACCAGGAATTCTGCAGGGTTCACCCGTGTCTCCTGCGCTGTTCAATTTTTAATGCTGTGTCTAGAAATGTTATGCTTGCATAGCTGTCTATAAATGTTATGCTTGCATAGCTGTCTATAAATGTTATGCTTGCATAGCTGTCTATAAATGTTATGCTTGCATACCTGTCTGGAAATGCTGTCATGTATTGATGTCATTCTGGTACACCGTAGTCTGGAAGCAAGTAGATATGACATGGCGGTCTTTCAATAAACACACACATAGATACACACACACACATACATGTTTATACAGCAAACAATGTTGACTGTTGATTTATGTGAATAGATGCTGCACAGCATATTCATGTTCAAATAACTGAACATATTCTTCTACAGATACATTTGTTTGACAGAAATAACTGAACATATTCTTCTACAGATGCATTTGTTTGACAGGAATAACTGAACATATTCTTCTACAGATGCATTTGTTTGACAGAAATAACTGAACATATTCTTCTACAGATGCATTTGTTTGACAGGAGCACGTCAAGTATATAATCATGTCAGCTCAACAATAGTTAACAACAATTGGGGGGGGGATGTCTGCCATTTGTGTGTGTGAATAGTCATGAGGCGAATGTCCATTATTTATGTGTGGACAACGGTCCCTGGTACTATTATTCCATGTACGTAGTGTGACCTCAGTAGCGCAGTGGCTAAAATCATTTTCTTTGTGTTCAAGTGGTCCTGCGTTCGATTCTAAGCAGCGGCGTATTCCGTATATTGATTATTCTCACTCTCGGATACTCGATATTGACTAGACGTGCTGTTCCCAAGTGCATTTTGTTACAGATCCCCGAGGTAATGGTTTAAAACTGCTGTGTTATTAGCCTGCCTTGTGGCAGACAGTCTGCTCTCTCTGTTCAGAAAGACGAAGATATAAAATATGAGATAAAACTGATGTGCACAATCAAATTAATTATATGTGCACAATCAAATCAATTATATGTGCACAATTAAATCAATTATATGTGCACAATCAAATCAATTATATGTGCACAATCAAATCAATTATATGTGTACATGTTTCAGTCAGACTTTTATTGTATGTACTAATTTTTCTGTTAGTATTGTCTGTTTGTAATGTATGCGTTTATTGTCTGCATGCGGTGTCTGTCCTTATAGTGTCTGCATGCGGTGTCTGTCCGTACACTGTCTAACACTAGACAATGTACAGGGATGACCACAACACTAGACAATGTACAGGGATGACCACAAACTAGCCAGTGTACAGGGATGACCACAAACTAGCCAGTGTACATAGATGATAGAATGAGTATAACCAGCACTGAGCACATCACTAGAAAGTGTGTGGTTCGACCAGAAAATTCTGCTAACATTCTCCAAGCAACAATCACATCAGAAATACATTCTACTGTTTCCTACCCTCTTGTTAGACCATATAACGCTTATATCGCAGCTAATATGTCTACCATGAAACAATGCATGACTGTTGCGTACCATCTCTAAATTACACCTGTCATAATCTTTTCTTCCTACCTTCACTAAATTACACCTGTCATAAAGATTATATTTACTTCTGGTGGCATTTGACAAAATTCTTCCATCTGTCTTGTTTCTGTTTCTCGATAACATGATCTGTCCCACGTGACACGAAACAGCAATCGAATTGTTAAATGAAAAGTTCAAGCGTCTAAAACTATTTTGTAACATACATCGGTCTGTTTGTACAAACATCAAAATTATTATGTAACATACATCGGTCTGGAGATAGAGATAGAAATGTCCCCCCTCCCCCCCCCCCTCCGTGATGTGATGTTGTAACTTAGGCCAGAGATAACAATGCCCCCCCCCCCTCCGTGATGTGATGTTGTAACGTAGGCCAGAGATAACAATGTTCTCCCATGATGCGACATTGATATCCGGTCAAGAACTAATGAAAGGATGTCTAATCATTGACTTGATGCACACAGATAAACAACAATTATTTCCCATGTTCTCAGAATAAGACAAGTTGCTGGAAATACTCATTTTGTTCACAAATGAGTTTGGTAAACACGCTACTTGTGATCACGTGCCTTCACGTAGCCCAGGTAACACAAGGATGGATTATGTCTTGTCTTATCTATCACGTCTCACCTGGCTCAGCACGCGCTGTCTGTAAGTTATAAATGAATTACCTTCAACAGAAGTCAGTGAACTCAATCTGAACTCGCAGGAGTTGGTGACCTCGTAGACTTTATTAAGCCAATGAGTCGATTGCCTCTTTATCTGAAATAACATATAAGTCAGTGATCGTTTATCTGAAATAACCAGTCAGTGATCGTGTAGTCTGGAAAAAAAACATGCGTCAGTGATCTAATAGTTTGAAATTATATGTCAGTGATGTCAAACTTTGAAAACATTTGAGTCAGTGATGTCAAACTTTGAAAACATTTGAGTCAGTGATGTCAAACTTTGAAAACATTTGAGTCAGTGACAATTTAGTCTGAATTTATGCCCCTTAATGAATTTGTACCCCGTCAGTTCATTTTTAAAAAAATTATACACAAATTCAAGATGTATTTACTTATGTTATACACAAATGTAAGATGTAGTCACTTATCTTATACACAAATGTAAGATGTAGTCACTTATCTCCGATATCTGTCTTATCGTCTAAATTTTCTTATTCTCTCCTGGGCGTGTTTGTAAAGGAAGACCTTTATGTAGAAATGTTTATTTCTTAAACATCAAAAACTGTTATTTAACATATTTTTCTTAAACATCAAAAACTGTTATTTAACATATTTTTCTTAAACATCAAAAACTGTTATTTAACATATTTTTCTTAAATTTATTGTCTATGATGTCAATGTACAAGACATCATATGAGACGTGCATATACAAGACACAACATATACAGGACACAACATATACAGGACACAACATATACAGGAAACAACATATACAGGACACAACATATACATGACACAACATATACATGACACAACATATACAAGACACAACATATACAAGACACAACATATACAAGACACAACATATACAAGACACAACATATACAAGACACAACATATACAAGACACAACATATACAAGACACAACATATACAAGACACAACATATACAAGACACAACATATACAAGACAAACACAACATATAGAAAGATAGAACAAATAGGAAGATAAATATACAATAAAGTATAGACTGGGCCCAGAGGTGACATGCACACCTGAGTGCACAGGCCGCCGCTCCATGCACACCAGAGTGCACAGGCCGCCGCTCCATGCACACCAGAGTGCACAGGCCGCCGCTCTATGCACACCAGAGTGCACAGGCCGACGCTCCATAGCTGGTCGAGCATCAGGGTCAGCGAACCACAGCTGGCCACGATCCTCAGTACACTTCCACGCAGTGTGCCTGGAAACAGGAATGTAGCAACCCTGCTGTAGCCTGGCCAATTCAATCAATCAATCAGAAAACCCATAACCCTTCAGGGTCGTAGGGGTACCACATTGGATGCCTCAGCACACAAAGTCCTCCAGAGAATTCTATCCTCAGCGATGCGGATGAGCGTGGAAATATCTTGCCCTGTCCGTTCCTTGATGTTGTCTGTCAATGTCTTTATTTGTCCTCCTCTGCTTCTTCCACCCTCGACAGTTCCCTGCGTTTTGACAAGGAATCGTGCCTGCATACATGTCCGAACCATGCTAGTTTTCAGGTAATAGGGATCGAAGATACGGGAATGCCAACCCGGCCCCCAAAAAATGCTGGCTGAAGACGGATGTGTCAGGTCGAAAGGCGCAGATAACCCAGCTTGCTGAAAACATGACACAACGCAGATCACCCTCATACGTCCTTCTCAGGACGGTCATCGGAATGCTTTCTGAGGGGTCCGCCGCAAGGCGTACACGACGAAGACGAATAGACTAAATATGTTTTATTGAGGCAGGACAAGACAGGCTGTGTGTTCTGTCATCACCCGACTTGAAGGATATCACCCGACTTGAAGGATATCACCCGACTTGAAGGATATCACCCGACTTGAAGGATATCACCCGACTTGAAGGATATCACCCGACTTGAAGGAAATCACCCGACTTGAAGGATATCACCCGACTTGAAGGATATCACCCGACTTGAAGGATATCACCCGACTTGAAGGATATCACCCGACTTGAAGGATATCACCCGACTTGAAGGATATCACCCGACTTGAAGGATTTCACCCGACTTGAAGGATATCACCCGACTTGAAGGATATCACCCGACTTGAGGGATGTTGTATAATGACATGAGGATAATTATTATATGGCCGCCTTATTCGTCTTGACAGACAGTCCCTGAAGCGAAATTGTAATTAATATGGACATTATGTCGGTATGTACAAGCAGCATGAATATGGACATTATGTCGGTGTGTAATGCTGCTTGTACTGCTTCTTGGAGATAGGTGGCAGGACATAGTCACTAACACTGATGTATGGCAGGACATAGTCACTAACACTGATGTATGGCAGGACATAGTCACTAACACTGATGTATGGCAGGACATAGTCACTAACACTGATGTATGGCAGGACATAGTCACTAACACTGATGTATGGCCGGACATAGTCACTAACACTGATGTATGGCAGGACATAGTCACTAACACTGATGTATGGCAGGACATAGTCACTAACACTGATGTATGCAGGACATAGTCACTAACACTGATATATGCAGGACATAGTCACTAACACTGATGTATGACAGAACATAGTCACTAACACTGATGTATGCAGGACATAGTCACTAACACTGATGTATGACAGGACATAGTCACTAACACTGATGTATGGCATCACAAAAAAAAAAAAGGAAAATATATATTAACGTAACGTATGAGCATCCTCATAGGTAATACAAGTTGTTTAAAAACATGATACAAGTTGTTTAAAAACATGATACAAGTTGTTTAAAAACATGATACAAGTTGTTTAAAAACATGATACAAGTTGTTTAAAAACATGATACAAGTGGTTTAAAAACATGATATAAGTGGTTTAAAAACATGACAGTTTGTTGGAAAAGTCAGAACAGGTTGTTAGAAAAAAAACGGACAAAAGTCAAAGAGAATGTTGGAATTCTTTATTGTTTGGTTGCTGTACAGAGAGCAAATAGCAAACGTGGATGAATGAAGTCACGAGGACATGAATGAACGCATTTGGCAGGTCTCCATGAGAAACATCCTGCCGTCATGTACACCCTGTTTATACTGGTTTGTCTATCCACACTGATTGTTGTACCGTGTTCTTGTCAATCTTGTTATCTTTGATTACAAATACCTTGTTCACAAATTCTTATCTTCCTAATACATTCAAGTTCAACCTGATGTTGCACCCAAGACCTTTTTATTTTTTTTTATTTTTTTCCGTTTCACTTGACGATCTTCAAACTCGATATATTGTTGTCAATAATTTTGCGTGCACCGTTTCGGATGCAATAAAACAACATAAATCTACATTTTATTGATTGACATATCGTTTGTACATGTAGATATTTACTTTCTTATACAGGTAGATTATTATTACTTGTTATCATCATCAAGTAGCGTATCCTGGACAGGATTTAGCAGTCATTACAGCTTTTTTACAACTCCTGCCGATGTTGCACAAATCTTCCTATTGGTGTGAGTTAATATCAATAGTACTGACGTATAACACATGTTTTGAAGTGTTACTTGACGACGACAAACAGGCTATCACTATCGTCTGCTAAAGTGAAACAATATGAGAAAAAAACGGTACACAGGACAGAACGTACATAATCGACGTTTCGACCACAAGACCTTTATCAAAAATCTTACACTCTATACATAAAATAACAACGAACTGGAACGAGAATACTGACGTTCACATAACCTAGCAAGATGACCGAAAGGATTAAAACTGGTCCTTGACTTGTTTCGCGTTAACAGGCGAGAGTGATAGCGTGTTTGTCGCCGTCAGGTAAAGCTTCAAAACTTGTGTTCTACGTCAGTACTCTTGCTATTGTTATACAGCTGTACAGCAGTATTACCTTTTTACTTATTCAAGTCTCATGTGGTATATGTTTGAGTTCGCTCCATTGTAACCAGCACGGATATCCGTGCGATATCTGCCGGGAGCGTGATTACGTTGTGCCACCGTTATGCGCCATGTAGGCCTAGCACATCCGATTTCGGCATGCCTTGACAATTCGGGTGGGCTACCCTAGCCTGTGACAGCCTCCATATCTGTCTCCAGGAACGCGTGTATGTGGTGACTTTTCGCCCAGGCGATTTTTATCTCGTCTGACTCGCACGAGGTGTTCCACTGTCTATGAACTTGCCTCGTGTAATTGGACGTACTGTGCCTGTGCCCATCCGTGAGCCTGGTTCCTTAAGGGGAAGAACTCAACAGAGGAGTTGGACCCTGGCTCTTTCGCCCTCTTAGCCGAGTTGTCATTCACCGACATCGTGTACTCCTTGTCCAAGTTCGAGTTTCACACCACGCGTTTGAGAGCAAGGCGTTCTCGAGCTGAGCGTCCTTGTCCCAATAGCGCCTGAACCCATCAGGTACTGAACCCTTTCTCTCTGCAAGTGTATTTCCGGTGTAGGAAAACCTGAAAGTAGAGTTGGGCCAGGGCTAAATCGTTGCCTCTTTTGTGCCTGAGCCCATCGGGTACGGAACCCTTTCTCTTCGCGAACATATTTCCGGTTTAGAAAGGCTCAACATTAGAGTTGGGTTAGGTCTTCTTGCTTTTCGGAACGCCAATAAATGGGTTGGGTCTCTGCATGTAAGGAGCACAGGTAACTAGAAGCTCGGCTCGAGCTGACGGAGCTTGTAGTTCCCCTTCCCTAGAGACTTTTCACTTTCTATTTGCAGTTCGCGATGCCCTCTAGCGCTGTTATGCCCTTTCATTGTTTCATTGTACTCGGCATGAAATCTATTTGTCTCGCCATGCATCTACCTTTACGTGCATTTTACATTGGCCGCCCCTCCAATGTTCGGACTGGACTGACCAGCTTCACTGTATGTCGACAGTGTCGCTATATGTGGTGATGCTGGTGGTGTCGGAGATATTGTCTGTCTCTTGTGCAGTCAAATCTCTTTCCATCTGCTACCTCCACATTCTCGGGCACGATCCCCAAATGATTTGGCCAGAATCAGCTCGAACTGCTGTATTTCTGTTTCCAGGGTGCACCGCGAGGAGGTACATTTGGGATCTTGGTTATCTGCTAACTCTGGGTCCACCTAGAGCAATGCGCTCCCTTTGCACCTCATGTGGTATATGATTGGTTGGTTACCAGAAGCCTTTTATTTTTAATTATCTCAGAATGTTCATATCGGCTTATCTATTTGCCTTTTACTTTCAATTCGAATGTGCTTATTGGTCCATGATATTCTAAAGATTCTTCTATAACGTTTTGTTTAAATGCTGCACTTTTAATTCTCAACTTATTTTTGATTGTCCAAAATTCACATTCACATAATGCAAATGCTCTAAGGAATGTTATTTTTGTTATTTTGTTACATCCCAGTCACACGTTTTTCATTTGTATCAGTGGCCGACTTCTATATATTATTGTATATGTAGATAGCGGTTGTACATGTAGATAGCGGTTGTACATGTAGATAGTGGTTGTACATGTAGATAGTGGTTGTACATGTAGATATCTGTTGTACATGTAGATAGTGGTTGTACATGTAGATATCTGTTGTACATGTAGATAGCGGTTGTACATGTAGATATTGGTTGTACATGTAGATAGCGGTTGTACATGTAGATAGCGGTTGTACATGTAGATAGCGGTTGTACATGTAGATAGCGGTTGTACATGTAGATAGCGGTTGTACATGTAGATAGCGGTTGTACATGTAGATAGCGGTTGTACATGTAGATAGTGGTTGTACATGTAGATATCTGTTGTACATGTAGATAGTGGTTGTACATGTAGATAGTGGTTGTACATGTAGATAGTGGTTGTACATGTAGATAGCGGTTGTACATGTAGATAGCGGTTGTACATGTAGATAGTGGTTGTACATGTAGATAGCGGTTGTACATGTAGATAGCGGTTGTACATGTAGATAGCGGTTGTACATGTAGATAGCGGTTGTACATGTAGATAGCGGTTGTACATGTAGATAGCGGTTGTACATGTAGATAGCGGTTGTACATGTAGATAGCGGTTGTACATGTAGATAGCGGTTGTACATGTAGATAGCGGTTGTACATGTAGATAGCGGTTGTACATGTAGATATCTGTTGTACATGTAGATATCTGTTGTACATGTAGATAGTGGTTGTACATGTAGATAGTGGTTGTACATGTAGATAGCGGTTGTACATGTAGAAAGCGGTTGTACATGTAGATAGTGGTTGTACATGTAGATAGTGGTTGTACATGTAGATAGTGGTTGTACATGTAGATAGCGGTTGTACATGTAGATTGCGGTTGTACATGTAGATAGCGGTTGTACATGTAGATAGCGGTTGTACATGTAGATAGCGGTTGTACATGTAGATTGTGGTTGTACATGTAGATTGTGGTTGTACATGTAGATAGCGGTTGTACATGTAGATAGCGGTTGTACATGTAGATAGCGGTTGTACATGTAGATAGCGGTTGTACATGTAGATAGCGGTTGTACATGTAGATAGCGGTTGTACATGTAGATTGTGGTTGTACATGTAGATAGCGGTTGTACATGTAGATAGCGGTTGTACATGTAGATAGCGGTTGTACATGTAGATTGTGGTTGTACATGTAGATAGCGGTTGTACATGTAGATAGCGGTTGTACATGTAGATATCTGTTGTACATGTAGATAGTGGTTGTACATGTAGATATCTGTTGTACATGTAGATATCTGTTGTACATGTAGATATCTGTTGTACATGTAGATATCTGTTGTACATGTAGATAGTGGTTGTACACGTAGATAGTGGTTGTACATGTAGATAGTGGTTGTACATGTAGATAGCGGTTGTACATGTAGATAGCGGTTGTACATGTAGATATCTGTTGTACATGTAGATAGTGGTTGTACATGTAGATAGTGGTTGTACATGTAGATAGTGGTTGTACATGTAGATATTCGAATTCAGTGTTAGAAATCGTAACAAACAAAGTAGAATAGATTAGCACACAGTGGCGCGTCTGTCAACATTCAGATTAATGTTCTCTAAATAAACAATCTAGTTTTTGTCATGGTAAGGTAAGATGAGGTAAGGTAAGGTAAGGTGAGGTAAGGTAAGGTAAGGTGAGGTAAGGTAAGGTCAGATAAGGTAAGGTGAGGTAAGGTGAGGTAAGGTAAGGTAAGGTAAGATAAGGTAAGGTAAGGTGAGGTGAGGTGAGGTGAGGTAAGATTAGGTAAGTTAAGGTGAGGTACGGTAAGGTAAGGTAAGGTACGGTAAGGTAACGTAAGAGTAGTTGTGGTCCAGCGTTGTGGCACTCGGTTTCCCATAACTGCCCAGATAGGGGGTTAGTAATTGACCAGAAACCGCCTAACTAGCGTAGCCTACCTCACTAGTTCAGTGTTATTACTACTCTCACACACGTTTCGAAATCTGTGGGTAGACTTGGTGTATAGGCAGGCCATAAATCGAGAAGAGTGCGTCTTGGACTTACAGGGGGGAGTTGGACATACTGGCGAATTGGTGTAGAGATACGGGAGTAGTGGTAACTCCATCTAAGGCATTTGTGACTTGGTTTTCCTTGAACAATCACATGATAAAGACACCCATGCCACAAGTTTCGTTGGTCGGGAACAGGTTAGAAAGAAACAGCACAATAAGATACCTGGGTGTGTTGTTTGACAGATGTCTGAGTTTCAGGAAACAGGTTAGAAAGAAACAGCACAATAAGATACCTGGGTGTGTTGTTTAACAGATGTCTGAGTTTCAGGGAACAGGTTAGAAAGAAACAGCACAATAAGATACCTGGGTGTGTTGTTTGACAGATGTCTGAGTTTCAGGGAACATGTTGACCACGTTATCATAAAGGCAGGAAAAAGCTTAGCAGAAATTAAGGGTAGGGCTGCTGCAAAGTGAGCAGAGGTTGTTATTTCTTTTGTACCAGGGTTTGGTTGTGGCTGTGGTGGAATATGCACTGGTAATTCTGACTCTTAGCCAAACTCAGATCGAAAGACTGGATAGAATCCAGAATGTAGCAATGCGTATCATACGTGGGTGCACAAGAGGCACATCGACAAGAACTATATGGTACCTACTTGACTGTCCAACAGATGAGTACAGATTACAGTATTGCCGTGCACGGACGTACCTTCAAATACATGCAGATAAGGAACACCCGTTGCATTCCGAAATACAAAAATGTTAAAGATAACAGATATAAAAGAGGCAAGTCGTGGATAGAATGTGCTGATGATGTTATACAAAGCCTGTGCAGATTGCAAGATGGGAAAGCAGGTGCGGAACGAATAGGTTTACCCATAGATTTCGAAACTTGTTTGGGAGTAGTAATATCACTTAGCAGAGAATGCAGAGAATGATGTCCCACGTCTGTGGAGCAAGAGGTGCAGGCTTTGGTCAGTGAGAATACCAAAGAGGGGGGATGTGATTATATACACTGATGGATCTGTGACTAGACATGGTCGCAGTGCTTGGGCCTTCACTGCTCAATGCTAAGGGAATAGGATCAGCTAGGAAGTGGACCCTATGTCGTGACTGCGAGCAGCATGGCCATGGAGATATGGCGGTGACCAGGGCATTTAAGTGAGTAGGCACACTGAAGTCAACAAGGGTCTGCATATTGAGTGACTCTATGAGAATAATTAGGAAGGTACAAGTGGGTCTCGTTTGTGACCAGTGGATTGAGGCCTTGAGAATGACGATGTTGAAATTTAGTACATTTATTTTCGTGACGGGACATGTGGGTGTTCGAGGCAATGAAAGAGCAGATCAACTGACGTCATGCGCGATTGTGTCACAGTGCAATGTGGCAATGGATCGAGGTGATTGTTTCAAACTCCATAAGAGATATAGAAATTAGCAAGAAATTAGGCAAGAAATTAGCTGAGAAGTCAGCTACCTACCCAGCTACAACATCGAGTATGAGAATGGAAATAGAAGAGGTGACAGCAGCTCTCACTTGGCTGGCGACTCAACTACCAACAGACTAGTGATTCTATCGGACTCTCAAAGTATGCTGCGCAAGATAGAAAAGTGTAAGATCAGAACTGAATGGGGCACTCTGCTCAACAACGCGCAGAGTATTACATGGATTTACTGTCCTGGTCATACTGGGGTCAGGGGAAACGAAAGAGTCGATGTGTTGGCTGGTAAAGCTTTGGTGAACGGCACCGAGATAAGAAAAGACAGGATTGGATTGATTATAGCGGTCATGGATACCCTACGAAAATACGAGGAGGAATTCGAACGTGACAACGTACATATTCAGAGAATGGTAAAAATGGAAGTGACTAGAGGCGATGGGAGAAAGTGCTCCCTCTCCGGAACGATCAGAAGAACGCGTAATCAGCAACTGACACTGAGCTTAAACACTTTTAGATGACTGACGGAACGGCAAGTAGAGCATATATGGGAATGCCCCCAGTGCTGTGACGCTTGTCCTAATCAAGAATCAAGAGATATAGTACGGGAGAGTGAGACTAGTGTGGATGATGATTCCTTTTCAATGGCCAGGATTAAAGATCAGGGTTTGAAAAGCGGTGTTGCTGAAAATGAACATTTTGGAGCGCAGAAGAATGAAGGTCAACCAGTAGATGACGTGTACTGTCAGCAGAAGTGTAATGGCGGATACACCCAAGGAGAAATCGGAGCAACTATGGATGTGTCCAGTTTGCAGTGATGATGATCCGACGACTAACTAACTTTCTCAGTAGCGTTGGTGTCATACTTGCTCAGTAGCGTTGGTGTCATACTTGCTCAGTAGCGATGGTGTCATACTTGCTCAGTAGCGATGGTGTCATACTTGCTCAGTAGCGATGGTGTTATACATGCTCAGTAGCGATGGTGCCAGTCTTCGACCTGCCCATAGTATGAGCCCTGGTACCCTACTACTTTATAATTGAGTGAATCACGAGAATAATGTTTACTTCACACCACCGATAATAACTGATGCTACATCTGGGTCTGTTGGTCGGCAAGATAATGACTCAACCACTACATCCACAGCGTTAGGTATGACTTGGTGAAATGAAATTACTGTTTGTCCCACATTCACATACATACTATATCGTAGGAGGGAAACCATGTATAACAGTACTCTTTCTACTCTTGTTCTCACCCAGGCAACGCTTGGTATCCCTTGTAAAATATATATATATATATGTTTAATTTGAGCGGATATCAAGTCTAGTATTGCATGATCGTTTCCGCTTGAAATTAGTGAAATTATGTTCCCTGAAGCGCTGTTTCACATCTCATAGAAAGTACCACGAAACTAAAGCTTCCCTTGCAATGACATCCGAAGTTGTTTTTCTAGTTTTTAACTGTTGATTTTCTTACCATTATAGTCGGTACTACTGTTGTTGATGGAATGTTGATGTTGTTGTTTCTACTTTTGTTGTTGTTGGATGTTGATGCTATTATTTATTCTGCTATGATAGGGCGTTGAAAATGCCTTCACGCTATATTTAATTTCTCGGTATTCCGTCCAAGCAATCACGTGACTCTCTGCATACAATCTTATATTGAACATGTCCCAGTTGTTGTCCACTCTAAAATTGTGCAGGATTTGTAGGTATGTTGTAGTGACGTTTTCTTTCATCGGCATATTCCTTTGATCTGAGTTGCTGTTAGAAATATGCTGTCTATAAAAAGTGTAGAACATTACCTCATTTTCACAACTACAAGACGCATTAGAGGTCACGTGTGTATCGGCAATGCGTGTGCACATTATTTCTTAACGATCCTAACGAGTCATCATGGAATCAATATTACACTCTGCGCATGTCCATAGATGCGACCAACTACAGTTCCTTATACACTTCAGCACATTACCAATTATTCACGATTTGTGTTCGTAACACCTCGAAAACACGGACTCAACGCAGTCAAGACTACACTACATGTGTCAGACTTCTGAATATGTTCTACACTACATGTACCAGCCTTCTGAATATGTTCTACACTACATGTGCAAGCCTTCTGAATATGTTCTACACTACATGTGCAAGCCTTCTGAATATGTTCTACACTACATGTACCAGCCTTCTGAATATGTTCTACACTACATGTACCAGCCTTCTGAATCTGTTCTCAAATTGATCAAAGGAAATAGATTTTAAACCGTTTAAACCGATGTTAAACAGATTTTCAACAAATTCTAAAAAGACGAAAGTTATAGTTGAACAGTACAGAAAGTTATAGTTGAACAGTACAGAAAGTTATAGTTGAACAGTACAGAAAGTTATAGTTAAAAAGTACAGAAAGTTATAGTTGAACAGTACAGAAAGTTATAGTTGAACAGTACAGAAAGTTATAGTTGAACAGTACAGAAAGTTATAGTTGAACAGTACAGAAAGTTATAGTTGAACAGTACAGAAAGTTATAGTTAAAAAGTACAGAAAGTTATAGTTGAGCAGTACAGAAAGTTATAGTTGAACAGTACAGAAAGTTATAGTTGAACAGTACAGAAAGTTATAGTTGAACAGTACAGAAAGTTATAGTTGAACAGTACAGAAAGTTATATTTGAACAGTACAGAAAGTTATAGTTGAACAGTACAGAAAGTTATAGTTGAACAGTACAGAAAGTTATAGTTAAAAAGTACAGAAAGTTATAGTTGAACAGTACAGAAAGTTATAGTTGAACAGTACAGAAAGTTATAGTTGAACAGTACAGAAAGTTATAGTTGAACAGTACAGAAAGTTATAGTTGAACAGTACAGAAAGTTATAGTTGAACAGTACAGAAAGTTATAGTTGAACAGTACAGAAAGTTATAGTTGAACAGTACAGAAAGTTATAGTTGAACAGTACAGAAAGTTATAGTTGAACAGTACAGAAAGTTATATTTGAACAGTACAGAAAGTTATAGTTGAACAGTACAGAAAGTTATAGTTGGACAGTACAGAAAGTTATAGTTGAACAGTACAGAAAGTTATAGTTGGACAGTACAGAAAGTTATAGTTGGACAGTACAGAATATTGAAAGTATGTTTACCTGGTGACACCTAATATTGAATGTATGTTTACCTGGTGACACCTAATATTGAATGTATGTTTACCTGGTGACACCTAATATTGAATGTATGTTTACCTGGTGACACCTAATATTGAATGTATGTTTACCTGGTGACAGCTAATATTGAATGTATGTTTACCTGGTGACACCTAATATTGAATGTATGTCTACCTGTTGACACCTAATATTGAATGTATGTCTACCTGTTGACACCTAATATTGAATGTATGTCTACCTGTTGACACCTAATATTGAATGTATGTCTACCTGTTGACACCTAATATTGAATGTATGTCTACCTGGTGACACCTAATATTGAATGTATGTTTACCTGGTGACACCTAATATTGAATGTATGTCTACCTGTTGACACCTAATATTGAATGTACGTTTACCTGTTGATAGTGACAATGTCTCAATTTTTTGGATTTTTTTCTATAATTGTCTCTTATTATTTTAATTTTTGTTTTTCAGAGCCAGCGACTATATCCGCATGACTATATCAGCATGACTATATCAGCATGACTATATCAGCATGACTATATCAGCATGACTATATCAGCATGACTATATCAGCATGACTATATCCCTCAATTGTGAGACTTTACCTGTGATCTCTGTTCTTACAAGAGTGATACCTTAACTGTGACCTGTGATCTTACAAGAGTGATACCTTACCTATTACCTTGCAAGAGTGAAACTTTACCTGTGACTTTATAAGAGTCAGATCTTACCTGTGACCTTACAAGAGTGAGACGTTACCTGTGACTTTACTAGAAAGAAACCTTACCAGAGTGAGATTTTACCTGTGAACTTACAAGAGTGAGAACTTTACCTGGACAAGGTGACTGTACGGGTAGATGGACGAGGTGATGTTGATGTAAATGATGACTCTTGTCCATGTTGTTACGTGTGTATTGGGAGGGGGGGGGGGCTCTGAATGATTCTTCTCGTGAAACCTTAAACATATAGGCTATATCCTGCATACTTGCCAATGTATGAGTCTCCATCCATGGGGGTTAGTTTACTATTTGTATGAATGTAACATGTTTAATAGTCCTGCTCTGTCACGGGACTAATATCTGCACATCTGTGACGCCAAGGTACCGGTTCAGATCCCGACACATGAAATTATGTATACGGATCGTTCAGAAAGCAATGACAATCTACTAATTGTACATACTGCAAAGAAAATCGTTAAAGCCAAACATTATTGGTTGATGGCTACAACCTAAATAGAATACAATAGTAATATTAACATAACCCTTGGGGTGCAAAGGGAACGCATTGCTCTAGGCGGACCCAGGGTTAGCAGATAACCAAGATCCCAAATGTACCTCCACGCGGTGCACCCTGGAAACAGAAATACAGCAGCTCGTGCTGATTCTGGCCAAATCTTTTGGGGATCGTGTCCGAGAATGTGGAGGTAGCAGATGGAAAGAGATTTGACTGCACAAGAGACAGACAATATCTCCGACACCACCAGCTGCACCACATATAGCGACACTGTCGACATACAATGAAGCTAGTCAGTCCAGTCCGAACATTGGAGGGGCGGCCAATGTAAAATGCACGTAAAGGTAAATGCATGGCGAGAGACAAGTATGTTTCATACAGAGTACAATGAAACAATTAAAGGGCAGAACAGCGCTAGAGGGCAGCGCGAACTGCAAATAGAAAGTGAAAAGTCCCTAGGAAAGGGAACTACAAGCTCCGTCAGCTCGAGACGGGCTTCTAGTTACCAGAGTTCCTAACAGGCAGAGACCCAGACCCATCCATCGGCGTTTGGTAAAGCAAAAGACCTAACCCAACTCTAATGTCGAGCCTTCCTAAACCGGAAATATGCTTGCAAAGAGAAAGGGTTCTGTACCCGATGGGCTTAGGCAAGAAAGGGACAACGATGGTAGTCCTGGCCCAACTCTACAGTCAAGGTTTCCTATACCGGAAGTACACTTGCAGAGAGAAAGGGTTCCGTACTCGATTCGCTCAGGCACAAAAGGGACAACGATTTAGCCCTGGCCCAACTCTACTGTCAGGTTTTCCTACACCGGAAATACACTTGAAGAGAGAAAGGGTTCAGTACCTGATGGGCTCAGGCGCTATTGGGACAAGGACGCTCAGCTCGAGAACGCCTTGCTCCCAAACGCGTGGTGTGAGACTCGAACTTGGACAAGGGGTACACGATGTCGGTGAATGACACCTCGGCTAAGAGGGCGAAAGAGCCAGGGTCCAACTCCTCTGTTGAGTTCTTCCCCTTAAGGAACCAGGCTCACAGATGAGAAACGGTTCGGTACCCAATGGGCACAGGCACAGCACGTCCAATTACACGAGGCAAGTTCATAGACCGTGGAACACCTCGTTCGAGTTAGACGAGAGCAAAACATCGTCTGGGCGAAGAGTCTCCACTACGCGTGCCTGGAGACAGATATAGAGGCTGTCACAGGCTAAGGGTAGCCCACCCGAATTGTCAAGGCATGCCGAAATCGGATGTGCTAGGCCTACAAGGCGCATAACGGTGGCACAACGTAATCACGCTCCCGGCGGAAATCGCACGGATATCCGTGATGGTTACAATGGAGCGAACGAAAAACAAACAAACATAACCCTTTCAGGGCCTTAGGAGTGTGTCACATGAAGACAATTGACACCAGGGCCTTAGAAGTGTGTCACATTGAGACAATTTACATGGGGGCCTTAGGAGTGTGTCACATTGAGGAAATTCACATCAGGGCCTTAGGAGTGTGTCACATTAAGACAATTGACATCAGGGCCTTAGAAGTGTGTTACATTGAGACAATTTACATCAGGGCCTTAGGAGTGTGTCACATTAAGACAATTGATATCAGGACCTTAGAAGTGTGTCACATTGAGACAATTGACATCAGGGCCTTAGAAGTGTGTCACATTGAGACAATTTACATCAGGGCCTTAGGAGTGTGTCACATTAAGACAATTGATATCAGGACCTTAGAAGTGTGTCACATTGAGACAATTGACATCAGGGCCTTAGAAGTGTGTCACATTGAGACAATTTACATCAGGGCCTTAGGAGTGTGTCACATTAAGACAATTGATATCAGGACCTTAGAAGTGTGTCACATTGAGACAATTGACATCAGGGCCTTAGAAGTGTGTCACATTGAGACAATTTACATCAGGGCCTTAGGAGTGTGTCACATTAAGACAATTGATATCAGGACCTTAGAAGTGTGTCACATTGAGACAATTGACATCAGGGCCTTAGAAGTGTGTCACATTGAGACAATTTACATCAGGGCCTTAGGAGTGTGTCACATTAAGACAATTGATATCAGGACCTTAGGAGTGTGTCACATTGAGACAATTGACATCAGGGCCTTAGGAGTGTGTCACATTGAGACAATTTACATCAGGGCCTTAGGAGTGTGTCACATTGAGATATTTCACGCAGACAGATCGTCAGGCATCCTTATCCTATGTCAAAAAGTAAGAGGAGTTGACTGTCACCGAATAAAGCTGCACTGATGGACATGCTACACTTGAATATCGACTGAAGTGTCGTCAAGAAAGATCCCATGAATATCCACTTAAGGGGTTACAAACTAGAAGTTATCACCTTCATATGTATATACAGTTAAAAGCTCAACAATTTGAAGAAGTTACCAACTTGAAATATCTCGGTTCCCAAATATGAGATAATGATAACTCGAGAAATAGCGACTAGGCTAAGACTCGAGAAATACGACTAGGCTAAGACTCGAGAAATAGCGACTAGGCTAAGACTCGAGATGGCGATGGCTGCCATGTCAAGGTTGAATGTGATTTGAAAACGTTAGATCAGTATTACAGTAAAGATCAATCTATTCAGATCGATAGTGCTAAGTGTACTTGTATACGGACGGGAAAGTTGGACATTCAAGAAAGACATGAGTTTTATTCTTATTAAAATATGATCATAATCTGTTGTCCCAGTGAGTAATATTGTGCATGGAGCTGTCAAGCTAATACTACGTTTTGAGCTGAGAATGTTGTGTTTAAGTTGTCAAGTTGAACCCTGCGCCTCACGGGTCTGAGAACGGGTTTTTAACCACACGGCCATGTGCTCCACTGAAAGTTGTCATGTTGATAGTGTGTTCGAAATATTCAAGTTTATATTATTTGGAGTTCATCTAATCTATTATCTTGTGTGTGATCTAGTACTTCATCTAATCTATTATCTTGTGTGTGATCTACTTCATCTAATCTATTATCTTGTGTGTGATCTACTTCATCTAATCTATTATCTTGTGTGTGATCTACTTCATCTAATCTATTATCTTGTGTGTGATCTAGTACTTCATCTAATCTATTATCTTGTGTGTGATCTACTTCATCTAATCTATTATCTTGTGTGTGATCTACTTCATCTAATCTATTATCTTGTGTGTGATCTAGTACTTCATCTAATCTATTATCTTGCATGGAATTTTGTGTGTGATCTACATTGAATCTAACATTGAAACTCGTGTGATATAACACACGGTTGATTTGATTTCTTTATAAACTATACTCAAATATTCCTGCTTGTTACAGAGGCGTTTCTTTCCACTCATCATCATCAGGTGCCATGCCGGCTGGCGTACGTGATCATGACTCTCAACATCTGTTTATCTCCAGTATTATGTATCAGGATAGTTATTGTTTCCCTGCCGTGTCAGGTTGTTAAACTGTCTAATATTTTTCACGTTGTCGCCCTCTGTCTCTGTCGCCTTCAATCTTGCCTGTTGTGACTATGTTCTCCAAACCTCCCTGTCTCATGAAGTGACCAAAAAAGACGATTGTCTTTTTTTTATTTTATTGATTAAGCTCTGTCTCGCCTTTGACTCTTTCAACATCTCTACATTAGTTTTTCTGGCAGTCCATGGTATTCTCAGCATTCTTCTATAGAACCACATCTCTATTGCCTCTAATTTCCCATTTTCCAGTCTGTTTATTGTCCAAGACTTACATCCGTATGTTGTTTTTGCCTGCTCTATTCTGCTTCTTATTTCTGTCAAACTTCTTCCATCTGCTGTAGTCGTTGTACCTAAATACTTGATTTGATGGACCTGTTTAAATACTGCATCATTCACTGTTCATCTTGCAATCTGTGATATTTTCTCTCCAATACATTACTTTCAACTGATTAATTATGCCATTTTCTCTCCAATACATTACTTTCAACTGATTAATTATGCCATTTTCTCTCCAATACATTACTTTCAACTGATTAATTATGCCATTTTCTCTCCAATACATTACTTTCAACTGATTAATTATGCCATTTTATTCCAGAATATTCTCAATCTAATTAGCTCCAGATTGAATGTTCGTAACTGAATTTTTTTTACAAATTACATGAGTATTACCTGAGTATTACCTGTGCAGTTGAACATTTTCCCGTAACAATTGGAGGTAAAGACAGGTACGACGACTGACCAGGTCTTGACTAAACCAACAGTTTCTCTGAAAAAAAAAATTAGATTCCTTAAGTTGTACAACAGAACTAATTGTCCTGGAGGTGTACCATGCTCCTGAAAGTGTGTCGTGAAGGTGTTCTTCTAGAGGTGTGTTATGAAGATGTGTCATTACGGTATGCTACAGAAATGACTTCAGACATGCCGCAAATATCTTGATGTTGACACTTCCAGAATGTATGCTCCTAGTGATGTGTCCTGTAAGCAAGCTCATGCAGGTGTCTATGACAGGTAAGTTATAGAAGCGTATATTTTAATTCTAAACCTGTATTTGCGTGTGTGTGTGTGTGTGTGTGTATGTGTGTGTGCGCGGGTGCGTGCACGCCAGTATGTCTGCGCTTACTGTGCATGTTGTTAGTGCATCCACCTTGAATTCCAAATATGGAATTCACAAAACATAATAATATCGGTATTCTAGGTGACCTCAGCAGTTAGAATTGTTCACATCGTATGAGCCCTGATATAACTAAGTTAGAATTGTTCACATCGTATGAACCCTGATATAACTAAGTTAGAATTGTTCACATCGTATGAACCCTGATATAACTAAGTTAGAACTGTTCACATCGTATGAACCCTGATATAACTAAGTTAGAACTGTTCACATCGTATGAACCCTGATATAACTAAGTTAGAATTGTTCACATCGTATGAACCCTGATATAACTAAGTTAGAATTGTTCACATCGTATGAACCCTGATATAACTAAGTTAGAATTGTTCACAACGTATGAACCCTGATATAACTAAGTTAGAATTGTTCACATCGTATGAACCCTGATATAACTAAGTTAGAATTGTTCACATCGTATGAGCCCTGATATAACTAAGTTAGAATTGTTCACATCGTATGAACCCTGATATAACTAAGTTAGAACTGTTCACATCGTATGAACCCTGATATAACTAAGTTAGAATTGTTCACATCGTATGAACCCTGATATAACTAAGTTAGAATTGTTCACATCGTATGAACCCTGATATAACTAAGTTAGAATTGTTCACATCGTATGAACCCTGATATAACTAAGTTAGAATTGTTCACATCGTATGAACCCTGATATAACTAAGTTAGAATTGTTCACATCGTATGAACCCTGATATAACTAAGTTAGAATTGTTCACAACGTATGAACCCTGATATAACTAAGTTAGAATTGTTCACAACGTATGAACCCTGATATAACTAAGTTAGAATTGTTCACAACGTATGAACCCTGATATAACTAAGTTAGAATTGTTCACAACGTATGAACCCTAATATAACTAAGTTAGAATTGTTCACATCGTATGAACCCTGATATAACTAAGGTAGACTCACACTCATATTTGAAAAAGACGTGACTCCCCCAAACATTGAGATCGAGTACTCAAATTCCATATTCAAAATCACATTTGCAGGTTGCAGGTTGCAGGTTGCAGATTGCAGGTTGCAGGTTGCAATATACTTATGACTATTATTTTATCGCAATATGTACAAAAATGCAGAGCTACAAGAGACATCTGTGGCAGTACTTCCAACTGTGGTAACATTTCCAACTGTGGTACCATGTCCATATGTGGTAACATTTCCATCTGTGGTAACATTTCCAACTGTGGTACCATGTCCATGTGTGGTAACATTTCCATCTGTGGTAACATTTCCAACTGTGGTACCATGTCCATGTGTGGTAACATTTCTATCTGTGGTAACATTTCCATGTGTAGTAACATTTCCAACTACGGTACCATGTCCATCTGTGGTAACATTTCCAACTGTGGTACCATGTCCATGTGTGGTAGTACTTCCATCTGTGGTAACATTTCCAACTGTGGTACCATGTCCATGTGTGGTAACATTTCCATCTGTGGAAACATTTCCATGTGTAGTAACATTTCCAACTACGGTACCATGTCCATCTGTGGTAACATTTCCAACTGTGGTACTATGTCCATGTGTGGTAGTACTTCCATCTGTGGTAGTACTTCCATCTGTGGTAACATTTCCATGTGTAGTAACATTTCCAACTACGGTACCATGTCCATCTGTGGTAACATTTCCAACTGTGGTACCATGTCCATGTGTGGTAGTACTTCCATCTGTGGTAACATTTCCAACTGTGGTACCATGTCCATGTGTGGTAACATTTCCATCTGTGGTAACATTTCCATGTGTAGTAACATTTCCAACTACGGTACCATGTCCATCTGTGGTAACATTTCCAACTGTGGTACCATGTCCATCTGTGGTAACATTTCCATCTGCGGCAATACCTCCACCTCTGGTACCGGCGTGGAACTGCTTCTGTTTCACGAGTTTATTGTTCTTGTTTTTGATTATAGATTGGGCTTCCTCACTTTATTGTATGTTTAGTGTGAATGTCTGGAATGCAATGAAAATAAGGCAATACTCCGTGTCTTCACTAGAAATACTCGCGATGTCATAAATCATATGTTCACAATGACAGTGTGTTCTAGTCTAGCTCGTCTCGCACACTGATGTCCAATATAAACAAGATCTTTCAACTGATGTGTTCAAGGTTAGCGATAGGAACACATCGTGTAATGAATGATACATGAAATTCTAGCTGGCTTACATATAAAACCTAGAATTATCCCGGAGTAATGAACGTGACAAGATAAAGGGTCTCTCTTTCTCTGGTTTGTTTGTTTGTTTTTCGTTCGCTCCATTGTAACCATCACGGATGTCCGTGTGATTTCCGCCGGGAGCGTGATTATGTTGTGCCACCGTTATGCGCCGTGTAGGCCTAGCACATCCGATTTCGGCATGCCTTGACAATTCGGGTGGGCTACCCTTAGCCTGTGACAGCCTCTATATCTGTCTCCAGGCACGCGTAGCGGAGCCTCTTCGCCCAGACGATTTTTTGCTCTCGTCTGACTCGAACGAGGTGTTCCACTGTCTATGAACTTGCCTCGTGTAATTGGACGTGCTGTGCCTGTGCCCATTGGGTACTGAACCGTTTCTCATCCGTGAGCCTGGTTCCTTAAGGGGAAGAACTCAACAGATGAGTTGGACCCTGGCTCTTTCGCCCTCTTAGCTGAGGTGTCATTCACCGTCATCGTGTACCCCTTGTCCAAGTTCGAGTCTCACACCACGCGTATGAGAGCAAGGCGTTCTCGAGCTGAGCGTCCTTGTCCCAATAACGCCTGAGCCCATCAGGTACTGAACCCTTTCTCTCTTCAAGTGTCTTTCCGGTGTAGGAAAACCTGACAGTAGAGTTGGGCCAGGGCAAAATCGTTGTCCCTTTTGTGCCTGAGCGCATCGAGTACGGAACCCTTTCTCTTCGCGAGCATATTTCCGGTTTAGGAAGGCTCGACATTAGAGCTGTGTTAGGTCTTCTTGCTTTACCAAACGCCAATGGATGGGTCTGGGTCTCTGCCTGTAAGGAACACAGGTAACTAGAAGCTCGTCTCGAGCTGACGGAGCTTGTAGTTCCCCTTTCCTAGGGACTTTTCACTTTCTATTTGCAGTTCGCGCTGCCCTCTAGCGCTGTTCTGCCCTTTCATTGTTTCATTGTACTCGGTATGAAGTCTCTCGCCATGCATCTATCTTTACGTGCAGTTTACATTGGCCGCCCCTCCAATGTTCGGACTGGACTGACTTGCTTCACTGTATGTCGACAGTGTCGCTGTATGTGGTGGTGCTGGTGGTGTCGGAGATATTGTCTGTCTCTTGTGCAGTCAAATCTCTTTCCATCTGCTACCTCCACATTCTCGGACACGATCCCCAAATGATTTGGCCAGAATCAGCTCGAGCTGCTGTATTTCTGTTTCCAGGGTGCACCGCGTGGAGGTACATTTGGGATCTTGGTTATCTGCTAACCCTGGGTCCGCCTAGAGCAATGCGTTCCCTTTGCACCCCTCTTTCTCTGGTGACCTGCACATGAGGTGAGAATATGAAGGGTCTCTCTCTCTCTCTCTGGTGACCTGCACATGAGGTGAGAATATGAAGGGTCTCTCTCTCTCTCTGGTGACCTGCACATGAGGTGAGAATATGAAGGGTCTCTCTCTCTCTCTCTCTGGTGACCTGCACATGAGGTGAGAACAGGAACGTTGTCTCTCTCCCTCTCTCTCTGGTGACCTGCACATGAGGTGAGAATATGAAGGGTCTCTCTCTCTCTCTGGTGACCTGCACATGAGGTGAGAACAGGAACGATGTCTCTCTCCCTCTCTCTCTGGTGACCTGCACATGAGGTGAGAACAGGAACGATGTCTCTCTCCCTCTCTCTCTGGTGACCTGCACATGAGGTGAGAACAGGAACGATCTCTCTCTCCCTCTCTCTCTCTCTGGTGACCTGCACATGAGATGAAAAGGTAAACATAGATGCGAATATCACCTGTACTCTGTAACGTCTACACAAACAAAATAGCGCAGCTTCAAGACGCTGGGCCCGGCAAGATACTAACATATGCGGATGACTTCTTGCTGTACAAGCACGGCAGAAACAGAAGAGACATGATTGATGACGTCCAGCGTAATCTAGAAGATTTGTCACTCTGGTGTATTGACTACAAGGCAGTTATCAATCCCACCAAGGCAAACATCGTCTGGTTCTTAATGAACAAAAAAATAGTCACAGACACATTACCAGCAGTCTCCTGCATGGGCATCACCATTGGCAGGGAGCAGACTATGAAATATCTAGGCATCCTTTTTGGATAGAAGTCTATCTTACAGTGCTGTACCACCAGTGCTGTGCCCCCAACGCTGTAACGCAAGAAACAAACATGTGTGATTGAAGTTTCGTGGCCTATCAAAATGGCAAGAAATTAACTGAGAAGTCAGCTACCTACCCCGCTACAACATCGAGTATGAGAATGGAAATAGAAGCGGTGACAGCAGCTCTCACTTGGCTGGTGACGCAACCACCAACAGACTCAGTGATTCTATCGGACTCTCAAAGTAAGTTGCGCGAGATAAACGGCACCGAGATGAAAGCTTTGGTGAACGGCACCGAGATAAGAAGAGACAGGGTTGAATTGATTAGAACAGTCACGGATACCCTACGAGAAGGCGAGGAGGAAGTCGAACGTGACAATGTACATATTCAGAGAATGGTAGAAATGGGAGTGACTAGAGGTGATGGGAGAAAGTGCTCCCTCTCCGGAAAGATCAGAAGAACGCGTAATCAGCAACTGACTGGGACACAGCTTATACAATTTTAGATGACTGACGGAACGGCAAGCAGAGCATATATTGGAATGCCCCCAGTGCTGTGACGCTTGTTCCTAATCAAGAATCAAGAATCAAGAATCGAGAATATGAAGGAGGATGTCTCTCTCTCTCTCTCTCTCTCTCTCTCTCTCGTGACCTGCACATGAGGTGAGAATATGAACGATATCTCTGTTTACTGACACCTGATGTCATTTTAAAACTCTGGGTTTTTTACCGGATTGTACTAGATAATTCGCTGTCACATTGTTTTACCGGGTTGTACTAGATAATTCGCTGTCACATTGTTTTACCGGGATATACTACATAATTCGCTGTCACATTGTTTTACCGGGTTGTACTAGATAATTCGCTGTCACATTGTTTTACCACACTTATTTGTCATATCCCACTGGATTATTGAGTGGGCTATCGAGCTACGTGCTCTGTCGGATACTCTAGCCAATCAGCATGCTGGTCTGTTACGTATAATTGGCTGCATATGTGAAAACATCAGAAGACTTATGTCAATCCACTACACGTATTGAGTGACTCCTGTAACAGTAATGATCATCTGACTTACAGGTCATCGATGCCAGATTGAGTAACGGCGATAATCGAAGGCAGTTTCCTATCAGTGAAAACCTGACCTACAGGTCACTGACACCAGATTGAGTAGCACCGAGGATCGAAGGCAGCTTCCTGTCGAAATCAATATATAATTTCAGAAAGTGGTAGTGTACTAAAAACTATCAATCATATTCTCAGTGTGAATGTATGTTCTATCTTCTCTTGACATTCTCATTGTTCACTGAGCTACGTGTATATCTGTTCATTTTACTAGAATTTTCCTTTGCTTGACCATTTTGGTTTTTTGGTTTTTGTCCACGTAGATTTCCAAACTACTGTTGTTGTTTTTGTTGACAGTCGATATACGAAGTATCAGGTATAATCTGTAAGTGTAGGTTGTATCCCCTAACATCTGGCTAAATCTTATTTTTATTTCATAGTCAGGTTACTTTCGTGGCTGTATATTACAAGAAAAAAATGCTGATTGAGTACTTCTAGGTTTGAGTACTTCTAGGTTTAAGTACTTCTAGGTTTGAGTACTTCTAGGTTGAGTACTTTTAAGTTTGAGTACTTTTAGGTTTGAGTATTTCTCGGTTTGAGCGTTTCTAAGTTATAGTCTTCTAGGTTTGAGTACTTCTACGTTTAAGTACTTCTAGGTTTGAGTACTTCTAGGTTTAAGTACTTCTAGTATTTCTAGGTTTGAGTACTTCCAGGTTTGAATACTTCTAGTTTTGAGTACTTCTAGGTTTGAGTACTTCTAGGTTATAGTATTTCTATGTTTGAGTACTTCTAGGTTTGAGTACTTCTAGGTTTAAGTACTTCTAGGTTTAAGTACTTCTAGGTTTAAGTACTTCTAGGTTTAAGTACTTCTAGGTTGAGTACTTTAGATTATAGTATGTCTAGGTTTGAGTATTTCCTAATTTGAGTACTTCTAGGTTTGAGTACTTCTAGGTTTGAGTACGTCTAGGTTTGAGTATTTCTTGATTTTAGCACTTCTATGTTTGAGTATTTCTTGATTTCAGTACTTCTAGGTTTCAATACTTCTAAATTTTAGTAATTCTAGGTTTTAGTGCTTTTAGATTGGATCAAGTTTTAGGTTTGGGAGCTATTAGGTTTGAGTAATACTAGGTTTGAGCACTTACAGATTTGTGCACAACTCTTCTTTCTTTTCTCCTTCTTTCTGTCATCATGTACCTTTCGGTGTTGAAGGAAGAGTGAGTGTGCTGTCTTTTGCCCTTCTAATTGCCTCTTCCGCTGAACAACTAGCTTCTAGATTCTAGTAGTAGTAGAATTGAGTATTTCTATATTTGAGTACTTCCAGGTTTGAGTAATTATATGATTCAGTACTTCTAGATTTCAGTACCAATAGGTTTGAGTACTTTTAAGTTTGAGAAATTTTAGAACTGGCCACTATTAGGTTTTGGTACTTCTATGTTTGAGTACTACTAGATTATAGTAATTCTATGTGTGAAGGTTACTATTTTTGAGTGCTTCTAGTTTTTAGTACTTTTAGGTTAGAGTCACTCAATGTTTTAGTACTTCTCGGTTACAGTTCTACTATGGTTGATTAACATTTTGATTGAATACAACTAGGTTTGAGTACTGAGTTTGAATACTAATAGGTTTGAGCTTTTCTAGGTTTAAGTACTTCTAGAGTTTAGTACTGCTAGGCTTGAGTGCTACTATACCTGAGTAATTCTAGGTTTTATTACCTCTAGGAATGAGTACTTTTAGGTGTTGGTACATCTAGGTTTGTTACTACTAAATTTTAGAAATTCTAGGTTGATTGCTATTAGGTTTGAGTGCTGCTAGATATGTGCACTGTTAGGTTTGGGAACTACTAGGTTTGAGTAACTCTATGTGTGAGTAATTCTAGATACCAGTACTACTAGGTTTTAGCACATCTAGCTTCCAGTTTTACTAGATTTGAGTGCTAGTAGGATTTAGTACTTCTATATTTGAGTACGTCAAGTTTTGAGTAATTCTAGGTTTCAGTACTTCTAGATTTGAGTACTTCTAGTTTTGAGCACTTCTAGTTTTGAGCACTTCTAGTTTTGAGTACTTCTAGTGTTGGCCAATATTAGGTTTGAGCAATATTAGGTTTAAATACTTCTAAGTTTGAGTACAACTTGGTAATTTGAGTACTATTAGGTTTGAGTACATCTACATTTGGGTACTTCTTGGTTTGATTAATACTAGGTTTCAGTACTCGAAGATTTGAGTACGTCAAGGTGTTGTTACTACTAGGGTTGAAACCTACTAGGTTTGAGTACTTTGAGGTTTAAACGATTTACGCCGTGCACTCTACACACACATAGACTACACCACACATTATCTACACCACACATAGACTACACCACACATTATCTACACCACACATAGTCTACACCACACATATGTAAACTACAACACATATAATAAATGCCACATATAATCAATGTTTTATATAAACTTCGAATATAATCTACACCACATATAATCTACACCACATATAATCTACACCACATATAATCTACACCACATATAATCTACACCACATATAATCTACACCACATATAATCTACACCACATATAATCTACACTACATATAATCTACACCACATATAATCTACACCACATATAATCTACACCACATATAATCTACACTACATATAATCTACACCACATATAATCTACACAAAATATAATCTACATTGCATATAATCTGCACAACATATAATGTACAGCACATATAAACTACGTCACATATAAATTACGCTACGTAAAATCTTCGCCATGTATAATCTATAAAAATATACCAGATATAACAAAATTATAACAGAAGGTATATAACTAAATATGATGATATAACTCATGGAACTGTGAATATGTAGCTTTTGACACATGATGATGATGAAATAAGTCATTTATTTATGAGCAAGTAGCTATTGGCATCCCATAATTGTTCTGAGAAATGTACAGGTCCTTCGCAGTTGTGTAACTGTGGGGACACCGGGACTCATCTACGCTTGTCTCAAAGCATCGTTGTGTAAGAGGTGAAATTGGGGGAGGGGGGTTATACATGCCTTTTTAGTCCGTGAAGGTAGGCATCCTTGTGTGTCAGAGGGGGGTTATGGATGCCTGTTTAGTCCGTGAAGGTAGGCATCCTTGTGTGTCAGAGGGGGGTTATGGATGCCTGTTTAGTCCGTGAAGGTAGGCATCCTTGTGTGTCAGTGTCCCAGGATTCCCCGTCAACTAGAAATCACAAAATGACAAGAAGGTGCCATGTCCTATAATTTGATAGATGGCAATGATATAGACATGTTCCCATTTCGTTTTGTCCGTGGCATCCCCTGATTAATTGTGCGCCTTTTATCTGGGTGTCTCCTTCTTAAGCACACTGCTTACTTGGGCAGGACTGCGCTCCTGCTCGAGTGGGACTGCTCGACCACTTTTAGTTTACAGCTCCTGATGGCTGAACTAAGCCTCTATCACCATTTCAATTGTCTGACCTCGATGAATGTCCACAAGACATATGTGTCAGAGTGTACACAGATGGGTTAGCACAGAATGTAGTGAGGAATGGATGTGCAGGTATATATATAGAATATCCACACAAGCTTAGAGATACAATCAGAACACCGACAGGCTAATTCTACAATAATTATGATGCAGATGATCAAGTCAATAAGAAAGCCACAAACACCAACACAAGATGACTATCACATTATGAACAGATCAGAACAAGTTATAATTCTACGTCTCAGAACAGGACACAACCGACTCCGCATTCACATGTATACAAAGTTCAAGATTGGCAACACAGCCATGTGTACATGTGGACAGGCAGCACAGAGTGCCAAACATATACTTCAAGAGTGTTCTGAGCATGAAACGCTGAGGTAGACGTATTGAACAGAGGAAACAACACTGGAATCAAAACTCTATGGACAACTGTATGAACGACAAACGACAGTGAGTTTTATTCGACAGAATGACAGATATAGACATGTTTCAGGTGTGAGTTTTATTTAAGAGACAGAATAACAGACATATACATGTTTCAAATAAACGAAAGAAGAAGAAGAAAGTGCATATCTAGTCCACTTGCCTGCATCTCTTCGTTTCCATGGAGATTATTTTATAGAAGACGGACGTCCGAAATGGAGACAAGATGTGACAAGTGATAGATTGTCAGTCTATCCTCCAACTTCCCTTAGTCATGCCTGGAAAAAAAGACAGTGGTCCTATTATTTAGATGCTAAACTAGAGTTCCCGGCCTGGTTTAGCACACGGGCGATATTTCAACATATGAAAAAAACACAGCAAGTATTACTCGGCAATAGCTCTCAATTAGTCTTCGCTTTCTCCAGCGTTTGCTGTTTGCACAAGATCAGGCTAGATAACGTTGATTTCAACCTGCATGTCTGCTGTATCGATCACCGCAGTTTTATGTTGCTGATAGACTACTTGTTTGTTCTTGACGCCCTCCCCCCTACAAGTGCTATCTTTGTCTAGGGTTCACGATAGAATCTGATGTTGTCTCGCATGAGAAAACGCCCGTCTAGATGTAGCAGTTACTGTATGATGAAAGGAAACTGGTTCCAGTACTGATGTTTTGCTTTCTGTAACACATTTCTAGAACAGCGATAGCCACAGCACATTACCAGTGACAATACGTCAGATAATTCGTTGGATTCGATATTTTAGTATTAAACAAAATTCAGTTTCATTTATGTAGAACATACACACATAAATAGATGCACACACACAAATATCAATAAATATAACAAGTATCCGTCAGTTGTCCTACTGTCTCGTAACGAGGTGCAGCCCATAACTTTTCATCGCGAATTTATGTCGGTCAAGGTGCTGGGTTCAAATCCTGTAGTCGGCACTTGTGCATCGGAACAGTTAGGAAAACATTGAGGAACTACCGATGCAAAATGCTGCCTAGAAAATCACTGTGCATGTCCTGTACGTAGTAGTTTTGTGGTTAATATGATTATGTAATTGTTTCCGAGATAGTACAAGAGATTGTGCGAAGAGTTGAAGATTTGGATTGGTAATACAGTTTGATAGTTTTTCAACATGTCAACCAGAAGATTGACTCCATTCTACTCTAGTTACCCAATATATCCCTCTCAACACAGAGGCATGCCACTTGTCGAGAGTCCACTTGTCGCACGTATTTCAATAGCTTCAAATAATAATCCCCGGGGTACGGAAAAATTCACTCTGTTGGCAAGGTATCTCGAGCGGGAAACGAACCCGCGATCTCTAGAGAACAAAGCGAAATGCGTAACCACTACATCGCGGAGATCCAGTATTTGAAACAGTTCCTCACATTACCTGGCTGTTAATAAGTTTATCTTTCTTCTATGAGATGTTATAAGTTATGTGAATGTTATAAGTTATGTGAATGTTATAAGTTATGTGAATGTTATAAGTTATGTGAATGTTATAAGTTATGTGAATGTTATAAGTTATGTGAATGTTATAAGTTATGTGAATGTTATACGTTAAGTGGATGTTATAAGTTATGTGAATGTTATAAGTTATGTGAATGTTATACGTTAAGTGGATGTTATAAGTTATGTGAATGTTAGAAGTTATGTGGTTGCTATAAGTTATGTGGTTGCTATAAGTTATGTGGTTGCTATAAGTTATGTGGTTGCTATAAGTTATGTGAATGTTATAAGTTATGTGGTTGCTATACGTTATGTGGTTGCTATAAGTTATATGGTTTCTATAAGTTATGTGGTTGCTATAAGTTATGTGGTTGCTATAAGTTATGTGAATGTTATAAGTTATGTGGTTGCTATAAGTTATGTGGTTGCTATAAGTTATGTGGTTGCTATAAGTTATGTAGTTGCTATACGTTATGTGGTTGCTATAAGTTATATGGTTTCTATAAGTTATGTGGTTGCTATAAGTTATGTGGTTGCTATAAGTTATATGGTTTCTATAAGTTATGTGGTTGCTATAAGTTATGTGGTTGCTATAAGTTATATGGTTTCTATAAGTTATGTGGTTGCTATAAGTTCTGTGAATGTTATAAGTTATATGGTTTCTATAAGTTATGTGGTTGCTAAAAGTTATGTGGATGTTATGAGTTCTGTGGATGTTACGGAATACTATTTATGAGCGTGTCTTTCTTCTATGATATGTTACCTGTATTATATCAATGGTAAACGAGCATCTGAAACATGAACGTTGCTGATTGTGTACATTAACAATGTATAATAAATAACACGTATGTGATTGTGTACATTAACAATGTATAATAAATAACACGTATGTGATTGTGTACATTAACAATGAATAATAAATAACACGTATGTGATTGTGTACATTAACAATGTATAATAAATAACACGTATGTGATTGTGTACATTAACAATGTATAATAAATAACACGTATGTGATTGTGTACATTAACAATGTATAATAAATAACACGTATGTGATTGTGTACATTAACAATGTATAATAAATAACACGTATGTGATTGTGTACATTAACAATGTATAATAACACGTATGTGATTGTGTACATTAACAATGTATAATAACACGTATGTGATTGTGTACATTAACAATGTATAATAACACGTATGTGATTGTGTACATTAACAATGTATAATAACACGTATGTGATTGTGTACATTAACAATGTATAATAACACGTATGTGATTGTGTACATTAACAATGTATAATAACACGTATGTGATTGTGTACATTAACAATGTATAATAACACGTATGTGATTGAACATCAAGTAGTGTTAGGACTGTGATGTTATTTTTACTTGTATTTTGTGGTATGAACATGGAATTGATCGAGTAAGACGTTGTTCGTCCATCACATGATGATGATGACCATTTGTTACATCCACTTTTGAAATTCAATTAGAGTTATGTCCCTGATTATGAGTTCGTAGATGGCTAATGAGCCCTATTCGAGCTGTAAATGTCCTTGGACAGTTCGGACATGGAATGACCACTGTAGACGGATCTTGGTCTATCCGTGACTTTCTAGCTGCTCTTAGCTGTTGAGCTGCTGCATTTCTCCTCTTTTCGCAAGATAATGCGCTCTTTTTATTGTAGAATGCCATGTAGATCTATTTTGTGTAAGTTCTTGTCATGTATCGTGGTCTATTTCAAAGGCTTTCAGTGAGTTCTTTCACGAGTCCTTGTAGCGCTTCTTTTAGACGCCTTGAGATCGTGTACCCTTCTCCAGCTCACCATAGAGAAGTATCTGTGGCAGGCGATCGTCTGGCATACGCCCCAAATGACCTTCCCAACGAATCTGTCTGCATCAGGATCGTGTCAATGCTGGGGATACCAGCTCTATCAAGGACAGTGGTATCTGGAATCTTGTCTTGCCATCTGATGTTCATAACTTTTCTGAGACACGTTGTATGAAAGTGATTGAGTTTCCTCACATGGCGTCTATACACAGTCCATGGTTCACTAGTGTATAACAGCACTGGAAGTACCACTGCTCTGTAAACTTTCAGCTTAGTCTGTAGGTTAATGCCATTTCTACGCCAAAACTTTTATTTGCGTACAATCTGCTGAAAGTGCTGCGTGCCTTGGCGATCCTTGTATACGCTTTATTAATGTTGGCATCGTGTGATAACGTACTATCTAGGTATGTGAATCTATTCGCAACTTTCAGTGCTACGCCATTTACCTTTATGCAGGGCTCGAGATAGCTTTTGCCAAGTGCTGGTTGTAACATGACTTCTGTTTTCTCTGTGTTAATAGTAATCCCAAAGTTGGTACAGGCTGTGGAGAATATGTCTTAATACTTTGTAGATCAGCCTCAGAGTTGGCATTTAGGGCACAGTCATAAGTAAATAGGAAATTCCTTGATTGTGTGTGATTTAACTTTGGTTTTTGCTCGGAGTCGCCGAACGTTGAACAATTTTCCATCTTTGTGATAGGTGATGTTTACTCCCAGGTCTAGATCTCTGAAAGCATCATCCAACATAGCAGAGAACATGATGCTAAATACACATCCTTGTTTTACTCCATGTGAGACAGGAAAAGTTTCAGATAACTCTCCATCATCCTGAACTCTAGCTTGTATTCCATCATGCAATTACTGCATCAATTGTGATACATTTCTGTGGGCATCCATATTTCAGATCGAGTAAGATAGAACATGGAGACTGATCGAGAAGGATTAAACATGAGCACTGGTTGAGTAAGATAAAACATGAGCACTGGTTGAGTAAGATAAAACATGAGCACTGGTTGAGTAAGATAAAACATGAGCACTGGTTGAGTAAGATAAAACATGAGCACTGGTTGAGTAAGATAAAACATGAGCACTGGTTGAGTAAGATAAAACATGAGCACTGGTTGAGTAAGATAAAACATGAGCACTGGTTGAGTAAGATAAAACATGAGCACTGGTTGAGTAAGATAAAACATGAGCACTGGTTGAGTAAGATAAAACATGAGCACTGGTTGAGTAAGATAAAACATGAGTACTGGTCGAATAAAATAGAGCATTGGCTTTGGTCAAGTAAGATAGAATATGGACACTGGTCAAGTAAAATGCAACATGGACACTAGTAGAGTAAGGTCAACATTAGTCGAGTAAGATAGAATATGGACACTGTTCGAGTAAGTTAGAACATGGACACTGGTCGAGTAAGTTAGAACATGGACACTGGTCGAGTAAGTTAGAACATGGACACTGGTCACTAACATTATCTGGGAAAACATAAATGTTCCCGTAGAAAGTACACAATGAGCACAGACCTCATCTGCTTATATCCGATGTGTTTGAATGTACAATGACCACACTGCAGCACATCTCATGAAATATTTGTATCCAGCCGTTCAATCTTGTAGGAACATTAATGAGATTATCCGCCATTTTTCTCAGTGTATAGCCAATGTTTACACTGATTCAGTGACCTGATAGCGATAGTTGAATCACTGTTTGAGGGGAGATGGCACAAGTTGAAATAGTGCTAGCGAAAATTACAGTGTGGAGGAACTTTTCAGCCGCGGTAACCTCTGGAGAGTCGAGGGATCAGGTACGTAGGCACGAGTTAAACTGTCGTCATCTGGCAACGTGCACGAGCTGTGATAGGTAAGATAAATTGGTTACAATACAATGACTGATTAGATAGAGAACATTTTGTGTGTGCAAATGGCAGATACTCCATCTATGCTTCTAACGTTCTGCTGTTGTGTCAGGAGGTGACAGACAATACATCTTCTCTCTCTCTCTCTCTCTCTTTCTCTCTCTCTCTTTCTCTCTCTCTCTAGAACACATAATCTACTCTACCTGTATACACGGACACGAATATCGTGTTTAGTATTTAAAACTTTTTTTGATTATACTTAATTTTGTCATTCTGACTTTGAAGAGATTCAGTCATATAATCCTGACTTTGGTGAGATTTAGATGATATGTAATCCTGACGTTGATCACGTAATCTTCATACTTTCTCATATTCATATCTTACAAATCTGATACACAGGTCTGTGTGTCGCCGGGCTCCGAAATGCTGATACACAGGTCTGTGTGTCGCCGGGCTCCGAAATGGACCAACATATTAGTAACAACATCACCAACCACACAAAATGTGGTCAGTTTCGTAAGGAGGATTACATATACAATCTAACAATTTACACTATACCATTTACAATTCAAAATTTACAATCTGAATTTTATAATCTAACAATTTACAATCCAACAATTACAATCTGACATTTGCAAACTAACAATTTCCAATATACCATTTACAATCTCATATTTACAATCTGAAATTTGCAATCTAACAGTATACTATTTACAATCTAACATTTACAATCTGACATTTACAATATATATATATATATAATATCTCTATATATAATATTGGCGAGGAACTGTTATCAATGCCAAGAAAAATATTATGCATTTCGATGGTAGACCCAGGGGACAGGTAGATGAGAAAATTAGAGAAAAACAAGCTGATTTCAGAGACAAAACGATCATGTATTGACTTTTTATCAAATTATTACCTTAGAACAATTATCGAAAAATCAATGGAACATGCAATCTCCACTTATTACCAAATTTATTGACTTTCAAAAGGCATTTGATAGTTTTCACTGGTCTACACTGGACAATCCTTGCCAATTACGGCTTCCCAACCAGATATTTAAATATAATCAGGGCTTTATATGACAACTCAAGATGCTGTGTTGAAACAAACGAGAGTAAGACTGAATGGTTTTATGTAGAAACAAGGAGAAGTACAACAAGGCTGCATTATGTCACCATTACGTTTTAGCTTGGCTATAGATTGGGTTATGAAAAATGTCGCCATAAATGAACATTTTGGTATAAAATGTAACAGGCGATAGAACTCTAAGTGATGTTGATTCTACAGATGTCTTGTCGTTATTACATGATTAAATCCAACCTCTGATAATGAACAAGATATTCTGAATCGACTTGTGTCATCTTTCAGAACAAATTAGTCTCCAGGTCAACACTTCCAAGACTAAATAAATGTTACTAGCTGTAACCTTAAAATCACAGACAACGGAGAAACAATTCTGACAGTTGATACATTTCCTTATTTAGGAAACAAAATCATACAAGATGGAGATACAACAATAGAGATCTCTACCAGAATTGTGTTAACATCAAGTGCGTTCTACCACCAAACAAACATCTGGAAATCAAAAACAATAAGTAAACATACCAAACTATAGATAGTCAACAGCAATGGGATATCCGGGTTGACATATGGTTGTCGAAGTTGGAAAATGACAAAGGCATTGAAAACAAAATTTAATTAATGTGAACATAAATGTCTTAGAAGACTTAAATATTGGTTAGGAAGAATGAAGTCATACATGCAAGTAAAACACATAACAGCAATATGTTTCTATAACAATAATATGAAAACGATAGACTTATATCGCACATGTACTTAGAATTTATGAAAACAGACTGTCACTACAAGCATTTCAATGGGAACCAGATGGCAACAGAAAAAGAAGACCAAGAGAGACTCTCGCAGAGCAATCATGACAGAGTGTATGACTGGGTGTCTCAACAACATGCATGATTTATACACAGTAGCCATCACCTGGTTTGAACTAGACAGCTCTGGTGTCTGTCCTATGTACACCGTTCTTGGCCCTGATGGAATATAGTCTGCCGAAGACGGATGTGTTGGGCCATTGGCGCAAATAAAACGGTGACACAACGCATTTCCATTCTCTGGACTGCATCCTGCTGGAAATCTAGTAGTACTGCTACAGGAGAGATCCAGCAGGAGTTTGAGAATGAACGCTGAAAAAGAAGAAGAAGAAGATGGAATATAGAGATATATATAATCTACGATCCATGGAGTTGGTGAATGTCACACAAGAGTAGATGGATGTGACACAAATGTAGATGGATGTGACACAAATGTAGATGGATGTGACACAAGATCAACCCGAAGCACAATGAATCATATGCCCGCTTGTACCATCGCTTGTTGTGTTATGTCTTCCTAGACATGAAGCCCTTGAACTAGCTGTGATAATTATCTTACTTTCTTTATCGTGTTTATACCCCCCCTCCCCCAATGATTGTTCCCGTCCATGCAAAATGATCCATGGCATCGCCGTGTTCCCAATCATTTCCTGCATCACGTTCTCATATACGTCGTTGTACTGAAGTAGAGGTCGAACCCGACAACCAACTTTGCAAACCTAACAAAGAAATGTTACCAATGAAATATTTAGTTCTCCATGCAGGACTTTTGACACAGTTCTACATGCAGGACTTTTGACACAGTTCTCCATGCAGGACTTTTGACACAGTTCTCCATGCAGGACTTTTGACACAGTTCTCCATGCAGGACTTTTGACACAGTTCTCCATGCAGGACTTTTGACACAGTTCTCCATGCAGGACTTTTGACACAGTTCTCCATGCAGGACTTTTGACACAGTTCTCCATGCAGGACTTTTGACACAGTTCTCCATGCAGGACTTTTGACACAGTTCTCCATGCAGGACTTTTGACAGTCCCTTTTGAGATAAGAACTTGGGGAACGAGATATAAGAACTGTAGTGCTAGAGATAAGAACTGTGTGGGAGGTGGTGCTCGAGATAAGAACTGTGGGGGAGGTGGTGCTCGAGATAAGAACTGTGGGGGAGGTGGTGCTCGAGATAAGAACTGTGGTGGAGGTGGTGCTCGAGATAAGAACTGTGGTGGAGGTGGTGCTCGAGATAAGAACTGTGGGGGAGGTGGTGCTCGAGATAAGAACTGTGGGGGAGGTGGTGCTCGAGATAAGAACTGTGGTTGAGGTGCTGCTCGAGATAAGAACTGTGGTTGAGGTGCTGCTCGAGATAAGAACTGTGGGGGAGGTGGTGCTCGAGATAAGAACTGTGGTGGAGGTGGTGCTCGAGATAAGAACTGTGGTGGAGGTGGTACTCAAGATAAGAACTGTGTGGGAGGTGGTGCGCGAGATAAGAACTGTGTGGGAGGTGGTGCGCGAGATAAGAACTGTGTGGGAGGTGGTGCGCGAGATAAGAACGGTGTGGGAGGTGGTGCGCGAGATAAGAACTGTGGTGGAGGTGGTGCTCGAGATAAGAACTGTGGGGGAGGTGGTGCTCGAGATAAGAACTGTGGTGGAGGTGGTGCTCGAGATAAGAACTGTGGTGGAGGTGGTGCTCGAGATAAGAACTGTGGTGGAGGTGGTGCTCGAGATAAGAACTGTGGTGGAGGTGGTGCGCGAGATAAGAACTGTGTGGGAGGTGGTGCGCGAGATAAGAACTGTGGGGGAGGTGGTGTGTGGGAGGTGATGTGTGTGGGAGGTGGTGTGTGTGTGTGGGAGGTGGTGTGTGTGGGAGGTGGTGTGTGTGTGTGTGGGAGGTGGTGTGTGTGTGTGTGTGTGGGAGGTGGTGTGTGTGTGTGGGAGGTGGTGTGTGTGTGTGTGTGGGAGGTGGTGTGTGTGTGTGTGTGGGGGGGGGGGAGGTGGTGTGTGTGTGTGTGTGTGTGGGAGGTGGTGTGTGTGGGAGGTGGTGTGTGTGTGTGTGAGAACTGTTCCTGTAACTTCTTGCTAGCTATAGATTTGATTATGAAATCATCATCAAGTGCCGTCTCCACAACTAAGGTTGGCCGCAACACACCTCCAACATCCCCTGTCTCTTATCTTGGTGGCACACTCTGCTAGACTGTAGCCTGTCCATCATGTGATGTTACTCTCCCACCTGTATCTCTATTTACCTCTTGCTCGCTTCCCTTTGACTTTACCCTCAAGTAAGGTCTTCAATAAGGTGTAATGTCTTTTAATGTGTCCAAACTATTTTATTTGCCTGATCTTTATTTCTCTTAGTAGTTCTTTCTTCATATTAAGTGTCTTTAGTACCTCTTTATTTGTTTTCTTCTCTTTTCATGATGTTCTCCCTATTCTTCTATATATCCACATCTCAAAGGCATCAATTCTGTCTTCTAATTGTTTATTTAGTGTCCATGTTTCTGATCCATACATTAGTATATAACAGATATTAAATTGTACAGTTCTCATTTCAACTTGTTTGTAATTTGTTTTGATGTTACAATTTTTAAAGTAAAAACACATTTTTAAATTTTATTTTTAAAAAGTTATTAAAATAAACATAGTACATTTTTATAGTAACTATATTTACGATTATGAAATTAACATTTAGCAGTTAACAAATTTGAAGTACAAGGAATCTGATGAAACTGCAAGAGGGCCTACATTATTGTGCCGCAAAGATGAACACTCCATAACAGATGTCACAGCAAACAGTCGTGAATACAGACAGACAAGAGATATGTCACAGCAAACAGGCGTGAATACAGACAGACAAGAGATGTCACAGCAAACAGTCGTGAATACAGACAGACAGGAGATGTCACAGCAAACAGGCGTGAATACAGACAGACAGGAGATGTCACAGCAAACAGACGTGAATACAGACAGACAGGAGATGTCACAGCAAACAGGCGTGAATACAGACAGACAGGAGATGTCACAGCAAACAGGCGTGAATACAGACAGACAGGAGATGTCACAGCAAACAGGCGTGAATACAGACAGACAGGAGAATAGATAGTAGGACAATCATCAGATCTATCTTATAGTAGAACAATCATCAGATCTATCTTATAGTAGAACAATCATCAGATCTATCTTATAGTAGGACAATGATCCTGTTATATTTCCAGCAGGATGTATTAGTGTCTAGATGTATTATTCTAGAGAACGGAAATTAGTGCCTTTGCCGCTTTATTTGCACAATAGCACGACACATATCACTTTTGCCTTGGTAACTAATACGTTCTGTATTTCTAGCAGTTCCAATGAATTATGCACGTCTGTGACCATATTGCTAGTACAATAAACCAGAGAACTGGTTGAGTAACCATTTCACTAGTACAGTTAGCCAGCCGTACGGGAGAACTTGTTGAGTAACCATATCGCTTTCACAGTAAGCAAGTCGTACGGGAGAACTGGTTGAGTAACCATATCACTAGTACAGTAAGCCAGCCGTACGGGAGAACTGGTTGAGTAATCATATCGCTTTTACAGTAAGCCAGTCGTACGGGAGAACTGGTTGTGTAACCATATCGCTAGTACAGTAAGCCAGCAGAACGAGAGAACTGGTTCTCGTAATTATACACTCGGTCACCAAAATGACAGCTAACCAAGTGTTGCACGCATGACCTCCTTTGTTGCTGTCTTTCTTCGCTACGGACATAGTCACAGGCACCCACGGAAGAGATATGTTTGTTGCAGATACTTTTCGTAGGTAGTCAGTGAAATGAGAAAATATTCTTTTTCTAATCATGTATATTATGTGTGAGAGAGAGAGAGAGAGAGAGATGTGATCACACATACGCATACACATATACATTTTTTTCATATTTCGATGGCTCCCTGTGAAGCGTATGTTAACAAATAACTTTCCTTTGTCATATCTTGAATTATTTAGTATGAAGCTTCTTCTTTAAGTGCAGAGTCCACTCCGGCATACCACCAGATCAACATTGCATAATGTCTTAGATCGTTGTACACACTTGTAGAAATACTTGATGCATCATCTTACACCACACTTTGCTTACATAGTGATACAGTAATAACACACTCTTGCACTGATATACAAATGTATGGATACTCCATCTTGTTTCTTATAAACAGGAGTTGCTATAGCAACAGCAAATACGGTAGTGCTTACCAGTGCCTAGTTGGTATAGACAAACGTTTGTGCCAGATTGGCAAACATTGGTAATCGTAGACAACATTCTTAGACAAACTCTGTTCTCATGAAATATGAACAGTCGGTCAATGATTGTGTCCATGTAGTATGTAAACGTGTGCTTGTCTTAGTTGGTAACTACTGCTCCGTATTATGATGATGAGATGCCAGGGAGAATTAACTTGTCAATCGTGTACTCTGTGCCCGCATAAACATTTACTTTTACTGCTCTCTGGTATTCTTTTCGGTTAGGGTGGGGGTGGGGGTTAAAGGGCACGTCTCGACATGACTTTTAATCAACGTAGACGCACGATGCAATAACACTAGCTTTTAAATTGTAGAGTGTCGCCACTCTTAGAACAGAGTGTCACCACTCTCTTAGTACAGTGTCACCACTCTCTTAGAACAGAGTGTCGCCACGCTCTTAGTACAGAGTGTCGCCACGCTCTTAGTACAGAGTGTCACCACTCTCTTAGTACAGAGTGTCACTACGCTCTTAGTACAGAGTGTCACCACTCTCTTAGTACAGAGTGTCACCACTCTCTTAGAACAGAGTGTCGCCACGCTCTTAGTACAGAGTGTCGCCACGCTCTTAGTACAGAGTGTCACCACTCTCTTAGAACAGAGTGTCGCCACGCTCTTAGTACAGAGTGTCGCCACGCTCTTAGTACAGAGTGTACATTGTCCCCACTCTCTTAGTACATTTTCCATGCAAGAGATAACATTGTCGATTTCTCACAACTTTTCATACTTCCGATATCAAGATTGCTGTCTCGAAGCGTTTTATACTCGAAATAGCAGGGTTGATTTCTCCCAGAATTTAATACATGAGATAATATGGTTGATTTCTCCCAGAATTTAATACTTGAGATAACATGGTTGATTTCTCCCAGAATTTAATACATGAGATAATATGGTTGATTTCTCCCAGAATTTAATACATGAGATAATATGGTTGATTTCTCCCAGAATTTAATACTTGAGATAACATGGTTGATTTCTCCCAGAATTTAATACTTGAGATAACATGGTTGATTTCTCCCAGCGGTTTATACTTCAGATAACAGATTTGATTTCTCTCAAAGTGTCTTACTTCAGATAACATGGTTGAGTTGTTCCAGCGTTTCTTACCTCAGATAACAGGGTTGATTTCTCCCAGCTTTCCCAACGTTTCTTTTTTCAGATAATAGGGATGATTTCTCCCAGCGTTTCATTCAAAAGATAACAGAATTTATCTCTCCCAGCGTTTTGTACTTCTTATAGTTGGGTTGATTTCTTCCAGAGTTTCTTAATTCAGATAACAATTTGATTCCTCCCAGTGTTTCATTTCGAAAGAGAACAATGTTAATTTAGCCCAGCTGTCCATGTGGTTCATACTTCAGATAATACTTTTGATTTCTCCTATTGTTGCATGTTTCTTATAACAAGGTTAATTTCTTCCAGCGTATCATACTTCAGATAACAAGGTTAATTTCTTCCAGCGTATCATACTTCAGATAACAAGGTTAATTTCTCCCAGCGTATCATACTTCAGATAACAAGGTTAATTTCTCCCAGCGTATCATACTTCAGATAACAGGGTTGAATTCTCACATTGTGTCATACTTAAGGTAACGGGTTTGCTTTCTTTTCAGTATTTCATACGTCAGGTAACAAAACTGATTTCTCCCAGCATTCCCAGATTTTCATACTTGAGATAACAGGGTTGATTTCTCCTAACGTTTCGTGCTTCATATAATATGGTGATTTCTTTAAGCGTTTCTTACTTCAGATATTAAGGTTGATTTCTCCCAGCGTTACTTACTTCAGACATTAGGGTTAATTTCTCCCAGCGCTACTTACTTCAGCCATTAGGGTTGATTTCTCCCAGCGTTACTTACTTCAGACATTAGGGTTGATTTCTCCTAGCGTTACTTACTTCAGACATTAGGGTTGATTTCTTTAAGCGTTTCTTACTTCAGACATTAGGGTTGATTTCTCCCAGCGTTACTTACTTCAGATATTAGGGTTGATTTCTCCCAGCGTTACTTACTTCAGATATTAGGGTTGATTTCTCCCAGCGTTACTTACTTCAGATATTAGGGTTGATATCTCCCAGCGTTACTTACTTCAGATATTAGGGTTGACCTTTCCTAGCTTTTTATACATTCATACTTAAAATAAGTACATTTTTATACATTCATACTTGCTTGCTATCAACGGGTTACAGCGTGCCAGGTTCGAAACCACGTCCGGAAATTAAAAAAATAAAAAAATCCGGGTTGTGATTTCTCACTTGACACGACCACTCCTCCAGTCGACTCAGCTGTAAATGAGTACCTGACGCATGAGTTAGGGAAGGTAAAAAACATCAAGGAAGGGAACTGGCCACCCCACCTAATAGTTGCTGCGGCTTAGTACATGAAGAGTTATCTTCATCCCCGACGGCAGATGCAATGGGACCTACCTTTACCTTTTACTTAAAATAAAAACAGGGTTGATTTCTCCCAAATTTTCATACTTCAGATAACGAGGTTGATTTCTCCTAGTATTTCTTACTTCAGATGTTTGTTTGTTTGTTAGTCAATAACTCCACAAACTGCGAGCGATTAGCTCTTACTTCCCATGTGCAGTAGGGTGGTTTTTCTGTGATTTCTTTCATACCCAGGAGACTTCAACTTTCGGATTAGTGAAATTCCCATTGAAGGAGCCTTCTACTCAGAGGAGTATATGTTACGAGACGAGCTGATATTGTTCCTGTGTCACCCACTGTGTGTCTTTCTTCCAGCGAGGCGCTTCGCAGCCAGCGAGCTATTTCTCGTGTAGGAAGACCATTCGATTACCACCCTATGTGTTCCTAGATCCAGGACAAAATGTTTGCTATATGAGCCGTGTTGGGTAACGTGTTGGGTAACGTGTTGGGTAACGTGTTGGGTAACGTGTTGGGTAACGTGTTGGGTAACGGCGACAGTCGAATTATACTCAGGGTTGATATACCTTCCTAGACAAGGTGCTGCTTTGTCAAACACGTCAGGGGTCTGGGATTTGACCTGTGCATTATCGCGCATTCGCCCCGTCTGCTTGTGGTGGCTTTCTAATCCATCACCAGGTGCGGCCTATGTATTTTGGCTTTTCGCTATTGTGTATGCTACCCAAAGAAGTAGGTAGATTACGCCTATCTCGGACAATGAGATTCGCAGTAGACCCTTTGGTATTAAACTCATAAACTCAATTCTCTCTGTATGAGCCATTTTGAGTAACGGCCAACAGTCGAGTTCGTCTAGGTTTGCTGTGTCGTTAGTGACTTGCGTCCTCTTCGACGTTGTCCGTAGTGTCCAGAGTTTGAGTCTCGATACTGCTTCGTTCAGACATTTGAACAATGCACTCCCCGACATTTTTTCAATGCTTGTCCTGTGAGCAATGGGAAGCTGTATTAAAAACGTTTTTCCATATCCAGGAGTGTATGTTCCATACCCAGGAGTGTATGTTCATGTTGGCGTATCCAATACATGAGTCATGACTCCTACTTTAAATGGAGCCACTATTGTGATGGGACGTGTTGCTTCTTTGTGTTCTCGAGCATGAGCAGCACTCCCCCAGTCAGTCTCGTACTGGATAATCGTGACCCCGTTGCCACCATATCGATTCACCTACACAGAGCTCCCTTCTAGCACGTTTTTCCTCTTCCACGATTAATGTGTACTCATAGGGTAACCATGAATAAGCGGGATCTACCCATATCTGCCCCTCTTCAATCTTTATGCATTTTCTGCTGTACGAGACACAATGCACAGATGCCTTTCGTCACTGTGTGTCGAGAGTGCTACTGGGTGTGTTGTCGTAGAGGTCTCGGAGATATTACTTGTCTCCGTGCAGGCAATTCGCATTCCATCTACACCCTTCACATCCACAGACACTATCTTAAAACTGATGGCATAAATAGAAAACATGAATAGAGCAACGACAGCTGCATTTCTATTTCCAGAATGCACCACGAGGAGGTACTTTTAGAATCTTGGTTACCTGCTAACTATGGGTCCTCGCGAGAATATTGCGAGAACTTTTGCGCCTCTCATACTTTACATAACACATTTGATTTCTTGAAGCGTTTCATACTTCACAGTGTTGATTTCTCCCATCGTTTTATATTTGATATAGTATGGTTAACTTCTCCCATCGTTTTATATTTGATATAGTATGGTTAACTTCTCCCATCCCCTAATGCTTTAAAAAAAACAGGGTTGATTTCTCCAGCACTCCATACTTCAGATACCAGTGTTGATTTTGCCCAGCTTTCCCAGCGTTTCATACTTCATATAAAAGTGTTGATTTCTCCCAACGTTTAATGTCTTAAAAATACGGGGTTGATTTCTCCAGCATTCCATATTTCAGATAACAGGGTTGTATTCTCACATTGTGCAATACTGCGGGTATTGGGTTTGATTTCTGTCAGTCTTTCATAAGTCATGTAACAGAATTGATGACTCACAGCATTCCCAGCACTTCATACTTTAAATAACAGGGCTTTTTTCTCCCAGCGTTTTACGCAATAGATAATACGGTTTGATTTCTCCCAGCTTTTCTTACTTCAGATAATAGATGATTTCTCACATAACATCCAGGTACAGAATATTTCTTCCTCACATCAGATCCAGGAACAGAATATTTCTTCCTCATATCAGACCCAGGTACAGAATATTTCTTCCTCACATTAGATCCAGGTACAGAATATTTCTTCCTCATATCAGACCCAGGTACAGAATATTTCTTCCTCACATTAGATCCAGGTACAGAATATTTCTTCCTCATATCAGACCCAGGTACAGAATATTTCTTCCTCACATCAGATCCAGGTAAGGACTATCTCTTCCTAGCATACCATCCAGGTGACGAGCAAGCTGCAGTTTTCACCAATCAAGCACAAGTATCCGAAACGAAGAACAAGTAGAAGGCTCTCACATGTAGCAATCTTTTATCTCACCTGTGGCAAACGTAGCGTGCGAAAGATACTCGAAGCTCTAAAAACTCCACATACATGAAAGAAGTTATGCACTTGTAGCTGAAGAGCTTACCTGATGTTGTAAAACATAGTTCCTTGAGTGAATAGACTTACCTGACGAGGACTAGCTCTTAGAGATGAGTGGCGCGTTGGTTTTATTTGTGAATAGAAATAACATTGGGCATCTGGTGGTGTATTTCCCATCAAGAATCTAGTTGTGTTCATTCTACAGTCGGTCTTTCTACTGCCTACAGTGGTCATTCCATGTCCGAACTGTCCACGAACATTTACAGCTCGAATATGGCTCATTAGCCATCTACGAACTATTACGTTTGATCATAATTCTAACTGAATTTTTAAAAGTGGATGTAAAAAATGGTCTTCATCACTTGTGATGGACAAACACACACACACACACAGCTATCATCTCTTCTGTGACATGCATCATAACTCTCTAATCTCCTATGTGACATGCATCATAACTCTCTAATCTCCTATGTGACATGCATCATAACTCTCTAATCTCCTATGTGACATGCATCATAACTCTCTAATCTCCTCTATGACATGCATCATAACTCTCTAATCTCCTATGTGACATGCATCATAACTCTCTAATCTCCTCTGTGACATGCATCATAACTCTATAATCTCCTCTGTGACATGCATTATAACTCTCTAATCTCCTCAGTGACTTCCATTATCTCATTTCCTCTGTGACATCCATATCTCATCTCCTCTGTGACATCCATTATCTCATCTCCTCTGTGACATCCATTATCTCATCTCCTCTGGGACATTATCTCCTATGTGGCATCCATTATCTCATCTCCTCTGTGACATCCTGAATATAATTTTCTCTTTCATAATTTGTGACTACTTTATAGCCGTCGACGTCATAATTTACGTCTTCGTTTTGCTGACTACACAATCACTTGATATCTCTTCATCACAGCTCCTGCTCTGTGTGTCTGTCAGCTAGCAGGTTCTGCAGCTCCTGTTCTGTGCGTCTACCAGCTAGCAGGTTCTGCAGCTCTTGCTCTGTTCGTCTGGCAGCTAGCAGGCTCTGCAGCTCCTCCTATGTGTGTCTGGCAGCTAGCAGGTTCTGCAAAGAGTATCTGCAAAAAGCAGCTCTCTTATCAGGACCTTCTTTATACTGGTTTGTCTTTCAACCTCTGAGCCTTGTATAGACCATCGTCCTTACGAGAGTGGATGATTTTACCACACTACTGGTTGATATCATCTGTACGAGAGTGGATGATTTTACCACCCTACCGGTTGATATCATCTGTACGAGAGTGGATGAACCCTGTACGAGAATGGATGATTTTACCACCCTACTGGTTGATATCATCTGTATGAGAGTGTGTGAACCCTGTACGAGAGTGGATGAACCCTACTGGCTACGAAAAGCATGTTTCAAGGGGATAGAAACGTATATTGTAAAATGGACGAAAAAAGTGTGGGCAAGAATGCAGCCTTGTACCTTTCTTGTCTGTGTGGAATAACTCAACCATACTTAGGAGATCTTTTTGTGAGCTTTCAATAAGCCCTAACGACATACAAAACTTTGAATAAGCCCTAACGACATACTAACGTCGAAGGGCTTTGAAACAATAAAATCTCGGGAAACTGAAGTGAACTATATTTCTATAGCACGAAGAACAACATCTATAAATGGTAGCAAGTTTTGTTTGTATATAGTCCAACCTCAAGGAAATATAAACAGAATTGAACTCTACACGAGATATACAGATATACAAGGAGGGCATCACGAGATGGACAGAATACCCATCATATGGGCAGAGGTGAACAGAGTGTATCACCAAGGCAAAACACATAGAGTATTGGCGATTATTGTAGTTAATCTTCGTTACGTAGACGGCACTTAATGATTATGATGATAAACTCTACAGTTACCTTCTGACAAACGTCAATACAAAACTGAAACTCTGTCTCGTGACCAATGATAATAACAGTAATAACAATAATAATAACAATAATAATAGTAATAATAATAACAATAATAATAGTAATAATAATAACAATAATAATAACAATAATAATAACAATAATAATAACAATAATAATAACCCATAACTCGTCCGGGTGGTAGTACTCGCATGCTGGAGACATCAGCACAAAAAGCTCTCCAAACAACTCTATCGTCAGCTATTTGTAGGAGTGTAGAAAATTCGCACCCACACCATTCCATGATTGTTATCAATCCATGATTTTATTTCGCCTTCTCTTACACTTTCACCCTCGACTGTTCCTTTCAAAATAATTTAACAAAATGAGTGGTGTCACGTCACATGTACCAAACCAAACAAGTTTACCATGTTTCACCACTGCCAAAAGTGGTTTTTGATAATCTGCAAGTTTGT